>VZDJ01000223.1:486113-502866 GCA_008694505.1 Cyanoderma ruficeps
TTTTTTTTTTTTTTGTTTTTCCACGTGAGCCGAGAAGTGACCATGGGCTGGCTCAGCCTGCCTTTGGCTGTGTGGGTGGGACCTGCTGCAGCCCCTCTGTCCCCTGCTATAATACCTTTTGCAGGGGCTGGTGGCAGTGAGAGTGACTGAGAGAAACTGAGAAGCTATTTGAAGTGTCATGGAGAGTTAAGTCTATGCATATATGAGATAATTACATATATGTGGATGATAATTAAGGTAATTGTTACATGGGCAATGATGAATGGCATGTGGGTTGTGATAGACCCAGTGCAGAGCACCTGCAAAATAAAAATCTGCAAAGCCAGGTGTGATAGCGAGTTTGAAAACTTGGGAAACCAGGAGGTAAAGACAAAAATGCCCTTTTGGCTCCTCCAGTGCAGTTTGGCTGCTTGCCCTGTGAGGGTGCCTGGGCTTGCTCAGCAGCTGCATTCCCTGAACCCTGAGGGCTGGAGGATGTGGGAGTCATAGGATGGCTTTGGCATTGGCCTCTCAGCTTGGGTAAGAGGGAGCATGAAGGGAAGCTCTGAGGGTTGTTTTAGAGGGCCTGAGTGTTATTTCCGTGGGTTTCATGCTTATTTATCCCCATCTTCTCAGAGGGCATAAAACCTCCTGCTCCCCCAGGAGCCTGGGGAGGAGCAGTGTGCTGTGCTGGCCCCAGGTGGGATGTCAGGAGTAGGGAATGGAGCAGGTGTGCTGCAAACATGCAGAGCAGCAATCTAAGGGCAGCACTGCTGGGGCCGAGAGGAGCCCAATTTATCAGATTGATAGCCGGGGAGCCTGGCTCTATTAGTGGCAGAGTGAAAAGAAAGCCCATTCATTTTTATCTAACAACCTTGTTTTCCCCTCTTCAGACCAATCTGACGGAGCTGAGGTCCTTCGGGTCCCCTCCTGCTGCTGTCAGCAACGTCACCGCGGCCGTGATGGTGCTGACGGCCCCGGGAGGGAGGATCCCCAAGGACAGGAGCTGGAAAGCAGCCAAAGTGGCCATGGCAAGGGTGGATGGCTTCCTGGACTCCTTGGTCAAGTTCAACAAGGAGAACATCCACGAGAACTGCCTCAAAGCCCTCCAGCCCTATTTGCAAGACCCCCAGTTCAACCCCGAGTTTGTGGCCACCAAGTCCTCGGCGGCGGCCGGGCTGTGCTCGTGGGTGCTGAACATCGTGCGCTTCCACCGCGTCTTCTGCGAGGTGCAGCCCAAGAGACAGGCTCTGGACAGGGCCAACGCTGAGCTGGCAGCAGCCCAGGACAAGCTGGCCACTGTCAAGGCCAAAATCACCGTGAGTGTCCTTAGGGGAACCCCGTCCTGCTTGTCCCTGCCTGCGGGGAATCCTCTCCTTAGGGCAGAGCTGCGGCTCTCAGTGCTCCTGTTCCCAAAGCAGGGGTGGGGATCCAAAGGTTTGGGGGTTGAAGGGTTTTCTCTGCCTCCTGATGCACTGGCAGCCCTGAAATCCAGTCCTGGGCTGGGCTGAGCATGGGAAGCAGGCGAGGGGAGGAGGATTCTGCCCCTCTGCCCCCTGTGCTCAGGTGAGACCCCACCTGCAGACCTGCTCCAAACCAGCAGAGAAAAGACCAAGAACTGCTGGAGAGAGCCCAGAGGAGGCCATGGAGCTGCTCCAAGGGCTGGAACCCCTCTGCTCTGGAGCCAGGCTGGGAGAGCTGGGGGTGTTCACCTGGAGAAGGCCCCAGGGAGAGCTTAGAGCCCCTTCCAGGACCTAAAGGAGCTCCAGGAGAGCTGGAGAGGGACTGGGGACAAGGGATGGGGTGGCAAGACAAGGGGGAATGGCTTCCCACTGAAAGAGATGAAATTTAGGTTAGTTAAAGGGAAGGAGTCCCTGTGAGGGTGGACAGGCCCTGGCACAGGGTGCCCAGAGAAACTGTGGCTGCCCCTGGATCCCTGGCAGTGTCCAAGGCCAGGCTGGACAGGGTTTGGAGCGCTGGGACAGTGGAAGGTGTCCCTGCTCATGGCAGGGGGTGGAAAAGGATGATCTCCGAGACCCCTTCCAACCCAAACCATTCTGTGACTCTGTGACAGAATATTGCTGCTTTCTGAATTTCCTTTGTTCTGCTCCAGCCTTGCTTACACCTAAAAAGGAAGGTTAAATACAAATCCTTGTTATTCCCACTGAATTTTTTTAGCGTGATTTACCTCTTCTCCTGGGTGCTCAGAAAACTCATTATCTCAAACCAGCGTGTTCCCAGTGTGCTGCACGGGGCAGGGGATGGGAACTGGAGGCTGATTCAGTGCTGGGAGTGCGGAGCTGGGCTGGCTGCACACTCAGTCCCTGCTTTTGCACGATGACAACTGCTCTTGCAGGAGCCTCATTTGTCACGGCACAGCTCCCTGGCAGCACATCTTGGATGTTATTTGGGTTTTTGCTTCTTTAAAAAAAAAAAAAAATCAAAAAAAATCCCTGAATAGAAGAAATTACAGCGTGATTAAAAGTGTATTTCCACAGAGTGTAGAGTGAGGCCTTTATCATTTTCTTTCAGAAAATTATCTCTCTGTAAAAACACATCCTGCTTTATCCTGCTTTTCTCCCTGCTCCCTCCCAGCATGATACCTGCTAAGAACAGGGTGTGGGGAGCAGCTGCTCCAGAACCTGCCTGGTTTTAGGGTGTTTTGGGATCTCTCTTTGGGAGTGGGATCCCCTCCATGGCTGGGCTGGACAGGGTCTCAGTGAGTGAGATCCCTGTGCTCCCCTCAGCCCTTCCACCAGCACCTCACCCTGTTAGAAAACACGTCACTCTTTTGATGTTTTCAAGAGTTTATCATTCTTAAAATGCTTACTGCACTTTTTAACTAAAAATACAAGAAAATTGTGCTGAACTCTCCGGTCACCCCTGCCTGCTGCAGATGAAAGGAGGCACCTGAAGCAGGGATGGATTTAGAGGGCTTTGGTGTCTAATTCTCCCACCTCAGATGTGCCATACAGTGCTAAGGAACTTTTTTCCATCCCTTTATGCTGCTCTTTTCCAAAGCTTTTTACGCCTGGGCTTTTATTTTCTTTTCTTTTTTTTTTTCCAAAGGAGTGGGATTTTGTTAAAGAAAATTGCAATCTTTGGGGAGATTACTGGCACTCCTCTGGCATGCTCTTACAAAACTGCCTGGTTTAGGGGCCTTCTCCTCCCTGCAGATGGGGAATGATGCAGGGTAGCGTGGGATGGATGTGGAGGTATATCCTTACTTATCTGGGATATCTTGGGTGGCTTCACTGCTGTGTGCTGATTCATACCTGCTCACAGCTGGGCCCCAAGCTGCCTCAGACTCCTTTTTTATTAATAAATGAGAAAATTCCCATTGTCCAAAACATTAAGGACTTTCTGTCTTCTTTGCCTGCTTGGGAATTAGGTGCTCTGCACCTGGGGCTGGTGCAGGTAGGAGTGAGAGGCGTGTCCACAGCTGCACACAGCTGTATTTGTGTGCCCCTGGTGGGGCCCTGCAGGCCTGCTCTGCCCTGCAGACCAGATAGATGCATTATATTCTACAGAAACTCAATTATCAGACTGTGCTTTTACAGTGGGATATGATACGTATGAGCTTTTGTAGACTGATAGATCCACATGCACACAGGGACAGAAACTTTTTGGATTTTTGTTCCAAGGCAGGTCAAGGAGAGGCTGCTTTGTGTGATGCCAATATCCAGGAGAGCTGCAGAGATCTCTCATATAATCCTTTTTCATTTTTGGGTTTGTTTCTAGTGCGTAGCTCAATGTTAAAGTGATTTACAAGCAGTTTAGCCTTAAGCAGTCTGCATTGGGTGCAGATAAAATCAATTATTACTTCTCTTATCAGAAGTGAAATGCTCCAAGTGCTTGTGGGAGCTGTTGGTTTGGTTTAGATCCGAGTGTGAACAGCTCTGTCCAAGCAAAGGGCTCTCCAGTTTTTTCTCTGCAGGTGTTTTGGCCTCTCCCTGCCCCTCTCAGCCCTCTGATCTGCAGGGGACATGGCCCCACCTCTCTGGGGGCTCCTGGCACACTCTGGGGCAGCTCTCAGAGCAGAATCATTCCATTCACTTGTTGGATTCCTTGCTGGAAACAGTGAGGGCATGGTTTGGAGATGGTTCAGGCAGAGCTCCAGGAGCCCCTTGGGGATTTGAGCACAACTTGGGGAATCAGCAGAGCCTCAGGGAGTGGCTGGAAACAAGGGGATGTAACATCAGGAAATATCAGATTTGGGTTCCTCAGCTGCCTGCTCATTGCTCAGCCACAGCACTTGTCCTCAGAGCTCAGCCAGAAGCCCCAAATAAATTCATTTTCTGTGTCCTTTGCCTCTGCCTGTGCTGAGGGTGTGAGTTCCAAGCAGTGGCACAGCCCAGCCCTGCTCTGTTCTGGCTCCTGGTGCTGGCCCTGGGTGGATGAGCTGGGCTGGAGCTTGGCCAGCTCTGGACAAGTGTTTGCCTCAGGATCACAGGATCCCAGAATGGTCTGGGCTGGAAGGGACCTTAAAGACCATCCAGGGTCACCCCTGCTATGGGCAGGGACACCTTCCACTGTCCAGGCTGCTCCAAACCCTGTCCAGCCAGGCCTAGGACACTTCCAGGGACCCAGGGACAGCCACAGCTGCCCTGGGCACCCTGTGCCAGGGCCTGCCCACCCTCACAGGAACAATTCCTGCCCAATATCCCATCCATCCCTACCCTCTGCCAGTGGGAAACAATTTCCTGTGTCCTGTCCCTCCATCCCTTGTCCCCAGTCCCTCTCCAGCTCTCCTGGAGCCCCTTCAGGCCCTGGAAGAGGCTGTGAGCTCTCCCTGGAGCCTTCTCTTCTCCAGGCTGGACATCTCCATCTCTCTGAGTCTCCAGAGCAGAGGGGTCCAGCCCTTGGAGTTTCTTCATGGCCTTTTGGACCCCTCCAACAGCTCCACATCCTTCCTGAGTTGTTATAACCATGCTGCTCCTGACTTCCTCCTGTTTTTCACCCGCAGCGCCTCAACGAGAACCTGGGCAAGCTCACGGCCAGGTTTGAGAAGGCCACGACAGACAAACTCAAGTGTCAGCAGGAAGCTGAAGCCACAGCCTGCACCATCGCCCTCGCCAACCGCCTGGTGAGTGCCAGCAAGGGCACCTCTGGTGGCACCAGGGGGAGGGACCAGGGCTGGGTGAACCCTGTGCACACAGCACCTTCCGTCTGTCTTGGCATGGAAAGACAAGTGTGTCTGCTAAGGAAGGCAGAGGCATTCCAAGGAGCTTCCCTTGGAATGGAAAATATTAACCCCCTCCCTCGGAATTATTGTCATTTTGAAATTTGAAAGGGTGCTCAGAGCAGCTGTGGCTGCCCCTGGATCCCTGGCAGTGTCCAAGGCCAGGTTGGACACTGGGGCTTGAAACATCCTGGGATAGTGGAAGGTGTCCCTGCTCATGTCAGGGGTGGGACTGGATGGGGTTTTAGGTCCCTTCCAACCCCATCCATTCCATGGTTCTGTGATTTTATGGCACCACACCCCAGGCCATGCTGGTTACATCTCTTCCCCACCCCATGATGTGGGAACAGCTCCCAGGCTCAACAATTCTATGATTTTATACTGTCAACAATTCATCATTTCTGCAGTGTAGGCAAGGAACCCCTTGCTGCATCCCAACTTCCTGCTGTGCCCTGCACACCATCTCCT
The DNA here is from genome assembly GCA_008694505.1 of Cyanoderma ruficeps. Lineage (NCBI taxonomy): Eukaryota > Metazoa > Chordata > Aves > Passeriformes > Timaliidae > Cyanoderma > Cyanoderma ruficeps. The sequence continues at coordinate 491,743 of VZDJ01000223.1, forward strand.
GTGTCATCCTGGCTTTGATCTGGGAATAGCACCTGACAGCCCTCACTGGTGTGCAGCTCATTTCACATTCAAGGTGTGTCACTGGTGTGGCTGTGGGTAGAAATGAGTTCCCAGACTCTGAAACAAACACGGCTGAGGTTGTGTAAAGAATGCAACTGAGCATGGAGAGTGATGCTTTGGATTGACAAATGAACCCGGGGCACTGAGGCAAGCCCGGCTCTCACAGTGCCAGACTGGCACCTCATGACCTTCAGGTGGCCTAAGGAAGATGCTCCAGGATCCAAAGGACAGGATCTGTGCACCACAAAGGGAGGCTGGCTGATGAATGATGTTTGTGAGTGGGTGTGTGCTAATGCAGAGGAGGAAATTTAGTGATGACAAATGCTAAATAACGTGTGCAGGAAAAACAAACTGTAATCATGCAGTTACATGGATAGGGTCTAATTGCACTATTATCACTCACAGAAGAGCTCTTGGAGTTGTTGCAGAGAGTTCTCAGGAACAGCAGCGTGGCACTTGACAGGAGGGAGAAAAGACAAATTGTATGTTACTAATTGGTAGAAAAAAACCTCAGGAAACAGAAGTTAAGCTTCATTGTATCGGGTCTGTCAGTGCCCACATCCCACACATGGACACCCTGTCTAAGCAGGCTTTGGGCAGCCTAGAAAAGCTACAACAAAGTATGTAACCACTCCCACCTGAGAAGAGAGGGAATGGATTAGGGCTCCTCTTTTTGGAAAAGGCGTAGAGAGGACGGATGTGACAGGAGCCTCGGAAATCACGACTGGTGTGCAGAAGGTGGGTGAGGGATGGTTGTTCACCCTCTGTCATTATCAAAGAGCCAAGGGCAATCCACGGAGTAGCTTTCAATTTGCGTCTTGCTAAATAAAAATAATTCCAATAATTTCCACAATCTGAGGTGGGAGAAACCTGGGATGTCTTGAATTTTAAAAGTGGCAGTAGTGTGTGATCCAAGCAAAGGAGAAGAAAAGACCTCCAGGACCTAAGGAGATAAAAAGTAACCTGAAAAAATTAATTAGGAGTATGAAAGCACCTCCAAATACCAGGAAAATCAGATCAATAAAGACTTCTTGGTCTTAGAGGGGCTGTGAGATTAATGGAGTTGAATTGTGAGAGTTGACCTCAAGGAGACTGGAGGGAGGATGGATGCTTCATCTATAAAAACCATACAGGAAAGATGGGAGAACTGGACTCTGTCCTGTAACTGGAGTTGAGATTAAGGATAATTTATGTATGATCTTTAAGAGTGACAATAACCTAAAACCAGTGCTCTGCTTCCTTTTCAAGAAGTGGGATGAGATGAGATACGTGGGCTGAGACCAGGGCCTGCCCAGCTCCAGCTGGACTCCAGCAGATGTCCAGAACAGAGGAGGAGCAGGGCAGGTATAGCCTGTGCTGCCTGATCCTTGATGATTTCCAGCCTTCATTCCTCTGTTGAGGAATGTGACTTTCCATAAAAAGGCAGACTTCCAGACTGAGAACTGGGAATTCCCCCACATAAAGAGGCAGCGTTGCTGTAGATGAAATAGCTGGAAGGTCTAGAGATGGGAACCACAGGACTGGGATGAGGTTCAGTGATGCAAGATGCAGGCCTGTTCCTCTGGGCTGAGAGCAGATTGTTCACCTCTGTACCAGGAGCCCAGTGCAGCAGCCAGGCAGGCTTGGATGTGTTGGCTCAGGCTTTGCCCTCCACATTGTGCAGCCCTAGGAAAGGCAGCTGTGGTCCTAATCCTATCATGAGTGTCTTTCTAGCAATGCTAAAAGGACATCAGCACAGTCTGAGGCCAGCAAAAGGCACTGGGGCAGCTCTGTGAGGAGGGTGGTGGCTGATGTTTGTGCACAGCAGCTCAGCTGGGACAGATTTAGGGACAGCTCTGAGGGTGGGTGGGGCAAAGAAAATCGAAGGCTTCTCTTTCTGCTCCTGGGAGGGGTCAAACTTCCCAGAGGCAGCTTGCCCTGATCTAAAGGGGCAGTTTTGGCAGAAAGACCACCAGAGGTATTTTTGCAGGCATCTGTTAATTCTCATGCTCATCAGAATAAACTGCCCTGAGCAGCTGTGGCTGCCCCTGGATCCCTGGCAGTGACCAAGACCAGGTTGGACAGGGCTTGGAGCAGCCTGGGACAGTGGGAGGTGTCCCTGCCCATGGCAGGGGGTGGCACTGGGTGACCTTTAAGGTCTCTTCCCTCCCAAAGCAGTGTGTGATTCTGTGATTCCATGAATCAGGAATGAGCTGGTGTGTAGGAGGTCACACGGCTCCGCAGTGATGATGTCAATTGTCTGTGAAGAATTGGGAAAACGATCCCAAGTGATGGAGGGATGAAACACCAGGCAGATAAATGTAATGTAAAGCACATTGGAGAAATGAGGTTTCACTTCACGTGCCCTGTAAGTGACGCTGAGCTGATTGTTATCACTCAGGAATGAAAGGATGGAGTTAAGAGTGCTGAGAGCTCTGTGCTCCCAGAAGCAAAAAGCCCTCACCAAACCCAAAGCCCATCTGAAACCGGATATTAGGGTTTATTAGGAAGACAAGGGTGAACAAAACAGAAAAATCCCCATCTTGCTCTATGAATACCTTCTAAATAAATCTTGAATGTGCAGCATTACCTCCACCCCCTCTGCTGCACCTCAAAGGCTGGAGGAGAATGGGAAAATGGTGCAGAGACAGCAACAATAAAGGAAACCGGATAATAAAGATTGCATCGCTGGGTGCAGATAAAGATTGCAAGGAAAATCAAAAGGCTGCTTCTGTGTGAGGAATTATTGAAGAGGCTAAAGCTCTTCAACCTGAAAAGAAGACAGCAGAGGGGTACTGAGGGCTTGGAATGCTGAGTGGTGCAGAGAAGCTGATGCCAGCAGGATTGTTCCCTGGTTTTGCACTGGACGAATGTTTCGGCAGTTAAAAAGTTCAGGCAGCACATCAAAGGATGTACTTTTATACAGAAAGCTCAGCTGAACTGTGGATCTCCTGCCCACAGGATGTTGTCAGTGCCAAAAGTTGGCTTGATACCCACAGCAGCTTAGGCTCGGTCATGAAGTCAAAACTCATCGGTGGCTGTTAAGCACAGGGATGTAAGCTCTGGGTCGAAAGGCCCTGCAGTCTGCAGCTGTGGGAAGCTGGAAGCTGTGTCCAGAGCTGGGCTGGTGTGTGCAGCATTCCCAGGTCAAGGGTTGCTGTCAGCTGCAGGAGGTGGCCTGAGGTGAATGAGCAGGAGAATGAGCTCTTGGCTGTGCTGGGGGCCTCGGGGGGGGCCAGTAACATCTTGGCTTAGGAGATCCTGGCTGTTCATCAGGGGATATGGAGATACACGAGGGTGGGAGGAGAGCTGTTTGATCTGGAGTGGCTGCAGGACAGCAAACACCATGGAATCGGCAGCGAGTTTGTGTTGGGAATGTCGAAGTGGCTCTGACCCTCAGGAGGCAGCTGGAATTCTGCTGGGAACAGGACTGTTTAGAAGATTGTGGCAGTGAAATTCAGTGAGGGCCTGAAGGTGTTGCCTTCCCATCCGGGGGGTCTGTGTCTGCAGAGGGGTCTAAGATGGCAAAATATCCAAATTGAGGGAAATGAGTTATTGGAGATGTTCCAAGGCTTGTCATAGGGATTCATGTCAGAGCTGGGTCTGTTTAACATGGAACAGGGGCCTGGAAAAAGGGCCAGTGTCATGTCAGTATTTCGTAGTTGGAATTGCAGGAGAGAAGGATACAGAGGTGTTTGTAGTGAAAATGACAAATATGAAGGAATAACAACCATAAGCTCATGTGGACAGTAAACTGAGGAAGAAAAATAAAGATGCTTGTTGGCCCTGGTGACAAAACCTGTGAGCAGAGGGCAAGCTGTGCCTGCTGTGGGTGTGCCCAGAGCTGTACATCAAGAGAGGTTTCTCTTTTGGCATCAGGAGGCTGCAATTGTGAGTTTCATGGTAAGGTCTGGCATTCTCCATCTCAGATCCATGAGGTCAGCTCAAAGCTGGTTTGGGTTTTTCTGGCTCATAAGCTGAAGGCTGCATTCCATTCCTGTTTCCAATGGTACCCCAAAAAGTACCGATGATCAAATAAGTGTAAAGGTAATTTATTTTATAAGGAGACACTGTGCCCTCGTCAAAGCCCCAGCTGCACTGTCTGGACATTGGATGCTGATGAAAAATAGGTAGGAGGAAGCATTTTTTTTGACAGAATCTGAAGGGAATTGTGATCAAAATCCCACGTACCTGGTGTGATAATAAATTGTGTGAAATACTGAAGGCTGTGGAGAGGAGTGCTCTGTGTGGGAGAAGGTGTAAGGAGGTGGGAATCTGTGGTGTTAAGGCAATTAACAGCTGATGGGCTTAAATACCTCTGTAATCCTTCCCTGTGAGGGTGGGCAGCCCTGGCACAGGTGCCCAGAGCAGCTGTGGCTTCCCCTGGACCCCTGGAAGTGTCCAAGACCAGGTTGGATGGGGCTTGAAGCAACCTGGGACAGTGGAAGGTGTCTCTGGCATGGCAGGGGTGGAGTGAGATGAACTTGAAGGTCCCTTCCAACCCAAACCATTCCATGATTTTCTGAATGATCGGTTTGACTTGGGAATTTGCAGGTTGGGGGCCTCGCCTCTGAAAATGTGAGATGGGCTGAGGCCGTGAAGGACTTCAAACAGCAGCAGAGCACCTTGTGTGGAGACGTCCTGCTGGTCACAGCCTTCGTCTCCTACCTGGGCTACTTCACCAGGAAATACCGCCAGGACCTCCTGGATGGCATCTGGAGGCCCTATTTGCACCAGCTAAAAGTAAGTCCTGCTCCCTCTGAGAAGGCATTGTTCCTGGGATCATTGTGGCTGTAATTCCTGGTGCCCACAGGGGATCTCTCAGGTGAGGGACATCGCTGTGTCCTCACCGAGCCGGAGTGAGGATCAGGACATGGCCGTTTACTCCTCCTTGGAGAAAATGTGGTGTCCTTGCTCAACAAAGTTCCTCCATGTATACAGGAAAATCCCGAACACAGAGCCCAGCTCTGCAGTTTTGTCCAAGGCCACGAAGAAGGGGGGGAAATGAAGAAGGAATTTGAGCAGGCGTAGCTCGCTGCCAGCTCTCCAGTAGGCTTGGAAAAACTCCAGGTGTTTTTTTCATTCTGGACACAAGCTCTGGTCGTGCTGGCCGTGCCTCTCAGCTGGTTTTACCCATGTCTTGCTGTTAGGACCAGATGGAGATCATCGTGCTTGAAACTTGTTTAATATTTCACTAATTTTAACAGGTTCCTCATACAAATGGTGCCAAGAAGCTTTTAAATAAGGCCCCAGAGATACCCAAATCAAATTGCTGACCAAAGCAGACAGTTCCTTAGGCTGAGAGAGGAAAACTTCATTCTTAACATGCATTTCTTAATGCTAAGCCAGAAACTTAGTTGAGATGTGGTTTCAAAAATGACCTAACTGTGCTTAGAAATGTCAAGGAAGTGCCTGTAATTCCAATGGAAATTAAAGGCCCATTCTGCTCAGGCACCTGGCACAGGTAACTCTGGTTGTCACACCCAGAAATCCTCCCCTGTCAAAGTGTTTCTGGAGCTGCTGCCGCTGGTTTGTAAGACAGCAGCAGCCTTAGGAGGGGATTAATTCTGTCCTTCCAAGGTGTCTCAGGGAGCTGAACAGGGCAGGGAGTGACCCCAGCTCATGGAGCTGGGCTGTGGGAGGCAAACCGCTGGGATTGTTTGTACAGGTTGAGTTTGTTCACAACAGGATTTGGAAACAAAGCCAGGCTAGAAATACCCTGTGGAATGGGAAATCACTGATAAACCATGAAATCATGGAATGCTTTGTGCTGGAAAGCACCTTAAAATCATTTCGTTCCAACCCTCTTGCCAAGGGCAGGGACACCTTCCACTAGACCCCGTCCAACCTGGCCTTGAACACTCTGAGCACCCTTTATGATCATTGATCATCCCCTTCCAGGGATCCGGGGCAGCCACAGCTGCTCTGGGCACCCTGTGCCAGGGCCTCCCCACCCTCACAGGGAACAATTCCTTCCCAACATCCTATTTATCCCTGCCCTCTGGCAGTGGGAAGCCATTCCCTGTGTTCTGTCTGTCCATCCCTTGTCCCCAGTGCCTCTCCAGCTCTCCTGGAGCCTCTTTAGGCTTCAGGAAAGGGCTCTGAACTCTCCCTGGAGCCTTCTCCAGGTGAACACCCCCAGCCTGGCTCCAGAGCAGAGGGGCTCCAGCCCTCAGAGCAGCTCCATGGCCTCCTCTGGACTTGCTCCAGCAGCTCCACATCCTTCTGACACTGAGCACCACGGCTGGGGCTCTCACCTGAGCAGAGCAGAGCGGCAAACCGGCCTCCCCCCGCCAAAACCTCCAGACCACAGGATGATCAGGCGCAGACAAACCCAACTCACCCCTTTATAACGAAGCCATCTTGCCTTGGAGTCATCAGGGCTCCTTTCTGTTTTCCTGGCAGGTGCCCATCCCCATGACGCCGTGCCTGGAGCCGCTGTCCGTGCTGGCGGACGAGGCGGCGGTGGCGGCCTGGCAGAACCAGGGGCTGCCGGCCGACCGCGCGTCCGCCGAGAGCGCCGCCATCCTCAGCAGCTGCCAGCGCTGGCCCCTCGTGGTGGACCCCCAGCTGCAGGGCAGCAAATGGATCAAAGCCGCCCACGGCCAAGGGCTCCGGGTGATCCGAGCGGGGCAGAAGGGGTAAAGTCATCCTTCTCGCGGTAAAATCAATAAGATCGCGGAAAAACGACTCGCTGACGAGTTAAAGTTAGAAAGGGGGTTTGTGCAATGTTGGGTTGATGCCTTGGGAAGGCTGAGGTGAAACAGAGACTGGGCAGAGCTAGAGAATAAAGTAGATATTTATTTAAAAGCCTCCAGGATTCACCTTGGGTAGGACAAGAGCCTGGCCAGGGCTACACCCAAGGTGGACCCAAAATGGACCCCTGGTCACGAGGTCTCACATTTTTGTAAGTTTTGGTCCATTTGCATATTGGGGTTTAATTGTCTAATTACATCTCCAGGTTGTGAGGTCCCATCCTTCTTGTTCCTCCCCTCAGCCCACCCTTGTTTGTGCTTTCAGGCCTGAAAGTTGTCCTTGGTGTGCAGCAGGAAAAGGATTTGTTTTGTGTCCCTGCTCTGTGCAGAGCAGAGTGACACTGAATGTGAGCTCAGAACTGCCCCCCTGGGCAGCACAGAACCTGAAATACAGGAAAGATAAAACTTGAGGCATCAGGGTGGCACAGGAGTCACCTCCTAAAGGCGTGTGTGCAAATCACAAAACTCTTTCCCCTCTATTTCTTAACGAAAGTTTTACAGAGTCAAAAATGCTTACACATATGCATAATCTTAGCACCGCCTATCCCTGCTTCATATTAAAATGAGCCCAGAGTCCTTCACACCTGCACAATTCTTCTCTTAAATTGGGTCAGTGGTCTTTGAAATGGGTCAGTGGTCTTGAAGGATGAAGTCAAAGACGTCTTCCTCGCAGTGACCTTTTTACCTTCATCTTGTTGGCAGGCTGTGTGACCTTTTGGGCATAGTCCAGGCTCTCCTGCCTGATTCTAATTAGTTTCTGTGTCCAGATGCAGCCATGATTTCTTCCATTATCACAATGGTCCATCTATCTCATTTCCTTCTATAAACACAACTAAAACTACCAAGTCATATATTACCTGTGCTCTAGCTTAAGCATCTAATATTTATTAACTCTTCATCTCTACTCTTCTAACTTAAATCCTAATCAATATAAATTGCTTCTACCGCATAGCAAAAATCTTAACTCTTTAAATTTTAACTCACTCATGTGGTGGCCATGGGATGTGCCTGCCCAGGGTGTTGGGTAAGGAGGGGACACTCAGGTGCAGATATCTGAGCCAGTCACATTGAGGGAAACCTGCTCCCATTAGCTGCTTGTTCATTACCAGAAGGAGAGAGATTTCTCATTAAATCGAGGATCTGTTTAGTGCTTCCTCAGTTACCATAGAAACTCCTCTGAAGCCGGTGATGGAGTGAGCAGTGAGCTGAGGCTGAGTTGGAGTATCACAGAATCCCAGACTGGCTTGGGCTGGAATGAACCTCAAAGATCATCCAGCCCCAGACCTGCCACGGGCAGGGACACCTTCCACAGTCCCAGGCTGCTCCAAGCCCCATCCAGCCTGGTCTTGGACCCAGCCAGGGATCCAGGGGCAGCCACAGCTTCTCTGGGCAACAGGCCTGTGTAGAGCTGTGGCATCCTCCATGGGGTTTGTTGTTGGTGTCATGTTCTGGTTTAGTTTCATCCAGGAGGGTGACCAGAGCTTCAGACCTCTTGGAGAAAGAGAAGCCTTGGGTATGGAGAGGTCACCGTGTCCTGCAGACCAGCTGGGCTGAGGCTGCTCCCACCAGCTGGACATTCTCATTGCAGCACCCCTGCCTGGGTCTGGATCAGTTTTTTCATGGGAAAGCCTTTCCACCTCTGGGCCTTCTCTCCAGTCAGACAGATTGGTTTTCTGCTATGTCACAGATTGGTTTTCTGCTGTGCCACCTTGCACCCATCTCTGCCCACTCGTGAGGAGCCCCAGCTAGGGCGGAGCAGCCCAAGTGGGATCCCTATGGAGATCTGGGAGCTCTGGGGTTGTTTCCCAAATATAGAGCAACAGTGACCCAGGCTTGGTGCTTCCAAATTGCTGTAGATTTGGAGATGCCTTGGGATTGCCCAGGTTTCCTTCTCTGAGGTTACCCAGGTTATTTTGCTGGTGCCTCCTCTGCTCTCCTCAGTGAAAACAACAGGGAGTTACTGGATCTGATCTCATGTGAGATCAAAATAAGGTTCACTTTTCACAACAGCAAATCTCTGCTTCCTGGCCACCTCAGCCACTGTGTCTTGCAGTTACTCAGAGCTCTCTGTGGAACAGCAAGGATCCCAAAAGAGGTACCTAAACCTGAACCTTCAGGAGGGAACCAGAGGAGCAGACCCTGCTGTGCCAATACAGCATCCCTTTTTCCCCTCCCTGGCCACACTTGGGGCTGGCAGGGCCTTTAAAGAGGAGAATTTACTGTTTTGCTGTGATGTCTCAGAGCTGAGGACTAAAAGCATCATCACTGCTCCATTACAGTAATGCAGGGAATGTTTCATCCTCTGGGAGATGGAGCTTTTGCCTTTCAGCTGCTGGAAGAGGTCTAAACCCACACAGAGGGCTCACCTTCAGGAAGGGCTGTGTGAGCAGCCCTGGGGGCAGCTCTGTCATCCCCTCGGACTTTCTTTGTGTAAAATACCCCTGGACTCAGAAAAACTGCTCATCAGGGGTGAGGGTTGCACTGGGTCAACGTATTCCTCTAAAGGTCAGGCCTTGAATTCCCTCTGAACTTTTGTATCAGATCCTTCTGTCACCTCTTGAGCTCCCAAGCTCTCTGGGTCAAATGAGGAGTATGAATTTTGAGCAGTGGAGTTAGTAGAGGTGATTCAGTGTAACTGTGATGGTGGAGGAGTGTCTGGAGCATCCTCCCCTCCTGCCCAGGGTCCTGCTCCCCTCGTGGCAGAGGGGCTGAGGGATGTGCAGGGCAGTGCTGAAGGACACAGCCCAGGCACTTGACCCAGCCCTGGTACCCATTCCTGGTAGAAGACATCCCAAAGCTGAGCGTCCCTGTTTCACTGTTAGGCACTGAGCACAGGGTTCCATTTCCTTGTGAGGAAAGAAATTGTCCTAAGCATGACCCTAAACCCCTGGGCAAAACAGAGCTGAAAGCTGCTCTTCATCCTTGCTTTAAGAAGAACTGCAGCAGTGGGCTCTGGAGGAAACAAAGGACGTGCTGAAAATAACTCCAGGCTGTGCCAGCTCTGCTCACAGCTGCCCAGACTCTTCCTGGGACAGACTCAGTGGTCACTGCTTGTCCTTGGAAGGTCTGGGGCCTCACTCTCTCTGTTGGACAGCCAGGACTCTCTCTGTCAGTGCCACCTTCTGCACCAGGCACTGACACCACCTTACCTGTCCTTCTCTCTCCAAGTGCTGGCACCCACCTGCAGCTGCCACCTCAGTGAGGGTCCCCTCTGTCCCCTCCTCACGGGCAGTGTCACATGCTGCTCTGCTGCAGGAGGCACCAGTGCTGTTTCCCACAGGTATCTGGACACACTGGAACAAGCCCTGGCTGCTGGAGACCTGGTTTTGATTGAGAACCTGGAAGAATCCGTGGATCCAGTGCTGGGGCCGTTGCTGGGGCGAGAAACCATCAAGAAAGGCAGGTGAGCCTGGGGGGGTTTGGGGACACCTGAGGATGGGGGCTGGGGGCTGTGTGCTCTCTGTTCCTGCCCTCAGAAGGTGGGTGTTCACACCCAGCAGCATTAACACCCTGCCTTCAGCAGTGAGGGCATTTTAAATCAGGCAATCACAGGTAATTCAGCCACAGGGTGGCTTGGAAACCAACCTGGGCTTCTCATTTCGTTTCACAGCATCATTCAAACCTCGTGTAAAAGAGAGACCTGTAATTCTCCCATTGTACACTGACCTTGGGGTCTGTAATTGGCTGTTCTGACATGGAATTATTACCAAAATAGCTGCTGCTGTTGTGAAGTAAAAGTAGCCTTGAATTTTAGCAAACACTGCAGCGCGTTTAGAATTGCAGCTACAGGTTTCAGCATCAAGGATATCAAGTGTTTCTTAATGAGGTCAAGTTCTCATGGCAGCTGCTGGTCACCTCCAGCGTGAGAGGCAGCCAGGGAGCTCTTTTCCCTTAAGTTCTTTGAGGATTATTTCCCTGCTTGCCTAAAACATCCCAGGCTGTTGTAAACTGGTGGGCAAGACAAGCTGTCTGCAAAATTTAATGGGGAAAACATCCTGGGAAGGGTGGCTGAGCCTGGGTTTGGCTGCAGGATGGAGGGGCAGGATTGGTCCCACTGCAGGATTGAAATGTTTGGGGGATGTTGAGAGGGGGGTGCAGCAGGGAGGATGGAAAATCCCTCCAGTGCAACACTCAGGCATCCCCTTCTGTGCATCTCTGCTACCAAAACTCCCTGTGAAATCATGTCTTTGCCAACAAAGGCAAAATAAGTCGTAAATCACAAAGAAAGTCTCTGGGTTTTGTGTTCCCAGGCCCTAAGTCCAGACTCCAGGCAGATGCTGCCAGTCATGGAGCAGGAATGGTTTTGCTGTGGGGTCTGGCAGGATCTCTG
>VZDJ01000223.1:504555-539843 GCA_008694505.1 Cyanoderma ruficeps
AAATCACCTGTAGCATCATTATTACGCTTATACTTTAACTATTATTATTTTTATTAATTATTGTTATTATTATTATTGTTTTTATTGTTGTTGTTGGTCTACACTGAGAAGCCAGACCTAGGAGGAGCTGAAGGTCAGCACTTGGGAATTGGCATTGGCAGCAAGCAGAAGTCATCAGTAGCATTGTTATTATACCATAATCTAATCATAATTATTCTATTTATTAATATTGTTATTAATATTGTTCTTGTTGTTATTATTGTTGTTATATTATTGTTGTTGGTCCACAGTGAGAAGCCAGACCTCGAGGAGCTGGAGGTCAGCACCTGGGAATTGGCACTGGCAGCAAGCAGAAATCATCATCAGCATCGTTATTATACTTATAACTGAATTCTAATTGTTATATTTATTAATATTGATATTAATATTGTTGTTGGTGGTGGTTGTGGTCTATGCTGAGAGGCATCCCAATCAGAGCTTTCCCACAGGGCATTTTCTGTGAGAACTCTAAAAATAGGTGTTCACAATGGGGTCAGAGTGTGGAATGCCACAATAAAACCCTGAGGCAGGAGTTTTCCCCGGGCAAACAGAACAGGGCAGTCACATCCCGGGGCAGAGAGCCTGTCCTGGAGGAGCAGCTCAGGAAGGAGCCAGATGAGAGCCTTTGTTCCCACCGTGAACAGTGTTAGTGGCTGGGGTTTCTGCAGGGGAGAGGGAGGTGGGACCAGCGCCCGCAGGGAGTGGAGAGGGCACCTCAGGGGCACGGGAAGGATTTGCTCTGTCATTCAGAAATCTGCCCGTGGCACAGGAGACTTGTGCTGCCCTCAATCTGCTTGCCCAGCTTTGTCAGGTCCAGCTTTAGCCCAGGAAGCCACTGGTGCCAGGGAGACCTCGAGGCCAGGCTACAAATGGCAGCAGAACAGGAGGGGCCATGGTTTTGCCCTCGGGTTTGACCCCGAGAGCTCCCTGCGCTCACACTGGTACCCAAAGGACTTTGCTGCTGGTTTTACCATCAGGTTCTAACCCCGTGCTCCCCATTGCTGGTGAGACTGGGGTGGGGTGGTGAGAGCAGAGTTCCAGCAGGAGGGGTGGGGGAGCAGGGACTCTCCAGGCTGACTTGACCCCAAGAAATGAGGTACAGAGACACAGGATAAGTGTTTGAGATGGGGATAAAGGTTTTGTCTTCCTGATTAATTTCCAGAATTTTCCTACATTCCTAGCCTCAGTCCTCCTGGTGCTTTCTCTGCTGTTCCAGGTTTGTTGGATAAGGAGTGATCCCAGATCCCAGAACTCTGTCCATTACCAGGGGTTGCAGGGAGCAGGAATAAGCACTGCTGGACTATGGCAATTGTCAGTGGGAAGCCTGTTCCCATGTGGAGGTGATTAATCCTCACTTTACCGCATCCTTTGTGGCTAAAACTTCCTGAATTTATTATTTGCAGTCAGATCTCACAAAGCAACAGAATGGATTCAAGATCACCTTGAAAACGTTAGAGGACGACTTGCTCTCCCGGCTGTCATCAGCGTCTGGGAATTTCCTGGGGGACACAGCGTTGGTGGAGAACCTGGAGACCACTAAAAGAACAGCTGCAGAGATTGTGGAGAAGGTACAAAGACATTGATAGCCTGGAGAAAAGCATGTCTGTGGTCCTTTAAGGATTTCTGAGTGGAATGTAACCTCGGCTCTGCCCATCTCTGCTCCGTCTGCTGAGCAGGGAATAGAAATTGGTATAAATTGTAAATGCTCTCCGTTCTGGAGAGCTCCAGGCCATTTAGTTCTTTGGAACTTCTTTTTTTTTTTTCTTTTTTTTGTGTTAAATGACCTATTTAAGACCAAGAGAAAACATTGGTGCCTGATGTAAAGACAATAAAATTTACACACTGTATCAAGGCAGCTTTAAACTGTTCCAGCATAATCCTGGGTACAGCACACTGCCTCAGTTAGGCTGGGTTTTAGTACTGACCAGGGACTGGAGTCTGGGGAGTCTGTGATCTCAAGTAAATCTGAAAGAACTCAGGTATTTCATACCTCTCCATTCCTCAGACTGTAAAGCAGCATTTGTGTGAGCTGTGTGAGCTCTGCCACCTGCCCAGCTGCCCTTCCTGGCTGCGTGGGCTCAGGTAAATGCTCAGAGGTTTTTCCTTGCCACTGAGGGAACTTGGGAAGTGTGATTCCCATGCCAGGATTGTCCCAGGACTCTGGTGGGGACATTCAGCTGCTTCCCTCTGCAGTCCCCCCCTGTCTTCAGAGCCCGGATCCCCAGCCCCTGGCCCATGTTCTGCCTGGCCAGGGCTGGAACTACCTCTCTCTTCCCAGCCAGTGACCAGGAAACTGAGTGATCCTCCCTCCATGTTAAAAATCAGAATTATTTTCCATTCATAGTGCATCAGGTGCATTCACCTCCCCTTGGCAGGGGCTGGTCCCGTGCTGGTCACTTGTGGATTGCTCTGATGACTCTGTGGCCAGTGTCCACCCTCCCAGGGTGCAGCCACTGCCCAGGGGTGTTGTGACAGGGGCTGTGCTGTGTTTCCCTGCAGGTGCAGGAGTTTAAGGTGACAGAAGGCAGGATCAATGAGGCCAGGGAGCACTACAGGCCCGCGGCCGTCCGCGCTGCGCTGCTCTACTTCACCATGGACCAGCTCCACGCCGTCCACCCCATGTACCAGTTCTCCCTGAAGGTACCTATCAGATTTTGCCTTTTCCTGACCCAGAGATGGGGCTCCTGAGAGGCGTTTTAAAGACTTTTATTCCATTTTCAATCTCATGAGAAGGGTGAGACAATACAGATGTTACAATTCACGCCACCACAATCAGAAGCCAAACTCTTTCCTAATTACAATCCATTATAAGTGTTTTTTGGCCTATCAGCTTTTGCCACACAATGCTGTAAATGCCTTAAAGCCAATCATCTAAGCTACCCCTCGTGGGTCCTGCTACAGTGAACCTTTCACAGTTCTATTTCTCCAAAGTATCCGGTCTTATTTGCAAGGCCATCATTTGAAGCTTGTTTCCAGTCCTGTTTCTCCCTCGACAATGTCCATCCTATCCCACGGCATTTCTAAGTCAGCATTTCCTATCTCAGAGTTTGCACACAGATCCACACTATGTGAGGCTTCTGTCAGGCTTTGAGAATTCTCTACAAATCCATTTCCCACAGTCCCTGCCCTCCAGGGGGGCACGTCCTCTGGATTCATCTCTGAGTTGGTGCTCTGTGGTCCTTTGGACCCTGTGGGTTCTGCCCTGTTGAGCCGTTCTTGGTCATCCCCAGGGCAAGGACAGGCAGCTCCTGTCGTGGCTCTTCTCTGAGCATGAAATTGAAATGATCTCATTTGGTTTTAGGGTTGCTTGGTCTTTCAGACTGTGTCCAGATTAACCAGAACTTCCTGCTGATCTCCAGCCTGACGCTCCCCTGCCCTCTCTTTGTGGGGCTCATGGAATTGGAATTGTGGGGTCACAATGTCACTGAATCACAAGAGCTTTAAGCCGGAAGGGGCTTTAAGCTCATCCAGTCCCACCCCTGCCACAGGCAGGGACACCCTCCACTCACCCAGGCTGCTCCAAACCCTGTCTAGAAATGGTTACAGCTTTAATATTCCATGAAATGGAAAAGTTTTCTTTTTTGTCATATAAGAAAGGTATTTTGGGGGATGGAGGGTTAAATGAGCACCCTGGTCTACAGCTTCTTTCAAACGATTTCTTACCTTGACAAGTGACCTGGAAAAAGGAATTGAGGAGAGACTAAAAAATGTTGAGCCTCATCCACAAAGGAGCTTTTCCTTTTGATATCTACAACTCGTTTGTTGAAGTAATTTTATCAGAAATAACGTACAGGATATCTTTTGTGCCTTTTGAAAGATTCATCCCTGGCACATCCATAATAGATGCAGGGGTTCCTGAGGTTTCACCTTTAATCTGTGTCTCCCATAGTTAGTTTGTTTTATGTTTTCCAGTGAACATTAGCAGCGTGTATAAAAACATTGGAAATTATTGGGTGAAATGTTTTTATCTAATAAATTTTGATGACAGATCATAAAACATTGTGTAAAGATGCACAGGGATGATTTCAGAATACTTGCCACACAGCTGGGAGCCCATTACAAATTAGAACACAAAGATTTATGTGCTGCTCTGCAGCATGTTTTAACACAATTTAAAGAAACGTTAAGCGGGAAAATTGCATTCTGCAATTATCGAATAATACATTCAGTATCGATGTTACTTTAATTTGTCGAGGCATCATTTTTTCTTTTTAGAACCCTAAAAATAAGGCTGCAAACACAGTCATGCCTTGTCCAGTTGGTGCCATCAATGTGTATTGGCCTGGTTATTTCCTTTAGCTGGGCCCAGCACACGGAGCCTTTGCATTGCTAAGCAGGACTTGGGCTTTATGCTCTTGTTAATTTTCTTTTTCCAGTTGCATTTGATAATTTGCTCGTGCTTTTAATTTGGACAGCTCTGAAAGTTTTTGGTCTTTTTTCATTTAGATCAGAAATGTTGTTGCAATAATCCTAGACTTCTTATATGAGAGGGTTGTTCTCCATGCAGACACCCACCCCTGAGGGGACTTCAATGATTGCTGCAGTTCCCTGCTCCCTGCCCTCCTCAGCCAGTCCTTTGCTGGATCCAGACAGTAAAACGCTCATGGGACTTAAAAAATAAAAAATATATATTTTATTTTTTATACTGTTCTTTTTATTTTATTTTTAATTTAATTTTTATTTTATTTTTAATTCTTTTAGCTTTTATTTTATTTTACTTTTAATTTCTTTTTTTATATATTTTTTAAAATTTTATTTATTTGGAGGACTTGTTCTTCTCTGAGTTGAAATGTTTGTGCAATGGGAGATGTGGTTTCCTCCTCTGCTCCACTCTGGTAAGACCCCACTTGGAGCAGTGTCCAGGTTTGGGGTCCTCAGCACAGGAAAGGTGTGGGCACGATTGAGCAGGCCCAGAACAGGCCATGGATATGATCCAAGGGCTGGAGCTCCTCTATGGAGCCAGGCTGGGAGAACTGGAGAAGAGAAAACTCCAGGGAGAGCTCAGAGCCCCTCCCAGCCCTAAAGGGGCTCCAGGAGAGCTGAAGAGGGACTGGGACAAGACATGGAGTGACAGGACACAGGGAATGGCTTCCACTGCCAGAGGACAGGGTTAGATGGGATACTGAGCAGGAATTGTTCCCTGGGAGGGTGGGCAGGCCCTGGCACAGGGTGCCCAGAGAAGCTGTGGCTGCCCCTGGATCCCTGGCAGTGCCCAAGGCCAGGTTGGATGGAGCTTGGAGCAGCCTGGGACAATGGGAGGTGTCAGTGGCAGGGGTGGGACTGGATGGGCTTGTGCTGGAGTTTTTTCCCATGGAAACCATCCTGGAGTCTGTTTCCTCTGGGAGCTCCACTCTGCTGGCTCATCTTCAGAGAAAGTGTCACCCCAACAGGAGCAGACTGGGCACAGAAATATGCCCTGGACCCTCGTGCCAGAGTTCCTGTGCCCTGTCTGTGTCCCAGGCCCCGTGTCCCTGAGGAGCAGGCAGAGGCAGAGCCGGGGGCTGGTTGGTGTCTGTGTGCTCCCTGCCATGCAGGACCTGAGCTGGCATTGCTGGGACACCTCAGGGGTGTGCAAAGGGCATCTCCCACTCCCCTTCCTGCTGTGTCTCCCCTGCCAGGCGTTCCACATGGTGTTCCAGAAGGCCATGGAGAGGGCAGCCCCTGCTGAGAGCCTGGAGGGGCGGGTGCTGAGCCTCATGGACAGCATCACCTTCTCCGTGTTCCAGTACACGGCCCGGGGGCTCTTCGAGAGGGACAAGCTGACCTTCAGTGCCCAGCTCACCTTCCAGGTAACAGCACCAGCCCAAGTGTGCCAGGGCTCAGGACCAGAGCAGCCCATACAGGGCTGGGGTTTCATTGTCTCTCTTGGAATCACAGAATCATCCAGGCTGGGACAGCCCACCCAGAATCCCTGAGTCCAACCTCATCCTCACCTTGTCCCCAGCCCAGAGCACTGAGTGCCACCTCCAGCCCTTCCTTGGACACCTCCAGGGATGGGCTCTCCAAATCTCCCTGGGCATTTCCAAGGCCTCACCACCCTTTCCATGGGGAAATTCCTGCTGATGTCCAACCTGACCCTCCCCTGGCCCAGCCTGAGGCCGTTCCCTCTCCTCCTGTCCCTGTTCCCTGGGAGCAGAGCCTGACCCCCCAGGTGTCCCCTCCTGTCAGGGAGTTGTGCAGAGCCACAAGGCCCCCCCTGAGCCCCCTTTTCTCCAGGCTGAGCCCCTTTCCCAGCTCCCTTGGCTGGTCCTCACAGGATTTAGTCCTGCCAATAACAGGCTCAGAATCTGTGTTGCATTTGAGTTACAGACAAAGGTTATTTGGGAGAGTAATTCCTGCTTGTAGAACTTGCTAAAAATGGCAAAGCAAACTGGCCTGGAAGGCCTCTTGAATTGAACCTAAAGAAGTGCTTGCTGCAGGGCTGCTGTCCCATGTCCATGGCGTTTGTATAATTTTTGATGTCCAACCTGGCTCTGCTGCCAGGGCCTTCACCTCTGGATGCTCTCCATCCACCTGAAACTCTTTACCACATGGTTTCCCAACTTTTTTCTTCCACACTCATTCCTGCTCCTCTTTTGGGACACTCAGAGCACCTGCCTGGTGTGTCCATCACACCTCTCCAACACAGGGCACTTTGTACATTTTAGCCACACCTTTTTCAAGCCCATTAATTGAATAATTAATCTGCTGGAGTTTGTTGCTGCTCCAGATCCTGGCTGCTCTAGGATAACTTGTTTGTTTGGAATTACAGATACTTCTGATGAATAAAGAAATCAACCCAGCAGAACTGGATTTCCTGCTCAGATACCCAGCAGAGCCCGGAGTCACGAGCCCTGTGGAGTTCCTGTCTGACCATTCCTGGGGAGGGATCAAGGTACCTGATCCATGGGAAATCATCTGACCTCATCTCCCCTAAAAACCCTTCAGAGGATCCTTGTGGCACTGGGTGAACAAAAGCCTTTGAGGGGCAGCACAAAGAGGCCACAGACATGGAGAGTTTGTAGGTCCAACACTGATTTTGAGGGCTCTTCCTGTGGTCTCATGTGTGTCCCCAAAAAGATGGTTCTTCCCCCTGTAATTTAGGCTTCTCCCTGTTAGACCAGACTGAGAATATCCTCAGGGGTTTGTGGTTGTGGTTTGTAAAGGACAGGGACATATCCCTGTGTTTGGGAAGGATTTCTGCAGGGATGTGCTGGGGTTGGAGCCGTGACAGCTGCCAGACCTACAGGGAAATTCTGTCATGGAAGTGGGCAGGTCTAACACCTGCCACATGTTTGGAGTGAGAGGGGAGGAAAAGCATCCCAAAAAGATGAGAATTCTCCCATACTTGCTCCTATTTGTCAACAAATGCACATCGTGCTGGGTTTGGACCTGATTCAGCCGGGTGGGGTTTGTTTTCTGAAAAGGGCCCAAATACTCTCCACCTTGGGCCTGCTCATTCCCACCTTGCTGGAGCTGGGATTGTGTCTCTTGTCTGACTGTGATGCTGATCAGTCTCTGGCACCTGTGGTGATGGAAGAATCAATTTTATCTACAGCATGTTTTCTCTGTGGGACTTGAGGACACACATTAGTGCTGGTGCTGGGTTGATGGTTGGACGTGGTGATCTTAGAGATCTTTTCCAACCTTTATGATTCTGCAAGTCTCTGTTACTCCTGTGGTGCCCAAGGATGCCTTTGCCACCTGCCTGCAGGTGTTCCATGCTCCAAACAAACAGCTGCTGGGTTTGCACTGCGTTTTCTTTGTGAGGTCACCCCTCCCGGGCTGCCAGTCCCACTCCAGGTGGCTGAAATGGCCTTTCCTGTTCCCTGTGTGGATCCCTTCCAGACGAGGCCTTCCCACTCAGCTTCCTCTTCCTTGTGAGATAAGATGGAGGATTTTAGGTGTTGTCTAAATCCTTCTTCTTCACAGGCTTAGGTGGTTTTCCGTAATTTGGTGAAAAAGGTCTGCATTGCAGGCCTTGGGTGGTCATTATTGGGTCAAAAGTATAAATAATACAGGTGTCACCTCATTATTGAGTAATTAATGCTTAAATAACCTTGGAAAGAGTTAGAGGCGCTCCATTTTACCTCATTTCTCTGACTTGCTAGTTAGAGCTCACGGCTTGTGAGTCTGTAAATGATAAGAAATAATAAACACCCAAGTCTGAACTCGAAACCAACATTTCCCATGTTATTCATCCTGACCTTGGCAGAGAGGAAGAAGCCAGAACAGTAACACCTCCCCACTGAAGAAGGTTTGTGGTTGAGGTGGGAACTGTGATGCTGCTCTGCATGGGAGGTTTCCAGGTGTGCTGCACACCTCAGGTGCCCTCAGCCTGCCTCTGATGGCCCCAGGAGCTGCACATCCCCAGGAGTCTCTGCCCAGTAATCTGCACGGATTTTATGAATTTCAGGACTTTCTGACGGTGAATTCTGCATTATCAGACACTGAATACCCTTCAGATTGTCTTTTGTGATGACTGTAGTATTGATTTTGCTATAAATAATATGGTTGGTGCCAACTTTTGTTACTGTTTGTGTTGATGTCCGTTGTTTTATTAGCCTTTGAGGTTTTGGCAATTCTAGTTACTTGAGGCATGGGCTTAGTAAAATCATATTTTGTCACAGACTGCTATAATTAGGTTAATTAGTCATGGCTTCCACACAGCTTATTAGCAGGCTAAAATCTCCTTTTCTTATATCAAGAAGATTAAATGCTATAATAAATTGTTTCTTCAACAAAGCTTGAGCAAAGTACACTTCAGATTTATATTTCAAATTCAAAGTGAAATTTAGCATTCTGCTGATTTTTTCACAGAAACATTGCAAATGCTCTGGCCCAAAGGAGTCCTTTTGCCACGGGGTTCTGGCCAAGATAGTGCCAAAAGAAATCAATATTGATATTTGTGGCCCATTCTGAGCCTCCCACTTTGGCCACATTAACTTCCAAGGAAACCTCATTAAATGTTGAGGGCTCTGGGCATGCAAGTGGCCTTGTGTGCCTTGACTTATTATTTATTGTTGGGGGTTGATTAATAATATATAAAGGCCAATAATCCTTTGCAGTTGCGTGGTTGTTTGCAGCTTGTGGTGCTGGAGCATCTCATTTAGGAAACACTCATTTATGATTTAGTTTTCCAGCTCCTTTCAAGTTCAGCACAAAGTTTCACAGAGCCTTTTGCTGTAACCTGTGTGCCAGAGGAGGTTGGCTTTCACCCCTGGATGAAGAAACCCACAGGCCTGGCCAGAATGATGTTGTTTGTAGGGAAAGGTAATAGCTTTTATTATATCTGCTGATAGATGTGGGGAAATGGGCACATTTCAGGCTCTTTGGTGCTTCTTTAAAGCTGAAACAGGAATTGAATTCAAGGCAAAGGCTTGAGAAAAGCCGCTCTGGGCTTGGCTTGATTCTGTTCATCAGGCAGACGTGTGGGAGGGAATGGCACCTGTGGAGCCCCTGTGGAGGAGCTTTGCTTGGCTCTGGAGCAGGGGAGGTGTTAGCAAAGGGCACAGTCATTGCCTCAGTGCCAATCCTGCCTCTGTGTTTCTGAGGGTTAGCTGGGAGCAGGAAGGGGACACAATTTTGTCATCTAATTAAAGCAGTGCCTTTGCTGAGTCCCTGGCTTTGGTGCTCAGTGAAGTTGGTCATTTCAGTCCTAAGGCCTCTCGTTTGCAGGGCTTTAGCAGTGATCCCTCGAGAAGGCAAAAGTGTTCTTTTGCTCCTATAATGAGGTTTTCTGTCTCTTTTCAATTTCCTTTATTGCAGCCGTTGTACTGTTCTCTCCCTCTGTGTTCCCAGCGTCTGCCTTGAAAGTTTTTATTTCTGTTGGTACTTCTGAAAACATTTTCTGTGTCCATGCACAGCTGGCACATTTCCCCTGGCTTGGCTGGTGGTTTCCTCACCAGTGAATGTGTGGACACCCCTCAGGGCACAGTGTTGCTGCTGCTGGAGCTGTGGCCACAGCCAGGTGCAAATGCCATTTGGGTATTCTCATTGTGTGATTGAAGTGACACAGAATCCACGCAGAGATTGTGCTCTGGAGGGTGAGGATTCTCTGGATTCATCTCTGAGTTCATGCTCTGTGTGAAGCCCAGGCTGCCCTGTTGAGCTGTTCTTGGTTATCCCCAGGGCAAGGACAGGCAGCTCCTGTCGTGGCTCTTCTCTGAGCATGAAATTGAAATGATCTCATTTGGTTTTAGGGTTGCTTGGTCTTTCAGACTGTGTCCAGATTAACCAGTGAGATGAGCCAGCAGTTGTTTTGTGCCCTGGCAGGTCCTGACTGCCCACAGTGAAACACCCCTGACCTCAGTTCCCGTGAGGGAGGACCTGCAGGGTCCTGCCTGGGTCATGCCCAGCCATTTCCTGGCAGCAGGAGAGTTCACCAAAGCCAAAGCTGAGCCAGCAGGACACTGGCAAAGAAGCCACCCTGAGCAGTGCCTGGCCACCTTCTGGAGGCACAGACTGAGGAGCAGATCAGCAGGGAGGAGCAGCACCTTCCCCTCGCTGTGCTGGGCTCTGAGATCCACAGGCAGGAGCTCCTCCTGCCCATGGTGTGACCCAGGCTCACCCTAGAACAGCCCTGTGGGTTTAGGCCTGAGTTTAGAGCCTGTGCCCATCGGTGGCTCAGGCACAGGCTCACACGTGGCAGGGTCACACTTTCTGCCCAGAGCAGGCTGGTGCTGCCAGGGGTGCAGCAGAGCACTGGGTGTGTGCCTGGCAAGGACCCCCTGAACATGGGGGGAGGAGTGTTTTGAAAGTTTCCTTTTGATTTTCATTCTCTTCTTTTAGTGTGTGATAATAAATCTATCTTTACACCTTTTAAGCTTTGGGCCTGCTTTGCTTTGCTCCTAATCCTATTTTCACAGCAGAGTTCTGGTGGACACTCAAAACCACTACACTAAATTCAGCAAACAGAGATAGGTGAACATGAAACCATGACAGCATCCCCTGGGCGAGCTGGGCTCTTCTCCAGCTTCACCAGTGCTGCTGGAGCCAGTGGCTGTGCCCTCCTGGGCTTCACTGCCAGCCTTGCCTTGGCCAAAACCAAAACCAGGAGAAGGTGAAGGTTGCTCTGGAGGGGTCACTGGGGCCCCAGCCATCCCAGCTGCCAAGCTCTCCCAGCTCCAGCTCCTCTGTGTCACCCTGTGGTCCCTGGCTCCCCGTGGTGCACGTGGCTGTCCCCGTGTCCAGCTGTCCCCAGCAGCCTCTCTGGGATGTGCATTTCCCCAGCCTGATTTCCTTTGTGTTGTTTCCTGCGGCGCCTCTTCAGTGCTGAATGCAGATGTGTCCCATGGGATAAGTGCGGAGTTAATGCACAGCAGGAGTACACCTGGCCAGCTTGGATTACTTCTTATCCCAATCATTTCCCTCATCTTTTTCTGAAGAGGAAGAATTTTCATTATGTAGATATGAAAACGCCACTGAAAGGGCATTGTTTAATAAATGTGGTGTTGAATAATGAGCTCTAAATACTGAATTCAGCTTTCGAGGAGGAGAACAGCCCTAGACAAAGTCGTATATTAACTCCATATTTATAATTTTGCAGAATGCAGATGATAAGATTGCGTATGTGGCTTAGCAGATAAAATACCGAGTTGTACATTTTGTATTTAAGAAAACTGGATTTTTTTTTTTTTTTTTTTTTTTTTTTTTTTTTTTTTTTTGGGNAATCTCCCTTCCAACTTTCACTTCTTGCACTTTTTAGATGAGGGAAGTTTTCATTCTTCTCCAAGATTCATTGTGACACAATGTGCTGCATACATTGTGCTCTCTGTGCATAAGCAATGTCCTTTGATCAGCCTGGTCAGACAGGAAAGGCTCGCAGCTCACAGCTTCCCTCCTACATTCAAAATTATTATTATGCCAGAAAATCCTAGTCTTAATTAAATATCTTCCATTAACTCAGTTCTTCAGATGTACAGCCTTTTAGAGCATCTTTGATAGGAAACATTGATTGTGACACTTCAATGGGCATTTATCTGCTCTCATCTAGAAGTTTCCTGAGGACATTCTTCTGTCCTCTGTATCAAGTCTCAGAGAAATATTCCCAATGTCTCACAGAAATGCTACTTGAGAAGAATTTACCTTTTTTTTTTCCCCTTTAATTTGCCAACCTGCTGGCTAACAATCTGATGCTTATCTGAAATACGGCAGAGATTGCCATCACATCAAATATTTAAGGGCGCGCTTTGTCGGTTTGATTGCGGAGTGGAAATTGAGTTTTTCTGGATGCTTTACAGCCTCTGTCCCCCTCTCAATCTGCCCTGACACAAAGCCTGCTGTCAGCTGAGCATTTGGAGTGTAAAAGCCTCTTCAACCTCTGAATGGAAGGAGAGGGAAGTAATGGCTTCATCCTGCCCTTGGGTCACACCATCCCCAGGCTGAGGCAGAGGGGCTGGAAAACTGAGAAAGGCTGGAGACAGAGGCTGCACGTGAATCCAGGTGTCCCAGGTGGGCAAGAGGCCAGTGGCACCTGGGCTGTGGCAGCAGGGCCAGGGCAGTGCCCGTCCCCTGTGCTGGCACTGCTGGGGCACCTCCAGTGCTGGGGACAGCTCTGGGACACTCAGGACAGGAAGGACATTGAGGGGCTGGAGTGTGTCCAGGGAAGGGAACAAAGCTGGGAAGGGGCTGGAGCAGCTGAGGGAGCTGGGAAAGGGGCTCAGCCTGGAGAAAAGGAGGCTCAGGAGGGACCTTGTGGCTCTGCACATCTCCCTGACAGGAGGGGACAGCCGAGGGTGTCGGGCTCTGCTCCCAGGGAACAGGGACAGGAAGAGAGGGAATGGCCGTGTGGATGTGACGTTTGGGGACCTGGGGATTTTAGAGGTCCTTTCTAACCTAAACAATTCTCTGATTCAGAGATAAAGGACCTGTTGAGGCTCCTCATGGTGTGACAGAGCCCTCTCCCTGTGTCCTTTCCCTGGCTGTGGTGGTTCTCCTGAGGAGCTCTGGAGATTGCAGACCCAGAGCTCAGCTCGACTTGGACTGGCAGTGACCAGACCTCTGGGGGTGAACCCTGGGGGTGAAAACAAAGCTTTCCCTGGGGTGGGGAACATGATATGGCCTTTTTTTGGAGGCTCTCATGGCCTGTGTTTTGTTCCCACCATGTGAACACGGAGCATCAGTGGACCCCAGCTCCCCAGCAGGAGCCCTGGGGCCACCCTCGGCCCTTCACTCAGAGCTGGCCAGGCCTTGGCTGCAGCCCAGGGTGATCTCTGAGTGCTGCGTTCCAAGGTGTGCACCGTGTGAGGACAGGACAGAGGGGAGTGGTACGAAGTGTCAGACACCTGAAAACACAACTGTGAGAAGAGACTGAGGAGAGGGAGAGGGGAAAAGTTATGTCTGAGGACCTCAAGATTGAGATGCCGGGAGGGTCTGATCTCCAGGAGTGTCCTCTGGAAGGGAAAAACCACTTGGCTCCCTGTGTCAGTAAAAAGAAGAATTATGCAGGAAATATTCCCGCAGGCAGTGGGAAGTCTCTGTGGCACTGGATGCTGCAGCTTCTGTCCCTGAGGTTCTTGGAGCAAAGCTGTGCCCAGGGCTGGGGAGGAGCTCAGGGCTGGGTGCCCCAGCTCTGCCAGGAGCAGCTCTGCAGCTCATTCCCTCTCTTGCCTGTTCTTGAGGCCAGTCCTGCTCTGGTGCCACCATGAAACCTCAGGTGAGACCATCACAGTGAAGAGCTGGGAGAAATCTCATCAGGGGACGAGTCCATACATCTGTGTCCATTTATCAGGACAGAACCATGGACCTTGAGAGCTTTCCAGCAGGGGACAGCTGCTCCAGCTGAATTCTTGTAGACAATGGGACATATTTTCTCTTTCAATTTTGCTGTGCATTGGCCTGTCTGGGATTTATGACAACCAAATCCAGGAAGGTTTTCAGAAATACACAAGTACCACTTTTCAGCTGCCCTCAGGGACCCATGCCCAGCTTCTGGCTGTCCCTGATTTGCTGACAGGTATCCAAGAGTGAGGAAGAAAGATGGAAAGCATGGCTTGGGAGAGCAGCCTGACTTTGCAAGGCCCGTTCTCAAACCCACTTGAACAATCTTTTGAGAAAATGCAGAGAAAATGTCAGCATGAACCCGTCTGGGAAACATCTCAGGCAAAATGAGGAAAACATGGTGGGTGGTTGTAAGCAATGAGAATACAAAGATGGTGAGTAAGACTCATTTCTGTTGCTGACCTTTCCCATCAAGTGTGGCTGGCTCTAAGGACGTATTGGTAGGAAGGAGATGAGTGCTGAAGCCATTGTTGCCTAATTTATGATATTGCACTGAAATTTTTCTGAGGAAAGGTGGTGAGATCCCACCCATCACTCATCAGACTGCTTGTGGTGTCCACCCTGCGTGTGGTGATGCCCTGGGACCCTGCAGATAAACAGGGAGGGTTTTACAGGGATGTGTTCAGGCTCTGCACACCTTCTGTCCCCATTAAAATGTAGAAGCAGCCAGGAGGAGTTTGAAGGGAGACGGGGGCATACAGTGCCTTGAGCTTGTCACTCAGCTTTTGGGAAAGAAATAAGGAGGGTTAAAATAACATTTTTGTGTTGAAAGGTGATTGAAGCTTGGCAAACCCCATCAAATCTTTATTTTCACCTTTGGGAGAGATTTTTCTTATGAGTTAAATTATTCAGGTAGGGCGGCTAAACAGAAAATAACACCTTCAGTGTATGAATAATACAACCCAAAACCTGGGATGGGAGAGACTGTAAATAATCCATCATCTACCACATTAATTCCTCTAGTTAACAGTAGTATTTAAATGGAGCAATTCATCTGCCTATACGTCTTTTTCCTGAACGATCCAATCTATCAATTGAAGCCAGGTGCAGGTCTGGCTTTGCCATTCTTCCAGGAGCTGTCATTTTCCAGCTGTGGGGATGCTGGTTTTCCTAAAGGCTCCTGGGCCAGCTGCAGGAAATGAGAGAAAGGAATTATGAATGTTTGCTGAAACTTACATAAGCGTTGTAAGTGTAAGACCTTTACAAAGTTCTTGGGGGATCACAGAATTGTAGAGTCTTTAAGGTTGGAAAAGATCTTCAAGACCCTGGAGTCCAACCTTCTCCTGAATCCCACCTTGGTCACCAAACCCCACCACAGAATTCACCCACGAGCCACTCCACACCCCTCAAACCCACAGACAGACACTCTGTGGATCTCTGCTTAAAATCTGTGTAACTCGATTCATAAATTCCACAGCTCCTTAATTCTGCGAGTGAAATCGTGACTAATCACCGGGATTTAATCATCTCACAGATTATTACGACCGGGAGAATATTAAATATCATTTCTTTCCAGTGTTGTCAGGTTGTGTGATTTTTATGGAGAGATGTTTGATGTTCAGTGCGTTCCCTACAGAAAGTAATTTTTTAAAGCCGAGGCACGTGTTTTTTTAAGAGAAAAGCAAGATATATAAGTAAAAACTGAAAGTAAAAACCAGATATAACCTGAAGCCTCAAAAGATAATGATAGCTTTTACAAAACCCCTCAAATTCCTTTATTTTGATTTCCTTCTGTCTTTTAAAATGCAGTCTCATGGCTGCTGGGGAGGTGGGTAACTGGGTGTTAGGAGTGTTCTGGCAGCTCTGCCTTTACTGGCTCTGTTTTATTTTCACCCAGTTTGTGTCAGTACAGAGCAGAGCAAAGTGATTTTTTCCTGCTTTGCCCTGGAGCTGTTCTCTAGCCAGGTGACTCTGAGGAGAGGTGTTTGAAATTATGGGAATATTTTAAAATTCAGAAAAATCTCTCTTCTTTTTTTTTTTTTTTAAAGGATAATTCCTTTTGGAGCTGAGGGGAAGAAAACATGGTGCTAATATACATGTTTGGGGTTTTTTAGGGCTTTATAATATCTTATGAAGCAACACCTAAACTTGAGGCCAGTTTGAGCAGATGGTTTCCTTGGAACAGTTGCCTTTAGTGATCAGAGCAAGTGTTCCCTCTAATAAACATCCAGAACTTGCAGTGCTGTGTCTGGCACCAGGAGATAACTTGTGTGCAGCAGCAGTGGCAGCAGTCCTTTGGAGCTGTTCTTCAAAGGCTCCTCTGGATTCTGAGGGTTTCCTCTCCTCCCTGGGTGTC
Organism: Cyanoderma ruficeps; assembly: GCA_008694505.1. Taxonomy (NCBI): domain Eukaryota; kingdom Metazoa; phylum Chordata; class Aves; order Passeriformes; family Timaliidae; genus Cyanoderma; species Cyanoderma ruficeps. The sequence goes on from VZDJ01000223.1 coordinate 520,652, forward strand.
CCCTAGATGTTGTCCCCACAAAGACGCCCCCATTCCCTCAGATCCTTGTGGCTCTGTGGTGGCATTCAGGGTTCCTGTCCTACAAGCAGTGCCTGATCCTGGAGCTGTGGGGGAATGGGAGAGCTCTGTGTTGGACAAACCCTTTTCCTGACCCAGAGATGGGGCAACTGAGAGGCGTCTTAAAAACTTTTATTCCATTTTCAGTCTCATGAGAAGGGTGAGACAATACAGATGTTACAATTCACACCATCACAATCAGAAGCCAAACTATTTCCTAATTACAAAACATTATAAGTGTTTTTTGGCCTATCATCTTTTGCCACACAATGCTGTAAATGCCTTAAAGCCAAACATCTAAAAATACCCCTTGTGGGTCCTGCTACAATACACTTTTCATAGTTCTGTTTCTCCAAAGTATCTAGTCTTACTTGCAAGGCCTTCCTTTGAAACTTGTTTCCAATTCCATTTCTCTCTCAACAATACCTGTCCTATCCCATGGCACTTCTCAGTCAGCACACCTTATCTCAGGGTTTGCACACAGATCCACAAGACTCCGTGAGCTTTCAGCCAGGCTTTGAGAATCCTCTACAAACCCATTTCTCACAGCTCTGCATCTGGGAATGTGTGAACCCCACAGAGCTGCTGACGCTCCAGCTCCACAGTAACACTGCTTCTACTGAGACAAGGAGCTGTCAGAGAAACCTGAACTGATAAAGCAACTTGTCTGTGACTCAGCGAATGAGAAACCACTTTCTCTGAGAAGATGGTGGATCCTCTCCCTGACATGGTATGAAGAGCCCTGTTTTGCTGAAAAAGTCTCATTTTGAGCTATTAATTCAAGCCCCTCCTGTTTCCAGCCAGCAGAGGTGATCACAGTGTGAACTGCAGAAAGAAGAGCTGGAGTCCTCCAGCCCTTTGGATCATTTTCTATTTTGACCAATATTTTTTTGTCTCTCTCAATTTCCATGACAACTCTAAGTGACAAAAGCACTTTTCTTTATGTGGGCAAAAATAGATCCCCTGCACAGGTTGATGTGCAGTTCCCATCTGCTGCCCCAATGTACCACTCCTGCCTGGGATCAGGGATCTGTTAGTGCTGGACTAAGTTTCCTGGAAAAATTCACAACAGGGGTATTGAAAAGCAATTAAAATTTTGAAAAAGATTACTGATTGAGAGAGCTTTCACTCCACTGGCTTTTAAATAGAAGCATCCCCCATTAATACCATCACTCCTAAGAAATGCTGTTAACATTGTTGACTAATGAAAATTTTAGTGTTAATTTATATAATACAGAGGTTTTATTTGAAATTAGAGCTTTCGTGATTCTGCAATATGTTGTTCAGGGAGAGAGGGAAACCATCATTCCTGATTACACGTCTGTCATTTAGTCAGAAAAAAGCAATTTTTCACAGTCTCCCTTGTTAACATCAGCCAAGAGATTTCTCGAAGCAGCAGCAGCAGCCAAAGTTTTGAAGTGATATTTTAAGTAAATCACGTCAAAAGTCAACAGTGAGGAGATGTTTTATGTAAGCACCTGCACTGAGAATTCCCTGAATTCAACATTTGCCATTGTATTACACTCAGCCATGAGAGGTGCACTGAGTACATTTATTGCTGTCAGGACCAGGGCTTGGCAGGTCAGAATTTGTGGCATCATTCCTGGGAATTTCAGTTTCTCCTGTTCCGTTTTCTCAGTTTCTCATGTTCACGCTCTGGTTTTTCACAGAAATCAGGATAAGGCGCTGAATTTGGAGCAAGCCCTTCTGTGGCTGACATTTCTCCTTGTTAGTGCAAATCCACACATGCAAACAACAGCTGTTGAATCATCCTTTGCTCACAGTCTCCGTGGAATTCTCTGGATCCCTGGGAATTTGGCACGGGGATGGTCAGTGGAGAGCTGAGCCTGTTCCTGCTGTGGCACTGCGAACACTCTGCTCTTCCCCATGCCTTGGGTGGAGCTGTTGATGGAACTCTGCCTTTGGGCAAGGCTGCAGAAAAATTTATGGTGATATCTGCAACTTCTCCTCTGCCCAGAGCTCTGCTCCTAGCCCTGGAGCACACAGCCTGTGAGGGAAAGGGGGGATTTGTCCAGCCAGGAGAGGACAGAGCCATGTTCTCCGTCTTGGCAGTGTGTAATAAGTTCTCCACCGTGACACACAGCAGCTTGAGAGGTTCTGCTTCAACACATTTTTTTACAAAAATCTTCTCCTTCAATGTAAGGCCATCAGAGCCCTACAGCAGGGCACCCAGGGGGGCTGAGAGCTCGCCTTGGAGGGCAGAGTTTTGGTGGACAGAGCCATGGCCAGACCCAGCCTGAGCAGGAGCTTGGCCTGGGCCCCTCTGGAGGGTTTTTCCAGGCATTGCTTCAGTGAAGCTGTGAGTGGATACACAGCAAAGGTCCTGGGTCATGGCACACTCTGGGAACAGCTCCACAACCTCCTTCCCTCTGCCATCCACAGGCATTCGACCTGGGAACAGGCTGCCCAGAGCAGCTGTGGCTGCCCCTGGATCCCTGGAAATGTCCAACGTCAGGCTGGATGGGGCTTGGAGCAACCTGGGATAGTGGAAGGTGTCCCTGTCCATGGCAGGGATTTTAAATGAGATGATCTTTGAGATCCCTTGCAATCCAAACCATTCTGTGATCCTGTAATTCCCTCAGCTAAAAGCATGAAGACATTTGCTATCAGAAGCCCCCTTTTCTGACATCTTCCTCCCCTCTCTTCACTCTCTGGGACTGAATTCAGTCTGTGAGGAAGACCAAAATTTTACACTGCTCTTGTCTTCTCACTGGGAAGCCTTCCAGAGGGAAAGTGGGCATTTTTAAAATAGTTTTGTCTTCAATGTCTTCTGCCCTAGTTTGCAACAGCAGCATATCCCAGGCACCTCTGCCAGGGCTCTTCTGTGACTTTCCAAGCCTTTGCAAGGCTGGATCTTCCCAGTCCATCTGAACAAGGTGTGAAAACAGCATTTCCCAAAGGGCTTGCTAAGTGTTTCCCACAGTGAGGCTGTTTGGGGTGGTGTGGGAAATGGATTTGTAGAGAATTCTCAAAGCCTGACAGAAGGCTCACATAGTGTGGATCTGTGTGCAAACTCTGAGATTAAATATGTTGGCTTAGAAAGGCTGGGATAGGACAGACATTGTTGAGAGAGGAATGGAGAGAGAGAGAAATGTTGAGAGAGAAATGGAACTGGGCACAAGTTTCAAATGATGACCTTGTAAATAGACCAGATATTTTGGAGAAATGTGATGTATATGAAAGATGTATTGTAGCAGGACATCGTATAGGATGCAAACTATGTGAGCCTTCTGTCAGGCTTTGAGAATTCTCTACAAATCCATTTCCCACAGGGCGGGAGCAGGAGCACTGGTGTGGGGAACACCTCTGCTCATCAAGAAGCTTCTGCTTGGCTCTGATGCCCTTCTCTCTCTGTAGAAAACAGCTCATTGACTGTCTGTTATCCTTCACTTGTCTTTTCCATTTCATGTTCAGCTGCTCACAGCTCCAGATTATGCAAAATGAAGATGTTTGTTTCAGTGAGAATTTTATTTGGATCCAGAAGAACCTTGCAAGCTCTGCAATGTGTTCTGCCTCCACTCGTCTGAAAGAGAATTTGGATTCTTCACTTGTCTGCATAACATTTATAGTTGCCACTTTCTAGCTATAAAATCCAACGACATTTTCATTGTAATTTTAATTTATTTAATGCCTTGCTGGGCTGTTTTTTGGGGGCATTCTTCAGCTGCCTGTTCCTGCTACAGACTCATAGCACCAAGAAGTTCATCTTCGTGTGCATTTGGCAAGCAGAAACCAAATGATTTGATTTTTATCACGATTCTGGATGGGCTGAGTGCTTGAACAGAGACAGCACCACATCTTTACATTTTCCCTGTGCTTGTGGAAGTTCCTGGCTCCGTGGTCACCCTGAAATGAGCGGGAAGGCTCAGTGTTGTGGTGTCACAGAGGGATGTGAATGGGCAGAAAAGGAACTGTGTGTGTATGACCCAACCCATGGTAAGGGGCTCCAATGTCCCTTCCAACCCAAACCACTCTGTGCTTCTGTTGGAATTAATATTCCAACCATGAAATCCCTTTTAAAAAGAATTTTGGTGAGCATGGCACGTCTGAGTGTTTGTTCAGCACATTATTTCAGCAGCTGCTGTGGGTTTTGCTGCACAGTTCTCATGTCTGTGGAGTCAGTAAGGAGACTGTGCAGCTCCTGGGAATGCCAGCAGTGTAACTCTCCTATCAGACACGGGCTACAAATTTCCAGCTCTCATCCAAACCAGTTATTTCTGGAATAACTGGCAGTAGCAAGTCCTTGTCACCTGAGATTTTTCCAAACAGGAGAGAATTCTTCCCTTTCTGGGTAATGAACAGGGCGTGCTGGTTGATGCCAAAATCTTTCAACCTTCCCTGGACTGTCCCTTCCAAGGAGAATGGACAAAAATGTGGTCCTGATGTGTTTCTGGCTGTGGTTGCCAGACTCCATCTCCCTGCTGGAGCAAAAACATGAGTAGTCAGTAGAGTTAGAAATATGGTTCAGAGGTTCATGGGAGTGTTCTTCCTGACCTGAAACAGAGACTGGACAGAGATAAGAGAATAAAGTAGATATTTATTAAAAGGCCTTTAAGGACATACCTTGGGCAGGACCAGAGCCTGGCCAGGGCTACACCCAAGGTGGACCCAAAATGGTCACAAAATGATCATAAAATGGACAAATGGTCATGAGGTCTCACACTTTTATAAGTTTTGGTCCATTTGCATATTGGGGTTTAATTGTCCAATTCCAGCTCCAGGTTATGAAGTCCTATCCTTCTTGTTCCTCCCCTCAGCCCACCCTTGTTTGTGCTTTTGGGCCTGAAAACTTGTCCCAGTTGTCCTTGGTGTGCAGCAGGAAAAGGATTTGTTTTGTGTCCCTGCTCTGTGCAGAGCTGAGTGACACTGACTGTGAGCTCAGAACTGCCCCCCTGGGCAGCACAGAACCTGAAATACAGGAAAGATAAAACTTCAGGCATCACCTTGAATTTTTTTCAGGCTCTTTCATCCATGGAGGAATTCAGAAACCTGGACCGGGACATTGAGGGGTCTGCAAAGCGGTGGAAGAAGTTTGTTGAGTCCGAGTGTCCCGAGAAGGAGAGGTTTCCCCAGGACTGGAAGAACAAGTCGTCCCTGCAGCGCCTGTGCATCATGAGGGCCCTGCGGCCCGACCGCGTCCCCTGCGCCGTCAGGTGGGGCCTGGGGCAGCTCTGGGGGGCTCTGTGGGGGCAGGAGGAGTTCAGGGATGTGCTGGACTTTGTGAATGTCACACCATTTGGAGGATGTGAGTTCTGCAGTGTGGTTTCCTATCGAGGGGTCTTGTGAGGGTGGGGAGGCCCTGGAATGGAATTCCCAGAGCAGCTGTGGCTCCTCCATCCCTGGAAGTGTCCAAGGACAGGCTGGATGGGGCTTGGAGCAACCTGGGATAGTGGAAGGTGTCCCTGCCCATGGCAGGGATTTTAAATGAGATGATCTTTGAGATCCCTTGCAATCCAAACCATTCTGTGATCCTGCAATTCCCTCAGCTAAAAACGTGAAGACATTTGCTATCAGAAGCCCCCTTTTCTGACATCTTCCTCCCCTCTCTTCACTCTCTGCGACTGAATTCATTCTGTGAGGAAGACCAAAGTTTTACACTGCCCTTGTCTTGTCCAAGGCCAGGCTGGACAGGGCTTGGAGCAGCCTGGGACAGTGGAAGATGTCCCTGCCCATGGCAGGGGTGGAATGGGATGATCTTTAAGGTCCCTTCCAGCCCAAACCATTGTGTGGTTCATTGATCTCTGAACTCTGCAAGGCAATGAACACATTGGATTTTAAGTGGAATTTCTTGCTTGGAGGGATCAAAGCTCAGTGTGACCAGCAGGGATGGAGCAGTGTAACCAGAACTGGGTGAGGGGCACACCTGCCAAGTCAGAAATGAGCATCACCATACAGGTGTTACACATCTGCTGCAGGCTGAGTTCAGCAACATCCATTTCAGTTACTAGATCAGTTTGGGCTTCTTCTTAGACACCAGAATTAAGAGTAGAAGTAAAATCTCAGAGAGGTTTTCTCTTTTTTTTTTTTTTTCCCTGTGAAATGCAAAATTTATGTGCTGCTGGTTCTGAAAGCTGTAGCTGTAAATTATGTAGTGTGGGTAACTGGGCAAGGCTAAACTTCCTGAAGTTTTGCAAAGGCAACCTCCTTGTTCCAGGACAAACTAAAGGTCTTTCACTCCACGAGGACTTGGTTTTCCCTTCTGTGGCCGATGTTTTGACATTTCTGTGTTGTCTCTCAGGCTCCTCTTTCTCCAGCAGTTTATATTCCTGCACCACCCGATGTGCACACAGCAGGGTGTTTTACTCCGTGTATGAACTACATCTGTTCATGCTTCAGGGTTCATAGAAAAGCACAAAGACTGAGTGAAGTCTCCCCGTGGTCACTGTTATTATTTTTTATCAGAAAAAATATTATAGTTTATCATATTACTAATACTAATCCATCTTTTTTAATTTCTTACTCTTATGGGTGGATTCTCCATGTGCCTCTCGGCTGAAAGTTTTGGTTTTCCTGTTGTTTAGCTTGAGTAAAATAAGCTCTTGAAATTTTAGGTGCATATTTCATTTATGCAACTATAATTCATTTCTTTCTCACTCACACAGCTCAGAAATAACTGGAACATCAAATCTCAGCCCCTTTCCTGTCTCTCTTTTATGAAAAGGGAATCCAAGTTCAAAAGCTTGGCTGGATATTTTTAGGATGTGGGCACGTCAAGGTTTTCTGTTTGCACAGGAGTATTTAAATGGGGTTTTGTACTGTTTTGTTTTGTTTCTTATCTCAAAGTGCAAACAGCAACAGCTCACTGAGCCTTCCCCAGGACTTTGGGGACTCTTCTTGAAATACAACTGAGTTATCAATATCTCAGTGTGCCAGTATCTCTGGTGATCGTGGAGATCATGACCAGTCCAAACCTTCCCAAATCTCTGGGAACCCTGACCAGTCCATGGGTACATTTTAGGAGTAATATTTTAGCCCTGTCACAGGTGGCCAGGGGGATTTTAAATGCCCTGGAATATCCCAGCCTCATTCCCAGCTGCTGTTCAGAAACCTGTAAGGTCCTTTGTGTCCTACGTCGTGTGTACCTGCTCCATGATGATGGTGTGGGATTTCTTTGGGATTTAAGATGATTCAACCCTGTACAGGCCCTGGGAAGCTGGGTGTTCCCAGCCACTCTTCCTAGTGGATCCTTGGGGATATTTGCCCAGTCTGGTTCATTCCCTAGGCCTAAAGAGTCATCAGGAGCCCCTCTTACCCTGACTCACTCCTTAGAGCTTCAGGGCCAGCAGTGCACCAACAGCTGTCATTTCCTGAAGAAGGATTTTCCCCTGTAAATATCCATTTCACCCTTCAATCTTATGGAAGAACATCAGCAGAAACCCTCCTGTGGCACCTTGTGTTTCTGAGTCCCCAAGGCGCTGTTTGAAAGAGCTGAGATGTGAGGTGAAACAAGAGTGTTGTGACCTTGGATCTGATGGACTTGGTTCAATTTTGTGACCTGAGCCTGTCCAGCAGCAATTTAGCAAATATTAACTCTGAGCAGAAAAATCTACTTGAAAGAGAGTTACCAAAAATGTGGAAGCTTTTTTTTTTTTGCAATCCCTTAGGCATTTCTATTCCAACTGCCTTTCACCAGTCCTTGAAGGAGGTTCTCAGCTGTCTTAGAAAGAATTTGGCTGCCTTCAAAAGGCCTGAGTAATCCATCTGAGCTCCAGCAGCATTCCTGGCGTTTGAATATAACATTCCTACCTTTGAATCAGTGTTCAGTGTCTCTCTCTCTGTAAAGCAGTGATGTCAGGAGCTCACCCTGGGGGAATCCAGCCAGAACATTCTCCATGCGCCGTGCTCTGTTCCAGCAGCTGCTGTGGAGCTGAGCCTTTCCCTCTTCACTCCTTTGTGGTTTTTCTTGTCACTCTCATGCTAAGGCTCCGTGCTCCAGACATCCTTAGAGCGCTTTCCTTTCAGCTCCCCAGATCAAAGCAATTGTGTAAATCATCTGGACTTTCTGTGGATTGCTGCTTCCTCTGCGAGGCTGCTCGGATTGCAAAACACGCAGACGGTTCTTGTATCTTTTACCTCAACTTATTTCTTTTCTCCTGAGATTCCCGAGTCAGAGCCGAGCCAGCGCTTGTGTTTTGCTTCTGAATGTAGCCTTGGGCTGGCAGCTCCCCCTGCTCTCCCTCCCTGCTTCCATTTGTTTGTGAGGAGCTGGTGTCTCCTGTGGCATCCCACCCCTGGACAGAGGGACAGGCATCGCTCCTGAGGGCCAGCCCTGGAAGCCCAGCCTACAGATCCCATCCATGATTATTTCATGGTCATGTGCCTAATTTCAGCTTCTAAATCATTCAAATCATCAAAATGAAAACTAATTGCAGGACAAGTTGTATGAGGAGAGGCTGAGGGAGCTGGGAAAGGGGCTCAGCCTGGAGAAGAGGAGGTTCAGGGGGAGCCCTGTGGCTCTGCACAACTCCCTGACAGGAGGGGACAGCCGGGGGGGTTGGGCTCTGCTCCCAGAGAAAAAGGGACAGAACCAGAGGAAATGGCCTCAAATTGCTCCAGGAGAGGTTAGATTTAATATTAGGGAAAACTTTTCCAGTTGAAGGGCTATCAAACCCTGGCACCATCCCTGGAAGTGCTCAGAAGAGCTGTGGATGGGACACTTGAGGACATGGTTTAATGGTGAACACGGTGGTGCTTGATGATGGTCACACTTCACAACCTTCTCTTACCTTCACAATTCTGGGATTCCATCATAATTATTTACAAGGGAATCTGCATTTTCTGAACAACCTGGCAAAAGTCTTTTTTTTCTCTCTGGCAGAGATTTTGTAGAAGAAAAGCTGGGCAGCAAATACGTGGTGGGGAGATCCCTGGATTTTGCAACGACCTTTGAGGAATCAGGGCCTGCAACCCCGATGTTTTTTATCCTGTCCCCAGGAGTGGACCCACTGAAGGATGTGGAGAAACATGGTAAATAAATCCTGTCTCTAGGCACACCACAGCATGGCTATTCATCTGCTGCATTACTATCTCAGCACAACATGCCTCTTTCGTTTGGGTTTTTTTTTTTTTCCCTCATCTCTTTGTAGATAATGAAGTAATATGTTAAAAATAGATAATTGTGAGAGGATGCGATGGGATTTTGGTTTGATTCTATTGTTTTTCTTGAAGCTTTTTGCATTTTCATCTTAAGTTTAAATTAAACTTGTCTCTTTCCTGCACTGCCTGGATTCCCAGTGTGGTTCACACTGCAGCGATCTCGGAGCTGGGTTTGTGCACAACCTGTAATTTACGTCAGAGATATCTCACATGCTGTCAGATGCTCGTTGCCGAGAAAGGTTGAACCAGAGGACCCTTGAGGTCCCTTCCAACCTGCTCTTCTATGGTTTTATGATAACTAAAAATAAGCAACAGCTCCCTGTAACAGATTGCTGCTTTATGGCAAAGTTTCCAGGTTTCCTTCCCGTCCTTCCTGAGCTGATCTCCATGTGGATGGTCAGCTGGTGGAGCTGCCAGCTGGCTCCAGAGCCAAAGGGCTTCTGTGAGATGCCTCCCTTGAGAAGGCACCAATGCCCTTGTGCACCAATGGCTGCAGCCACTGCTGTGCTCTGCCCTTGTGTGGAATTTACTCTGGGTCTGGGTCTTGGCTCCACTGTGCAAAAATTCCCATTTTCAGCCTGAACGTCCCTCTGGAGCAGAGGAGTCTGATGCCTTTGGGGTTGGACAGGACAAAACATCATCCAGGCTGGCACAGACCAGGGCAGGAGAACAACATTGTGCGTTTCCCTCTCCACAATGCACCCAAAATAATGTTTGAGTGAGCCTTTACCAACATTGCCAGGAGCAGCTGTCAGAGCTGTTAAACTCTGTGCAGCCTCAGCCACAAGCAGCTCACTCTGGGGAATTCTTGGGCTTAGCTTTGCATTTGAGGCTCTTTCTGCCCCCAAACCAGGTGTCATTACTGGAAATTGAAGGGGCACCCCCAAAGGAAGCTCCTGTGATGTCCCTGGCTTCCCTTTGAAGCCACGTTGGTGATCCCTGTCTCTCTCCCTGTTATTTCCTTGTAGGGGAAATGAAGCACTAAAATCACACCCTGAGTGGTTTAATTGGAATTGTAAAGATGAGCGTGGCTGAGCACCCGGGGTTAGCCAGCCAGAGAAGTTACAGCAAGGAAAAGCAGAGAGAGAAGTAATGAAATAAAATCATTGCCACAGAGCAGCTGCACTGGCCTTCCAGCTCCCTCACTGGGGCTGAGTTTGGCTCCTTATTGATATTTTCTCTGCCCTTCATTAGGTTTTATTAAAGTGCAGGATAATTCCTGTGAATGGGAGTCAGCTCCTTGCAGATGCTGCCCACCCATGGGACCTTTCCTTGGCGTCACAGGGAGGGCCCTGCAGCAAACACTGGTGGGCTGGAAGGGCTTTGTGCCCTCCCTGAGTGCCCATCCCCTCCCTTCTGCAGCCAGCAAAGAGGGAGCAGGGCTGGCATTGCCAGGGCAGGCTCACTGATATCCTCCTGCAGTGGAAATAATGACTGATACTCATTTATTATTAATTATCTGGCTTGGGGCAGTGCCCTGGCTCTGTGATTTGCCCCATCCCCTCTTGAGGAGAAGATCAACAGCTTTCAAAGCTGGCAGCAGCCAGAGGTGGTGGGAAAGAGAACTGTAAACTCTAAAAACGTGGAGAGCTGTGCCCCTGGTGAGGCTCAGCAGAGAGCTGGAGTTTGAGGTTTGTTCTCCTTATGGCCACCTGCTTCCAGCCTTGTACCACGAGATGGTTCCTAAGCCTCACAAGACAAATCTTTCCCTTGTTGCTCTCTAAAACTCGCCTGCTTTTAGCAGGAATTGGGAATTCAGGGTGCACCATCTGCAGGAAGGCAAACCTGCACGCAGAGATAAGTGTGGGCAATCCCCGGGGATGAGTCCTGACTCCCTGGCTGAGACTGATCCATCCTGGGGATGTTTGTGGGGCTTTTCCTCCTGGCAGCACAAATTGGGTTTTTCTTCTGAGGAGCACACAGCAGGGGCAGCTGGTTCTGCTGTGAGAGGAGCAGCAGGGTGTGCTCTGCTGTGGGTGACAGATTCCAAACCCGCCCAGGAGGTTTGCAGCCAGGGGCACAGAAATGATCTGGGATGCTCCAGAGAGACCAGGGGAGGCTGGAGGATCATCAGAGACCACGTGGAGGCACACAGGGAGCTGCCATCCAGTGAATGCAGGGCTTTGGGGTTCCCTGCACCTGCCCCGAGAAGGGAGGGGGCAAATCACAGAGCCAGGGCACTGCTCCAAGCCAGGTGATTAATAATAAACGAGTATTAGTTGTTATTTCCACTTCCCAGCACTGCAGAGGGATATCAGTGAGCCCTGGAGGGACATTGGGATCCCAAACCTCCCCTTCCCTTGGGCTTTGCTGACTCCACTGGGGCCTGCCCAAAGGAAGGCAACTCCAAAGATGCTCCATGAGAAACCTGGAGGAGTCACTGCTCTCCAGGCTCCAGACACCTGGGAAGCTCACAGGGATTTGATTTCATTCCAGCTGCCCTCTCCAAACCAAGGCTGCTGCACCCAGCCTGCATTGCAGGGGCTTTTCCCCACCCCCTGTGGGTGTTCGAAGCCTGGTTAATCAGCAGGAAAAGATTTTTATTTCTTATCACTGTAAAGTGTGTTTTTACACCAGGTTGCAGGGGAATAATGTTCTTTAAACAAGAAGCACTTTGTAATAAGGCACCTTTGTGTGGATGCTGTGCTGTAATTAAAAGAGTTTGGGAGAAGCTGCTGCTGTTCGAGCACTTGGGCAAGGAGTGGGTGAGAGCCAAGATAATGAGAGCAGGGAACTGATGATGCCTTGGGAAGGCTGAGCTGGGACAGAGACCAGACAGAGCTAAGAGAATAAAGTAGATATTTATTAAAAAACCTTTAAGGACACACCTTGGGCAGGACAAGAGCCTGGCCAGGGCTACACCCAAGGTGGACCCAAAATGGTCACAAAATGGACAAACAGTCACCAGGCTCACACTTTGATAAGTTTTGGTCCATTTGCATATTGGGGTTTAATTGTCCAATTCCAGCTGCAAGTTATGAAGTCCCATCCTTCTTGTTCCTCCCTTCAGCCCATCCTTTTTTGTGCTTTTGGGCCTGAAAGCTGCCCTTGGTCATCAGTAGGAGAAGGATTTGTTTTGTGTCCCTGCTGTGTGCAGAGCTGAGTGACACTGACTGTGAGCTCAGAACTGCCCCCCTGGGCAGCACAAAACCTGAAACACAGCAAAGATAAAACTTGAGGCATCACTGCTCTCAGGAGTGTGATAACTCCCATGTGAGGGTTTGGTAGGAGGGAGCCCTGCCAGGGTGCTGAACTCCCTCCCTGTTTCCCCCCAGGGAAGAAGCTGGGCTTCACCTTCAACCACAGGAACCTCCACAACATTTCCCTGGGACAAGGCCAAGAGGTGGTGGCTGAACAAGCTCTGGATCTGGCTGCCCAGGAGGGTCACTGGGTCATCCTTCAGGTACGGGGCCGTGGGCCAGCCCTGCCCTTGTCCCAGCTTGGTGTCCCCTCCATGAGGACAGGCTGCCATGCCTGCCAGGGGACATGGGCACGGTGTCACCTGTGTGTCCCAGGCAGCCACCTCTCCCTGTGATCAGGCTCTGTCAATTTGGGTTTCTCCTGCTGGAGCTGTTTGTGAGGTGTGCACATGCCGGGACCTGCCGGGGGGAGGTTGTTCTACACCTCTCTGTGCCTTTATTTGCTCCATGAATGAAGGAAGAGTGTTGTGTCTTGTAATCTGAATTTTGTGAGTTTAATCCTCACACGGGGCACCACTGTGTTACATTTTATCCTCTTTTTGCCAGGGTCAGGGTTTAATGCTCGAGATGGTGTTTCTTGTTTGGACTCAGATGTTCATTAATTCTTATCTCTATTACACTTTCACAAATTGTGAGTTCTGCAGCACTTCAAGCTAACAAAGTAAAAATGGAGCCCTACCTCTCTCTCTTCAAGACCTTTTAAGGATAAACTGTCCAATTAAGAAATGACACCTACATTATTTTTACTTTTAACCCAATAACCAACCACCCGTGGCCCTCAATGCAGATATTTCTACGCAATTACAAAATGTGACCTTGACTCAGGAGGTGAAAAAGGAGGACTGGCCTCCTCCCTAAAACCTCCATCTTGCTTTATATATATTACTATATTCTAAACCCTTAAATTCTAAGTTTTTACCCCTGTGATATTACATACTTCTATTCAAACTCCACACCCGCAATCCCAGTGCTGTCACTCCATTTTGGAAGCCTTTTCCACAGCCTCAGGTCAATGCAGTGTTTGCTTGGGGGTCAGTGCCTGTCAGCACAGAAAGCCTGAAATTCTCAGTGCCCAGGATTCCAACAGCAAAGCTCTGTTCTGAGAGCCCCTGGACTCATTTTCTGCCCCAAAAACTCCCCCTGCACCCCAAAGAGCACAGAGGGGGCACTCAGGGAGGAAACTCTGCAGTGGGGCTGGCTCCTCTGGGCATCCCAAACCAGGGAAATGCTGCCAGTTCTCCTCCCCACCCCACAGAATGCCTCAGACCCCGCTGGGGTGTGCAGGGAGCTCTGCCTCTGTCAAGGGCTCTCTGGAGCCACTCATTTAGTGAGGCTTTGAGTTTGCTGATGTGCACTCAGTGATGTCAGCTCTCATTACAGGTTTTGGGAACCCCTCTGATTTCCTTGATGTGGATTATATAAACTTCTATTATCACTGAATCGTTTGCATAAAATTAGATTAAGACAAAGCTCTGAGTCCTGATGTCAGCCCGCAGGCCTGGTTAGGAATTGAAATAAAATATCCCTGATATTTTGATCTTAATTTTTTTTTCTTTTTTTTGTGCAAGCTCCCTCTGAGGTAAACAACGATGGCATTCTCTAGAGCTTTTAATATACAGAGGGATGCAACCCTGGCATCTGCCTTTGAGGTGGTGCAGAAGGAAATACGCAGCTTTTTGAGCCATTCAGTAATGCAGAGTGAAAAGTTATTTTCTACAGTGCTGGTGCGCTGCTGGAAAGGATCTGTCAGCAGTGCCAGTCTCCATGTGCTGTTTCAATGCTCACAGACAAGCCCTGGGGGCCTGAAGGGTTTTTATCACACCCGTTCCCATCTTCTCTGGTGGTCAAAGCAATCAGTGAGTGGTTAGACAGACACTGAAGGCTAAATCAGAAGAAATTCTCCCTGGGAGGCCCTGGCACAGGGTGCCCAGAGCAGCTGTGGTTGCCCTTGGATCCCTGGCAGTGCCCAAGGCCAGGTTGGACAGGGCTTGGAGCAGCCTGGGACAGTGGAAGTTGTCCCTGCCATGGCAAGGATTATATTTAAGGTCCCTTCCAACCCAAGCCATTCCATGATTTTATGATTCTGTGATGAAATGAGAAGAGCTGTAGAAGTGAGATTTCTATGAACGAGCAGTGTTGATGGCTGGGCTGGCTGGTTCTCAGGTGTGACTCTCTCTGGTGGCCCAGAGCAGCTCCCCCTGAGCTTAGACAGGAGCTCGGTCTGGGTTAGGTCTGGCTCTGCTGCCTGGGGCAGGCTCAGCAGTCCCCAGTGGCCCTGGGGACAGGACTGCAGGTGCCACTGCTGGGTTGGGGTCACTCAGACCTGGGCTTGCCTCTGGCATGGTCACAGAGATGATTGTTGGAAAAACCCAGCTCTACAGAGACAGGGCAGCTGAGAGGCGTTTTTAAAGATTTTATTCCATTATCAATCTCGTAGAAGTGTGAGGCATAAGAGATGTAAAACTCAACGCCATTCTAGCAGAAGCCAAACTATTTCTTTGTTACAATACCTTATAAATGTTTTTAACAAACCTAGTAGCTTTTGCTACAAAATGCTGCTAATCCTTCTGACACCTATCACTGATTATTTTACCCCACATGGTCTGGCTACAATGCATCTTTCACAGTTCCAATTCTCCAAAATACCTGGTCTGTTTGTAAGGCCATCATTTGAAACTCATTTCCAGTTCCATTTCTCTCTCAACATCTCCTCTATCCCATGGCCTTTCTCAGTCAGCACAGCTTATCTCAGTTTGCATAGGGATGGACAAGACTCTGTGAGCTTTCAGTCAGGCTTTGAGAACCCTCTACAAACCCATTTCTCACAGCTGATCACACTTCACACATGCAAATATTCCAGTTCTGTCTTGTGCTGAGTTTGGAGTAACGGGATGTAGGCAAGAGGGGCTCAACACAGCTCTCAGGGCTTTTTCTGCTTTTGTTTCTAATCCTGAGCAATCAGCACCGAGGGCCCCAGGAGGAGCTGGAGGTGCCTTGGTGGCATTTGGCTCTCTGGGCACATCCAGAGGGGGTTTGGGGCAGGCAGCTCCAGTTACAACATTTGGTAATGTGACAGAAAAAAAGGGATTGCATTGTCACCCAGACTGGCCAGGCTGCTCAGCTCCAGAGCCTGTCTCTGCACCTCTCTTCGTAATTCCCAGCTACTCCCAGGGGCTGGAGCTCTGTGGAACATGAGGAAGAGCAGCCTGAGGGGTTAAAGGTGTGTCCCTGCATTACCAGGCAAGAACTCCTGGTCTGACAGAACTCCTTGAGAGTCAGCAGGCTTCCATGGCATGGACACCCTCTGCACAAACTGGGCTTGGAAAGGTTGGACAAAGAACCTTCTCAAGCCTGAAAATCTGACTTTTTGGCAAAATCAGCACCCAGTGGGAGTCAGTGAGGAGGGGTCCCACAGAGGATTCTGCCCTCGCAGTCAGGGGGGGATCAGAGCAATATTTGCCATATGGTTTATCTGGCAAAATCTTTCCTGCGAGGTTTTGGTGACAAATGCCTCACAGGCAGTTCCAGGAGTGTTTGTACAAGCTCTGGAATGACACAGATGACTCAATTCACAAACGTGGCACAGGATTTGTGGATCATTGCATTAATAATAAAAGAGAGGACAGAGCAGATCTCAGGGTAATTTTACCCAGATTAATTAAACTCATTATTTGAAGGCTGTATGCCACCCACAGCACAGTTATACCCAGGCTTCCCATTTGTTTTTGAGCAGACAAAAAGCAACTGTTCGCTTTGCTTCTGCATTTTGTCATCCCCTGACCAACAGCTCAGCTCATGTGGAGCAGAGCTTCTCACACAGAGCTTCTCCAGGACAAACACTTGAAGGGCTCATCTGGGGGGCTTTTCCACACGTGGCTCATTACTGGTCCTTGATGGGGAGCAGACATAATGAGAGTCATGTACTTGGAGCACTAACGAGTCGGGGAATTAGTTTTGGGGGAGTTAAAGGGTATGGAGGCAGCTGGGAGGTTTTTTATTGGATTACAGGAGTAGGATCACTGCTGTGCTGGGAAGGGCTGTCCTAGGGCTGTTTCCTCTCAGTCCTGTTGCCTTCTGAAAAGGCAAAATAAAGACAAAAACATCCACGTCTGTCTTGGGAAAAGTTTCTCAGCTCGCTCTGAAAATTGAGATTTTCATAAATGACTCATTTTATGAGAGAGAACAGCCAAAAGTCACCCAATCCTTCATTTCCATGGGAAGATAATCCCCCTCCCCCTGGCAGAGCCTGGCCCTGCCCCTTTAGCCCCACGGTTGTTCCTGTCTGGTGCCTTCAGCTTTGCTGAGCTCTGGTACAGGGTGGTGACATGAGGAGAGAGTGGAGCCCACAGCTAAAATTATTCTCTACAAACACAAATGGTCCAGCTGCAAAACAGGAGCCCCTGAGGCAAAAGTGCAGCTCTTTAAAGGAGACTTTGTTACCTGGGGGCTGCAGGAAGAGCCCAGCTCAAGCCCAGCAGCTGCTCTGTTCCTGTGCTGGGCACTGAAGAGCTGAGCTTGATCTTGGAGCTCCACAAAAGCCCATTTGATGGCAGGTTCAGCCTCTGGGTCTCCTTGGCAACAGTTCAGAGGTTTGGGGGGCTTTGAAGCAAGGGGCTCACTGTGGCTCTGGGGGGCAGGAACAGCTGGAGCCCACAGCTGGAGATGCTCTGGTGAGGCTCTGTGCAGGGCTGGGGATTGTTCAGCCTTGAGGAGAGATGATTCCATCACCCTGGATGGTGGGGAGTTGTGGTGGTTTAGTAAGGGAGTGATTTTCTGGGGAAGTTATAGTAAAACCAATCAGTGACTAGGCATGAAAACTGACAGTTAATACAGCCATTAGAAAGGTGAAAGAGAAATTAGAAACAGAAATGTTCTAATTTAGTGAACATGAAACCACTACATGAATAAAGACCAGACTCTCCCAGTGGTGTCTGGTGACAGAACAAGGAACGCGATGGGGACAATTTGAAATTCAGGAAATTCCATTTAAATGTAAATACAATCTTTTTTCCCGTGTGAATGGCCAAACACTGGAGGGAGTTGCCTGTAGAGTTTGTGGTGCTTTCATCCTTGGACACATCCAAAAGGCACCTGGGTGTGTTTCTGGGCCACTGCACTGCCTGACCCTGCTCTGAGCAGGGGGCTGGGGGCTGCCGGAGGTGTCTCCAGCCTCAGTGACTCTGTGATCTCTGCTTTCCCACGCCCAGTTCCCCATGGATGGGGTTCTCTGATGCCTGCAGTGTCCTCTGTGCAGGGAGGAAGGAGCTTTGCACTAAGCTATGAGTTAGCACAGCTGTGTCCTCCCTCTTTCCCTCTCAGAAACCTTTTGCAGCCATCACAGTCACCAACTGGGGTTGATGAACTTAATAGCAAAGACACAGAGAAATTTGTTTGTGTTTGTTCAGCTGCATGTTTGAATGCACTGATGCAGGGAAGAGTTCAGACGTGAGATATTCCCAATTTAATTGTAGTCTTCATCCATTAGCCAAAATGTCACTTCCCTCTCTTTGTGATCAAGTTAATTTAATTCTTGAGCATCTTTCCATTTTTCTAGGTTGCTGCTTCACTGAGTCAGGTTCGTGTATTAAATTGAATACCAGTGAGCTCCTGGAGCAAAACTGTGTGAGATTCATCACTGTATCATAAATCACAAAATCCCAGCATGGCTGGGGAAGGACCTCTGGAGATCATCTGGCCCAACCCCTCTGCTCCAGCAGGGTCACCTGGAGCTCAGGTCCAGGGGGGGCACCAGGATGATCAGAGGGATGGGGCAGCTCTGCTGGGAGGAAAGGCTGGGAGGATTGGGGTTGTTCAGCCTGAGGATTGCTCGGAAGTGACTTCACTGTGGCCACCCAGTGCCTGAAGGGGCTCTGAGAGGTGGAGAGGAACTTTGGACAAGGGATGGAGGGACAGGACACAGGGAATGGGTTCCCACTGCCAGAGAGTACATTTGGACGGGATATTGGCAGGGAATTGTTCCCTGGCAGGGTGGGCAGGCCCTGGCACAGGGTGCCCAGAGCAGCTGTGGCTGCCCCTGGATCCCTGGCAGTGTTCAAGGCCGGGTTGGATGGGGCTGGGAGCGCTGGGACAGTGGAAGGTGTCCCTGCCCATGGCAGAGGTGGGATGAGCTGGCATTGGATGAGCTTTGAGGTCCCTTCCTACCCCAAACCTTTCCATGGTTCTGTGACACCACATGCCAGGCCAGGCTGGTTACATCTCCTCCCCGTGCCATGGCCTGGGGACAGCAGTGCCCTCCCTGTCCCCTGGGGTCCCCCAGCACCATTCACTGCTGGCTGTGCAGCCTGGCTGGCGCAGGGATGGGAGAACAGGGAATGTTTCCCAAGAGGTCTCACCAGAGAAGGAGACTTTGTACAAACAAGCAGTTCTCTCTGTTCCAGGAGGTGATCTGTGAGGGGCCCTGAAGGAGAGGGGCACTTTCAGACGGGGACAGGGTCCCCAGCCTCTGCCAGCCCAGGGAGGGGACTGTGTGCTGCTTTATGTACACGTGGTGCTGTTCCTGATGGTTACCAGGGCAACGCTCACGTCCTGTGATATATGTTCTGCCTTCTGCAAACACACAGGGGCTCGGGGCTGAACTCCGAAAGAAAAGCCTCGTGTTTGCCCTGTGCAGGAACACGGTGCTCCCATGTTCCTGCACCCCAGCCCAGCCCTCCCCACAGCCCCTCAGCCTGCAGCACCTGCTCTGAGTGGGGAAATGGCACAGGGGAGGGGCTGTGGGGTGGGCACTGGGGATGGGCAGTGAGGATGGGCAGTGGGGAATGGGCAGTGAGGATGGGCAGTGAGCAGGGGATGGACAG
>VZDJ01000223.1:545485-566604 GCA_008694505.1 Cyanoderma ruficeps
CCAACCTGCACAAGGCCCTGGACAACTTCAGCCAGGTAGGAGCATGGTTGGGCATGTGGTGGGTCTGCTGGAGATGCTGGAGCCCCTGGGGAGCAGGATGGGCATTGTCTCCCCAGTCGCTGTCAGGATTTTAAGAGAGATGGGAGACATCTTAAAGCATGATTTATTGCCTCAGTCTCAAGGAGTGAGAACATCTTCACTGCATTCACCAGGAGTTTGTGGCCAGTGGTTACCACAGGTAACACACACAACACCACAGGTTACAAGGTCTCTCAAAGGTTAATTAGCCAATAATCTACTGCCACACATATTGCTTTAACTTTCACACCAGTGGCTGATTAAACTGTGTCACACGTCCTGCCGCAATGCGGACAATTTTATCCATAGTGACACACAATCCTACGGAACTACCCCTTAAAACTTCTTGTTACCTTTACAACTACTTCTATATCTTAAACTTTAACACTTTCCACTACTTAGCTTAATATGTCTCTGCTTCAACTACAAATTCACATTCTTACTTATGGTGTCTAAAGCTGGAAGCCTTTTCCAAGGTCTCAGGTCAAACCCTGTATTCTCTGCTGTATTTGGGCCTGCATGCATGAGGTTCTGAGAATTTTCCGTGCCTTCATTTCCCACAAGTCCCCTTCCATCACGGAGCCTCTGTGTCCAGCACCCCGCTCTGCTCCTCCCCACAAGCCGGGCACAGATCTCTTTCCAAGCACTGGTTTTCCCAGGAAAGTGTTCAGGTGATCCTGAGAAGCCTCTTTCCTGCAGCAGGGCACAGCACACCAGGCTTCTGTTCAGTTTAATCATTTTCTCTCCCGTTGTGTGATCACAGAATCACAGGATCAACCAGGCTGGAAATGACCTTTGAGATCATCAAGTCCAACCTAGGACCTAACCTAACACCTTCTCATCAACTAAACCATGGCACTAAGTGTCAGATCCAATCTTTTTTTAAACACATCCAGGGATGGTGACTCCAGCACCTCAGAAATGCTCTTTCAGTACAGAATTAAACTTCTGACTGCAGCATCAGGAGACTTTGCCATGTTTCAGTTGATTTCTCTCTCCGGGTCCCTCCGTTTTGGGCTGCTGAGTGACACCTGCCACCTAACCCCCACAGCTGTGGGAGGTGAGCAGGTTAAACCTCACTTTTCTGCTGCTGCTTAACCAGGGTTAGAGGTTCAGAACTGCTGATCCGCTCACATCCCACAGCCCTCTCCAGAGCAGCACACAGAGATTGGCGTTGTGTGCCCAAAGGCCATTCAGCTCAAGACCTTGCTGACATCAGGAGTGTTGCAAATCAGAGCTGGAAGCTGCCTGCGGGCAGGAGTTGCTTTGCCAGGATTTAAATTAGGCCATGTGAGAGTGGCTGGCCCACTAGAGCAGCCTGTGGGAAGGTGCTCATTGTGTTTATTGCTCAAAAACTCTCCTGTCACAGCAGGCACTGACCCTTGTCCCTGCTGTGCAAGGAAACAGCCCCGTGTGGGGAAGTGATGGAAATATTCCTGATGCCCCAGAGTGTTGGATTATACCTTTTTCCTGACCCAGAGATGGGGCAACTGAGAGGTGTTTTAAAGACTTTTATTCCATTTTCAGTCTCATGACAATGGTGAGACAATACAGATGTTACAATTCACACCACCACAATCAGAAGTCAAACTATTTCCTAATTACAATACATTATAAACGTTTCTTGGCCTATCAGCTTTTGCCACACAATGCCATTAATGCCTGAAAGCCAATCATCTAAAATTACCCCTCGTGGGTCCTACTACAATGCATTTTTCATAGTTCTATTTCTCTAAAGTACCTAGTCTTATTTGCAAGACCATCCTTTGAAACCTGTTTCCAGTTCCATTTCTCTTTCAACAATACCTGTCCTATTCCACGGCATTTCTAAGTCAGCACACCTTATCTCAGAGTTTGCATACAGATACAAACAATGTGAGCCTTCTGCCAGGCTTTGAGAATTCTCTACAAATTCATTTCCCACACCAGAGGGTGTGGATCAGTGTCAGAGGGGCTGTAAGGCTG
Organism: Cyanoderma ruficeps; assembly: GCA_008694505.1. Classification (NCBI taxonomy): domain Eukaryota; kingdom Metazoa; phylum Chordata; class Aves; order Passeriformes; family Timaliidae; genus Cyanoderma; species Cyanoderma ruficeps. The sequence continues at coordinate 547,529 of VZDJ01000223.1, forward strand.
AGTGAGCTCTGCTGTCACCATGGGACAGGAGCAGGGCAGGATCCCATCCCTGCAGGACTCCCTGGGAACAGGGACGGAGCCAGGGAGGCTCAGCCATGACCCCATTTGCCTCCTGACAAAGGCTGAGCACTCATGTTCCTGTTAGTTCCTCTCCTAGAGACACTGAGTCCCGTGTCCTGCCACCCTGACACTCACCCTGTGCCTGTGCCTTGGCACACCCAGCCCTCGCAGCAGGACCCCAGCAGAAAGCTCTGAAGGTGCTCTCAGCCCTCAAACTGCCCTTTAGGATCACTGGCGCTGACATTGTTCCCTCCTCTCCATCCAGCCCATGGCTGTGCTGGGAACACACCCAGCAGATCTTGCAGGGTTGTTTTCTCTGGTGAGAAATCTCTGCTTTGGTGAAGCCCCACCTGCAATGCTGAGTCCCACTCTGGGGCCCCAAACACAGCTGGAACAAGTCCAGAGGAGGCCACTGAGCTGATCAGAGGGCTGGGGTACCTCTGCTGAGCAGAGAGGTGGAGAGAGATGGGGTTGTTCAGCCTGGAGGAGAGAAGACTCCAGAGAGACCTTCCAGTACCTAAAGGGACTCCAAGAGAGCTGGAGAGGGAATTTGAACAAGATCCTGGAGGGATAGGACAAGGGGAATGGTTCCAAATTGAAGAAGGGTAGATCTACATTGGATTTTGGGAAGGAATTCCTCCCTGGGAGGGTGGGCAGGCCCTGGCACAGGGTGCCCAGAGAAGCTGTGGCTGCCCCTGGATCCCTGGCAGTGTCCAGGGCCAGGTTGGACATTGGGGCTTGGAGCAGCCTGGGACAGTGGAAGGTGTCCTTGGCCATGGCTGTGTCTGGTTGGGCTTTAAGGTCCCTTCCAGCCCAAACCATTCTGTGATTCTCTCCATAAAGCTTCTTGTCATTTGGGATGAGACAAGAGCAGCCCCAAACAATTGTGGACCCCGGGCCCTGGGTCATGGGGCAGCTGACAGCTGGCTTGGCACGCAGATGTTGGTGTGGAAAGAATCCCAAGAGCAGGAGGGAACATTGCTGAGCAGGTGTGGGGGGAGGCACCATGCAAGGATTAATGCCAGTGGTCAGGGAAGATTATTCCATCCTTGTTTACTGTCATTCATCATCCTGAACTCCACAAAATATCCTGGAGAACAAGGGAGGGGAGAACCTTCACCCCAAGTAACATTTCCATCCTGCCTCTGCTCGTTTCAATCAATAGTAATTAGCATTTTCTAAATTGCTAGAGGATTATGAAACATCTCATCAGAAATCCTGAAGCGAGTGGGTGGGGTCCCTTTTACACCTCATTTCCCTGCTTTATACAGAAGAGATGTTCAAATTTAGCTTTCAGCTGAAGGCTACAAAGAAGGCCCTTTATTCTGTGCAGGGGATATTGTTCTGCTTTGTAGCTGGAGAAGAATTGGCGACTGAAGAGAGGCCGAATGAGAGTGAACTGGGTTGTTCTGGGGATGTTTCCTAAAATGAGAGAGGTGTTCTGCATGTATTTGAAGAAGTTCTTCATCACAATGCAGATAAAGGGAGCTTAGAGTGCTGCCTAATCCAGGGGAAAACAGGTTTTCGGATGTAGTTGATTTTCACATGCACTTGGTCAGTGTCTTGCACCCTTTAGAGTAATGGATTCCTCCTTTTCTGCACAGACCCTGAGCTCTGTCGTGCTCTCGGAGGATTAAAGGTCTAACATGGCATTTTTTTAAGATAAAGGTTGGATGGGATTTGGAGCAACCTTGGACAGTAGAAAGGCAGAGAGAGACTTTGGAAAAGGGATGGAGGGACAGTACAAGTGGGAATGACTTCAAACTCCAAGAGGGCAGGGTTGGATGGGATATTGGGAAGGAACTGTTGGCTGTGAGGGTGGGCAGGCCCTGGCACAGGGTGCCCAGAGCAGCTGTGGCTGCCCCTGGAACCCTGGAAGTGTCCCAGGCCAGGATGGACACTGGGGCTTGGACCACCCTGGGATAGTGGAAGGTGTCCCAGCCCATGGCAGAAGGGCTGGAAAAATGTGGATTTTAAGGTCCATTCCAACAGAGAATTCTGTGATTCTGTGGCTCCTTCCCCGTCTTTCTGGTGGGGCATGCTGAGCACATGCAGGTGATGGGGCGTTGAGTGGGTGCACATGTCCTTCCTTCCCTGTGTGTGCTCCTGTGCACAGCCACTCAGAGTGGGCAACAGCAAATATTAAGTCAGAAGATATTTGCTGGAATTTGCCAATAAATCTGCAATGCAAAGCCACTGACTTCGAAAACTGGCACCTGTGTGTGTGTGTGTGTGATGCAAAAATGAACTGGAGGACAAATTGGTTGGGCTCTTGTCCCAGGTAACAATGGGGCAATGAAAACAAGTGTCAGGAGGGGAGGTTCAGGTTGGTTATTAGGAAAAACTTCTAAACTGGAAGGTTGGTTAAGCTCTGGAACAGGCTGCCCAGGGAAGTGGTGAAGACACGTCCCTGTAATTGTTAAAAAAATATGGGTCACAATTAATTGGGCAGGAGGGTATTGGGTTGAAGGTTGAACTTGATGATTTGGGGGTGTGGTAGTTTGATACTGGGGAAGAGATTTTTTTTAAGAAGTTATAGTTAAACTAATTAGTGACTGGTTTTGAAATCGATAGTTACTATATTTAATAGAAGAATTATATGTGTCTGTGAACACACAGGGTTAAATTTAGAGGATTTGGGGAAATTGCCTTTTTTTCATGTTTTAGAAAGGTGCCAAAGCTGTTGGGCAATAGTGTTCTAAAAGTTTCATTTTAATTCTCATTTTCTTCTTTTAGTGTATGTTAATAAATCTATCTTTATACCCTTTAAGATTGAAACCTGCTTTACTTCTCTCCTAATCCTCTCTCACAAAGTTCTAGCAGACCCTCAAACCACTACACTAAATTTAGCAAACCGAAAATTCAATGAGCATAAAACCATTACAGGGGGTGTTTCCCAGCCTTGGTCGCTGATTCTGTGATTCGCCCCTGTCCAAATTCCAGCGTGTTTGGGTTCCCTGGGAGCTGCTGAGGCTGAGGGCAGCTGTCCTGTGTTGCAGGACACCCTGGAGATGTGCAGCCAGGAGAAGGAGTTCAGGAGCATCCTCTTTGCCCTCTGCTATTTCCATGCCGTGGTGGCGGAGCGGCGCAAGTTCGGCGCCCAGGGCTGGAACCGCCCGTACCCCTTCAGCACCGGGGACCTCACCATTTCTGTCAACGTGCTCTACAACTACCTGGAGGCCAGCTCGAAGGTGGGGGCACCACGAGGGTGGGGGAGGCTGTCTGGTGGCTCAAAGCCACCATGGTGGCCTGAAGCTGTCCTGAAATGCCATTTCCTTGGGTGTCCTTGGGTTTAGAACTTCACGGTTCGAGGCGCTTTTGGGAGGAGATGGGAGACCTCAGTGGCAGTGCTCAGTGGGGAACTGCACTGTGCTGTGCTCCGGCTGCCCTGGGGCAGGATTTAAATCCTGCCTGATGTTTGTTTGCTGAGGTGGGAGCCCTGAGGGTGCAGGGCAGTGCTTGGGTTCAGCCCACCCTGCTCCACACTCAGGTTCCCTATGATGACCTGCGCTACCTCGTGGGTGAGATCATGTACGGAGGTCACATCACGGATGACTGGGACAGGCGGCTCTGCAGAACCTACCTGGAAGAGTTTATCAAGCCAGAAATGCTGGAGGGAGAGCTCTGCCTCGCTCCTGGATTTCCCCTCCCAGGGAGCATGGATTATAATGGCTACCACCAGGTAAGCTCTTAGTTTGCTGCCATTATTTATACATGCAGATAGAATGTCTTCCTTAACCGCCCCATAATCTGCCTTAGGAGCAAGGAACAGGGCTGCAGTGTTCCTGCACTCTTCCTCTTATTTCCCATTATTCTGTGTTCCTGTGGATGTTTCAGCATTCCCCTGGATGAACCAAGTCTAATGGTAATTTGCTACTTCATCATGGGCTCATTCTGTTCATGCATGAATAGAGCAACTCTATTGGTGCTTGAGACTTAAGTGGGGCTCCTGGAAAATTACATCCACATACTGTTTGCTAAAATGGCCCTTTCAAGCTCCTTTTATCATCAGTTTTGATGAGAATCACTGAAGGGTCTTGTTGATCTACTTACTGATCTCATCTGTTCTTTGTACACAAATGCAGCAGCAGAGAGGCACATCAGGCTGGTTTTGTTCATAAAACTTAACTACTGGAAGCTCAATTCCCACAAGAGATTTCAGGATGCTGATGCTGAAATGCACAGCAGATAATTGCTAAAGAAGGTCCAGCGTGAGACAAGGAGCCAAGCCAAACTCCAGCAATTACAGAATTTTCGCAGCAGGAGCTGAAGCAGCTCTGTAAACATTTGTACTCTCCTTCCTCCATCACTTCCCCGGAGTTTCAGCCACAGGCAGAGCTGGGTCAGCCCGGGCTGACCTACTGGGGGGATGATTCCAGCACTGAATCTCTGCAGGCAGAGCACCCTGGGCTGCTCCTAACGTGCTCCTGAATGTCTCTGTGCAGTACATAGACGACGCCCTGCCTCCAGAGTCTCCCCACCTGTACGGCCTCCACCCCAACGCCGAGATCGGCTTCCTGACGCAGCGCTCGGAGCGGCTCCTGCGCACCGTGCTGGAGCTGCAGCCCCGGGACAGCAGCGCTGCACAGGGAGCAGTGGGCACCCAGGAGGAGATGGTGAGAGTGCTCAGGGGGTGTGGGGATCCAGGAGGAGACAGTGAGAGTGCTCAGGGGGTGTGGGGATCCAGGAGGAGACAGTGAGAGTGCTCAGGGGGTGTGGGCACCCAGGAGGAGATGGTGAGAGTGCTCAGGGGCAGTGGGGACCCAGGGGGAGACAGTGAGAGTGCTCAGGGGCAGCTGCTGGGGTGTGATGCCTGTCTCATCCATCAGTCCTGTCTAGCTCAGGCTTGTCCGTTGCTCTGTGTTCTGCCTTTGCCTGCCTAAAGCCTGGTTTTATGCAGAACATCTCCCTGGTGGGATGTAACTGAGTGCTGGCAGTAACAGGACAGCGCCTCTTAATTACCCCAAGCACTGCAGAGCCTTCGTTTTCATTCTCTGGAGGTGTTACAAATAAACCTTCCCTGAGCAGCAGTCCCCGTGCACCCCCTGTGACTGGCATAGCAAGCCAGTGCCACCCAGAGCTCAGCCCTCCTCTTGCTGCTGCCACCGTGTCCCAACAGCTCCCAAGAGCCTTGTAATTCCTTATTTCCAGCTGAACTCCTTTGCTACACCTGTGTCCTGGGCTGATCTCAGCCCTCCCTGTGGAAGCTCACAGCTCATTAAAATGTGGCCCAAACATCCCTGACAAGATCTGGAATCAGCCAGCACATGCTCAGGTTTTTTACTCCCGCAGTCTTAAGGTGCCAGCTCTGTGTTTGAAGATTTGCAATTTAATGAATGGCTAATAGGCAGCTCAAATAAAGCTGTGGTTTCACACGAGTTGGGCTTGGTGTGAAGCTGGGGAAGTGACTGCCTTCCCCTGGGGGGCTCCTAGAAGTGCCCAGCATGGTCAATTTTCAGATCATGCTCCGATTTGAGGTGAGAGGAATAATCCAGAGGTAGCAAAGCCAAACAAGATGTTCAGAGATAGCAAATGTGAGTGGCTCTTCTCCCCTCCCACTCCTTTTGTTATTGAAACACAAATAAACTCCTCAGCCAGAGAAGCAAAACGATCAGTGAGTGCCCCAGCAGTGGTGTCACAGGTCATGGCCACCCTGCAAACTCCTGGTGACAGTCCAGAAGCTCTCACAGGAGCACAGAAGTGCTCATGGCTCTGTCTGGGAATAAAATGTGCCTGAGGGCAAGCAGAGTGTGACCTCAGCGCCCTGCCTTGTGCCTGGGGACACGCTCCCACAGCTCATCTCCTTCCTGGCATGATCTCTGTCATTATCCAAGCTGTCCCTTTCACTTGGTCCTTGCATGGGAGTGAGCAAAGCCTTGTCTCCACTCCTCCACTGAGGGATATCCAGCCCCTGGTTCGGCTGAGGTGATTTTAGGGAGCTTCCAGGGAAAAATGTGAGCCTGTCATTTTCCCCAGGCTCTGACAAGTCCAGTTCCTCCCACAGATTTCTGAGGTCACATTGCAGCAAACGAGCTGTAATTGCTGTGAAGGACTCAGAGCCAAAGGGACTTGTAGGGGAATTTCAAATGAGCAGATATTTCTGTGCTGCCCCCGAGGTGCAGCTGAGGAGCTTTTCCAGCTTTAGCCACCTGTGTGACTGCAATAACAGCCCACACATCGTCGCTGCTGACAGGGGTCCAGGGCTGGGAAGGGCAGCAACAGGAGGGAATTGGAGTACAGAGTCCAAAATATGAATATTGGTGGCCCTGGCTGTAAAATTACCCGGCCCTAGCTGGCAGTGGCTCTGCATGCCGGGTTTGGCACTTTGGATCGTAGAATTTTAACTGTATTATGTGCACCCAAAAGGTCCCAGCAAGCAGAAGTCTTGCTCAGCTTCCAGCTCGGAAGTAAAGCAACGCTTTGAGTGAGACCTTCCACAGTAAACCTGGGAAATGCAGCTGATCCCATGGACAGCAGGGGCTCCATGCCTCATTGTCAGAAAGGGGTTTGGCTATTTAATTTAATTTTTTAGACACTACAAAGATCCTCGTGCATTGGAGCTTTCCCTGTTTAGTACTTACTGAAGAAGCTCTGGTGGTGACCAGAAAATAATTTTGTTTCGTTACGCTTTTCTTCCACGGCTCCATTAGTCCGGAATGCCAAATTCAGCTTAAAATTCAATTTTATATAATCACCTCTCTCCATCAATACACCAGAGAAAACCAGCTCATAAGCTGCCTTGTCCTGAGGCTCAGCTGAGGCTCCAGCCACATCCATCTCCTTGTGAGTGTGACCTCGGGAGAAATAAGAGAGCCAAGAAGAGATGAGGCTGCCTCGTGTCACGGGGACATTTTAAAACCATCATTTTGCAAGCTGCTCATCTGCCAGCATTTGGATTTTAATAGGATGGGGCAAGCTCTTTGAGAGGTGCCCAGGGCTGACAGGGATGGTTTTGGAGATGGGGCAGAGGGAGCTCTCACAGCTCAGGCAGCTTTCAGCCCAGGGCTCACTCAGCAGCATCCCCCTCTCCCCTCCCCCTGGCACAGGTGCAAGCCCTTCTGGAGGAGATGCTGGAGAAGCTCACGGATGAGTTCAACATGGCAGAGCTGCTGGCAAAGGTGGAGGAGAGGACTCCCTACGCCGTGGTTGCCCTGCAGGAGTGCGAGCGCATGAACGTCCTCACTGCTGAGATCCGCCGCTCGCTCACGGAGCTGGAGCTGGGCCTGAAGGTACTGCAGCCTTGGAGTGCCTGGAGCACAACCTGGGCACAGTGTCCTGCTTTAGGGCAAATTTGGGAGAAAACCTCCCAATGGGGTCCCTCCAGAATAGCAAATTCAAGCAGCCTCTCCCCCAGCTGGCTCAGGAAAAAGATTTCCTTGGAGAGAAGTGGAAAAAAACCCCTCTTTATTTAGCAAGCCAAGTATCCACAAGTATAAAAAACGAATAATATGAAACAATAAAACCTCTTGCTGTTTGAAGAGATGGCAAATTCATGAAGTCCTTGCTGTGGGTGTAGCTCAGCTCTCCCAGTCTCTTATCAGTCTCTCCAGTGCTGGAAAGTGCCAAGGTCCAGGCCCTGGTGGGCCACAGGAGTGAGCTCCTGATGCTCTTCTGGGTTTTCAGTCCAGAGCAGGTTTGAACAGTCCCAAGAAAAAGGAAAAAAAAACAAAACCAAAACAGTCCAGGGAACTTCTCTGCCTCAGCTAGCTAAAACCAACTAAAAGCACAGGAGATCTCTGTCCTGCTGTCTGTCTGTGCTGCAGACAACACAGTCCAGGAGCAGAATGTGGAGGAGTCAGAGCAGTTTCTACAAACAAATCCTGCATTTCTCTTCCCCCCTTCAGTCTCAGAACCAGTCTGAAAGGTACAGAATGTAACAGCCAACATAAACAGAGCAGACAATTGGGGATACAAACATCATAAAGTCACCCTGGGACACAGAGTTAAGAGAATAAAGTGGGTGTTTATTAAAGGCCTTCAATAGAAGCACCTTGGGCAGGGCAAAAGCCTCGCAGAGGCTACACCCAAGATGGATGATGGTCACCAGTTTTTCAGGCAGATGCAAGTTTGGTCTATTTGCACATCAGGGATTAATTGTCCAATCACAGCTTCAGGTAATGAAGTCATATTCCCCCAGTTTGTTCCACTCCAATTTACTTCTGTTTATACTTTTTGGGGCCTGAGGCTGTGGTGTGTCCTTGGATCTCAGGCCCAGGGGGATTGTTTTGTCTGCCCAAAATGTGAAGACAGTTAACTAACACTTTGTATGGAGTTTAGAGCTATGCACCAATGCACTCTAAGATCTGAAAAATACAGAAGCTAAAATCTTAAGGCATGATCAGTAGGAGAGCTGGCAAATCCTGCAGGGTGCTGCCCAGAGAATAACAGGGGTCACAGGGAAGAATTTCCTGCTGGTTCCACAAGGCCTGCAGATGGATTTGCAGTGGCACTGTGTCCCCAGGCTCACACAGCAGTGCTTGGCTTTTGGGAACAGGGGACAAGAACTTCTGGCCACCCCAGGTTGTGCCACAGCAACAGCAGGTCACTCAAAATTGAGACATGGCCTACTTAGAGGTGAACCAAAAATCACACCTTTTCATAAAATGTCCATGAGCGGGGGGGAGCTTGGAGCAAAGTGTCTCAGAGGCACAGGCTGAGCTGAAATCAAAGACTGGTTTTGTGTTAAGGCACAGTCCAGAACTGTAAGAGAAAATGTCTAAAATCACAAGGGTTTTGGGAGAGGTACAATTGCCCCTGCTGGGTGTGAGCCAAGTGCTAGGGAGGTCCATGGGGCTCCGCTGCAGCTGCTTCCCCACCCTGGTGTGGGAAGAGACTCTGTCCCAGGAGGGGATGTCTGTCCCCCAGGTGTCCCCTGGGTGCTGGCTTTGCCACACCAGTTGGGATGTGGATTTCTGGGTTCAGCAGGGTGTGAGGGAGGGCTGTGATTGATGCTGTATCCACTGGTAGGAGAATTCACCTCCTGCATCCCCCCCAGACACTCAGTGGGACAGAATGTCAAAGGCTCTGACTGGTCCTTAGGGGATGAACCAGAAAATTCTCAAAACCTTGTGCCTACAGGCCCAGATTTAGAAATGAGTGCAGGGTTTGATCTGTGACCTTGGACAAGGCTTCCAGATGTAGAGACTAGAAGCAAGAATGTGGATTTGTAGTTTAAGTAGAAACATGTTAAGCTAGGTAGAGGAAAGTTTTAGGGTTTAAAGCTTAAGCTATAGAAGTAGTTACAAAGGTGGTAAAAAGCTTTGAGGTGTAGTTCTGTAAGTTTGTGTGTTGTTATATGATTGGTGAAGAAAGTCCTCACTGCAGCAAAAATGTGTCAAACAATTAACTATTGGGTTAAAGACATAAACATTTCTCGTGGCAGTAGTTTATTGGCTAATAAGTCTTCAAAAGGCGTTGTAACTAGAGATCTTGTGACTTCTGACTTAGGCAAAGATGTTCTCACCCTTCGTGAGGCTGTAGAAGATAAGAGCAATAAATGATGCTTTAATGCATCTCTTGCTGGTCTGCACAATCCCCATAGCCCCGAGAGGGAATCACATCTCAAACCTCTCCCAGGGGCAGACTGGAAAAGAAACCTTCAGCTGCCCACCCTGCATGAGGAGGGGCAGGCCTGGCTGGGGATTTAGGCACCAAGCTGCTCCCAAATCCCAGCTGCACCCTGGAGCCAGCAGCTGCAGGTGTGTCTGCACTGCACCTGCTGCTGGTGCTCGTTAAAGGAGAGATATCCTGGGCACTTGTGGTGGGTCAGTGTGTGCAGCACATTTTGGAAAGAAGCTGATATTTATGTAGTCAATTATCATAAACAGATTTCTCTTATTTTCCAGCATAAGGCAGTGGAATTGAAAATTCCGCTTCCTGAGACAGGTAAACAGAAGTGATTTAATGTTTCAATCCCAGAGCCCCAAACAAGATATAATTGTGGCTTGGACAATGTGTGGCAATTAGATTTAATGTGGGGAAGAATATGCTGTTTAATATTGGTAGGGGAACGAGGGGATGCATGGGCTTAAATAAACCACAAACAAAATTAACCACAAGAATCTGTAACACAGGATGCAAACCTCTCCCCAAACCCTGCCACACATCACGGCAGGGAAGGAGATGGGATCTGCAGAAAAGGCTCCTCAAAAGGCTGCAGCAGCCTCAATCCCTGAGCTGGGATTCAGAGACACCCTGGGGCTGGGACTGGGGGAGAACTGCAGAGCAGAGCAGCAGCAGCAGTTGGCCTTCCTTCATCTGCAGAGACACATCTGAAGGGTGTGAGAGGCCATCAGGGGGCAATTCACAGAGCTTGGAGTCCTTAAGGCTGGAAAAGACCTTGGGGCTCACCAAGTCCAACCATCCCCCCAGCAACACCACCATGGCCTCAGGTGCCACATCCAAATGGTTTTTCTGGGCATTTCCAGGAATGGTGACTCCCTCCAAGCTTGCCCTTGGCAGCCTGTGCTGATGCTTGACAACCCTTTAGAAATTTTTCCTAATGTCCAATCTAAACATGCCTTGGTGCAACTTTAGGCTGTTTGCTCCTGTCCTGTCACTTGTTACCTGGCAGAAGAGACATGTGGAGAGGTGCTCACCATGGCCAAAACAATGGCCTCAGGTGCCACATCCAAATGGTTTTTTCTGGCACTTCCAGGGTACTTTGGCTCAGTTGGTGCTGACACCACCAAGGCTGTGGGTTCCATCCCTGCACAAGCCATTTACTTAAGAGTTGGGCTGGATGATCCTTGGGGGCCCCTTCCAGCTTGGAATATTCTGTCAGCCTGTGGTTGGTGACCCCACCACTGCTCTGGGCAGACTGTTCCAGTGCTTTACAAGCCACTGCCTGGAAAAAGCTGACCTGACCTCCAAACCAGGTCTCCCCTGGCACACCTCGAGCCCAGTTCTTGTGTCTGCAGACAAAGATCACGTGTGGGTCCCTGCAGAGCTGAATTAGAACCCAAAACCCTGCTGAGCACCCCTCAAATCACCTCCCACACCTTGGGGACCACAGAACAGCCAGATGGCTCTTTCTGATGCTGCCCTGACTTGACTTCTGGGCCTTACACTGAAGAAATCCTGCTTTAATTTCCCTTCCTGACAATTAAAGAGCTGTTAAGGCTTGTTCCTCTCTGGGGTTGGGGGCCTGCACTGACAGCATTGAGAGGAGGAGAGTTTACAAACCAGGCCCCACGGAGCTCAGCAGAGAATAAATCAAGCCCAGAGAAAACAAGCCTTATTGTTTTTAACTGACTGAAGGATCTGCCAAAAGAAGGCGATTTGGAAATGTCACACCTAATTTGAATTTTTGAATAATTCATGGTGTCGTCCTAGCGGAAAGTGATTGTTTGGTCCAAAAATAGGAGACATCCCATTAGGAGGAAGAGAAATTGCAATAGACTGGTAGCCATCAGAAATAACTGGCATGTTGCATTTCAAAGCCCTTTGTTCTGGCTGGCTTGGGTGGAACCAGAGGCTGGGCTGAAGCACTTGCATGTTAATGTTGTACCAGCCTCGGTTTTTTTGCAAGCAGATCATCTGGTTTGCAATTTGGGTGAAGGATGAGCCTCCAAAATGAGGATAATATATATTGTAAAATAACAAAGACCAAATTTTGATCGGCAAGCTGGTTATCAAGTGAAAATAACCTGAACTGAGGAAACAGTTTGTGCCTATAGTGTGCTCATCATGAGGGAATGGCTGCAGGCTGATTAGGATTTCCTTCAAGGGTGTCTTTAAATGAAAATTACTCCCAGCGTTTGGGAAAAAAAAATAAAAAGAAAAAAGTAACTTGAATAATTTCTGATGCACTTTAGTATTCAGTATCTGAAATGCAAATTTATGCATAATTGTGTTTGGACAACTCTATGAGATTGCTGCTGTAGATGCTTTGAACCCTCACAGGAGACTCAAAGCATGCTTGAGTGCGCAGGCTTTAAAAATTGCTTTTCTCAAGCCTTGCTGAGAATTACATTTGCTAATTCATTTGTTTCCTGAAAGTAAAACTAGACATGATATATGATTGAGGAGGGGTTGTCTTTAAATCAATTTGGCTGCTTGCACACATTCTGCCATATTCTTACCCACGTCAAAACATTTCCGGGAGCACAAAATCCTGCTGTTTCAGAGTCCTGCTGTGGCCAGTGCAGGACATTTTGTTCTTCCTGCAGGGTCTTGCCATGGGTTTAGCCCAGCCCATTGATAGTTCCTCTTTGTGTCCAGTTTTCCTGAGGATGGAGATCATCATGGAGATTTCGGGAGGTTGTTCTTCATATTTTAGTGTTATTTGCAAGTGCTGCTTCTTCCAGCTTTTCATTTAACCTCATTTGCTGTTTTAGCTTCGAAACCCATCCTGAACCCTTTGTACTCAGTATTTTCTCTATCCACCAGAAATCTGCTCTCCACGGGGAAACTCAGCAGGTTCAGACTGTGTGCCTGTAAAACCTTGCTGCATTTAACAAATCATGCCTGGAGCAGAGGTTTAATCTTGCCTTGCACCAGTCCATCCTGTTGAGGGATTAACATTTCCCAGGGAGGGGATTTTGGGATGTGAATCCACAGACCTTGGGAGGGAGGGGGACTCTGAATGGAGATCCCAGGGCTGCAGTGTTTTCCAGGCAAGGGGCAGTACAAAAAGTTCTCAGCTCCCATTGGAACTGAGGGATGCTGGGGACTTCCCTTGAATTCCTGCACTTGCTTGTTCCCAGACGACAGGAATTTTATTGTGACTATTTAGAAATTTTTGCAAAAACAAACAAAACAAAAGGAATAAAAAAAAAAAATTAAAAAAAGAGTATGGGTTGCAAGTTCTAAAAACCAGAAGTGCTCATGTGGACATTTCCAGGGCCTGAATTCAGCTGACACCCCTCCTGCCTCTGGCTGGACACAGTGGATGGGATAGGTGTGTCCAAGCCCTTGCTGGAGCTGCCATCCAGCAGCTCCCAGGGCTGCCTTTGCCACAGCCTGGTCACCTCGGAGGATTCCTGAGTGTGGTCACCTCGGAGGATTCCTGTCCTGGTGACAGTCCCTCTGCCAAGGGAGGCTCTGGTCTCTTTGCAGGACACTTCCTTGGAGCAAGCCTGGTTTGCCCTAAGGAGTTTGTAGCCCGGTGGGTTTGTCCTGTCCAGGTGTCTCTTCTGCCAGGTAACAAGTGACAGGACAAGAGCAAACAGCCTAAAGTTGCACCAAGGCATGTTTAGATTGGTTATTAGGAAAAATTTCTGCATGTAAAGGGTTGTCAAGCATCAGCACAGGCTGCCAAGGACAAGCTTGGAGGGAGTCACCATTCCTGGAAATGCCCAGAAAAACCATTTGGATGTGGCGCCTGAGGCCATGGTGGTGTTGCTGGGGGGATGGTTGGACTTGGTGAGCCCCAAGGTCTTTTCCAGCCTTAAGGACTCCAAGCTCTGTGAATTGCCCCCTGATGGCCTCTCACACCCTTCAGATGTGTCTCTGCCGATGAAGGAAGGCCAACTGCTGCTGCTGCTCTGCTCTGCAGTTCTCCCCCAGTCCCAGCCCCAGGGTGTCTCTGAATCCCAGCTCAGGGATTGAGGCTGCTGCAGCCTTTTGAGGAGCCTTTTCTGCAGATCCCATCTCCTTCCCTGCCGTGATGTGTGGCAGGGTTTGGGGAGCGGTTTGCATCCTGTGTTACACATTCTTGTGGTTAATTTTGTGGTTTATTTGCATCCCCACATTAAATCTAATTGCCACACCTTGTGCAAGTCACAATTTTATGGCTGGACTTGCTGATATTAAAGGTCTTATTCAGCTGTCAGCGTGACCCACAGGGCATGGTCAGCACAGGAACAAACTGCAGAGATCTTTAACTGCTGGGCTCTGACAAACACTGCTAAACAACTGTGGGGGCTGCTTTAAGAAGATTTCAACTTTTGCTAAAGCTTCCTAGATTTTTGTGGCCCCAGCAAAGGGCACCTCTGCTGACCTCATGACTGGAGGCACTGAAGTCCTGAGAAAGAACAGTTGGAATCTTTTAATGTGAATAGACTGACCCAATTCCCTCTGCCTTGTTCTCAGCAATGGCTCAACTGATTTCAGTTAATCTTTCCAAAAACACTTAGCCCGAGGCAAAGAGAAATTGTAAATCACATGAATTTTGGCCAAATGATAAGGCAACAAAAGGAAGTGTTTACAATGGAGAGCAGTGATGGACATTATCTGTGGGTCTCCAAAGTGCTGGTTGGGGGGGTGTTGTACCCCTCCAGCTGAGCACAGAGCATGCAGAGATCTGAATTGTGGAGATCATTCCATAGCAGGGAAGCTGAGCTGGCATTTGCAGGTTTTCTCTTTGTGTCCTGCTTGGCTTGAGCGAGCCAGAATCACAGAGGAGTTGGTCAGGACATTGTCTGGCCCAAGCCCATCCCAAGCAGGGACAGGCAGAACAGGTTGTTCTGGACCGTGCCCTGGTGGGTTTTGAACATTTCCAGGAATGGAAACTCCACAGCCTCTGTGGACAACCTGTTCCAGTGCTCAGCCACCCTCATGTTGTCTTTCAGTGGAATGTCCTGGAATTCAGCTCCTCTGGCAGAACTGATACAGGTTTCTAAAAGCTTTAAAACTAATTAATTGCTGCACAAAGGAAAAGTCGAACCTCTCCCTTTATCTCACTTGGCTGAATCATATCTTACTTTGTTGTGCTCTTTCCCTGCTGTGGAAGGAGCTGTGATTACATTTGCAGACAACACGTGAAGTCAAAAAGAAAATCTTGCACTGCAGAGCAGTAAATGAGGAGAGGAGTGAGGGGAAGTGGAGGAGAGGAGGGGGATAGGACTTGAGATAACAAATACTTGGACAGTTTTAGAGCAGATCATCAGAAACTCCAGTATCCTGCCCTGGCAGTGAGTGAGAACAGCTTTACACCCCTGAAAATGTGCCAGTCCATGAGAGAAAACAGAAAAAACACTGGGATAACTGAGGGACGCCCGTGCTGCTGTCACTGTTACACAGCTTTTCCTCCCAGCAGTATTTCTACAGCAGGATGCAGGAATATGCAATAGAAAGTGTGCAGGAAAACCCCAAACCTGTGAAGTCACTCACAGGACGTGGCCAGCAGTGCCTCTGTGGGGTGCTGTGCTCTCCCTCGTGTCCTGGCCCAGCTCTGCTCCCAGGCAGGCTCAGCTGGGCACTTGTCAGTGCTGACTGTGCCCTTTGTTGTGTGGGGTCTTTGGGCACAAATGGGATGTGACACTGCTGGGCATTCCTCGAACTTTTATTGTGTCAGCCTCACATAACAGGGTTTTATATAGCTAAAGGATGGCAACAGGTCACATCTGCCAGCAGCTGCCCAAGATCTCTTTGCTACAGAGCATCTGAAAAATTTTCCAGCCAATAACATATTGTTAAAGCTCACAGACAATTGTTCCAGCCAGTCATTGAAAGCACAGGTGCACCTGCTGCAAACAGTGCTTGCTTGTGTGCTTTCTATTAACAATAAACAATATTCATTTTTAAGCTTAAAACTTTCTATTATGCTGCTGAACATATTTTTCTGCAGCCATAAGATCTATCTTAGCCAAACCTAAGGCTCAGATTATTGGTTTCTTGCTGTACTATTACAGCTTTTCCTCCTTTCAAACTGTGCAGTTACAGCTGATTCTCAATTCTTCAGTTCTTTCTGGTTTTGGGCCTCGCTTTCACAGATTTCTAAAAGCCTCCTTACCTTTAATATTTCCCACGTTTGTCACCAGGGGGAACTGACCATGACCAGCGACATGGAGACCTTGTACAACTCCCTCTTCTTGGACACGGTGCCTGAGTCCTGGGTGAGGAGATCTTACCCTTCCACGGCCAGCCTGGGCTCGTGGTTTGCTGATCTCCTGGCTCGCATCAGCGAGCTGGAAGCCTGGACCAGGGACTTCTCCTTGCCCTCCACGCTGTGGCTTGGAGGGTTCTTCAACCCCCAGTCCATCCTGACGGCCGTCATGCAGACCGCGGCACGGAAGAACAAATGGCCCCTGGACAAGATGACGCTGCAGTGTGACGTGACCAAGAAGAGCAGAGAGGATTTTGCCAGTGCTCCTCGTGAGGGGGCCTATGTCCACGGGCTGTTCATGGAGGGAGCGCGCTGGGATGCTCAGGTGAGCTCTGCAAGGCTCTGGGGTTGAGGGAGGAGCCACAGGTGTGGCCTTGCAATTCTGATCTGACACTCGCCACTTATTTCACAGAATCACAGAATCACACAGAATCACAGAACCACACACAATCACACAGAATCACACAGTCATGGAGTCACAGAATCACAGAATCACACACAATCACAGAATCACACACAATCACACAGAATCACACAGTCATGGAGTCGCAGAATCACAGAATCACACACAATCACACACAATCACATAATCACACAGTCATACAGAATCACAGAATAACAGAATTCACAGAATCACCAGATTGGAAGAGATCTCCAAGACCTTCAAGGCCAACCCAGCCCAAACACCTCAACTAAACCATGACACCCAGTGCCACATCCAGTCTTTCTTTAAACACATCCAGGGATGGTGACTCCACCACCTCCCTGGGCAGATCATTCCAGTACTTTATTATTCGTTCCATGAAAAACTTTTTGCTAATATCCAACCTATTTGTCACCTCCCTCTCTGCCGTGGTTTTGCATGAAGGATAGGCAATTAGGGAAAGCTGTGAGCTCCCTGATGGATGCCATTTGATCAGATATCCTCGGGGAGTTCAAAGCTCCAGGCTGTTTTTCACTCTGGAAATGACCTGAATTGGGTCTGGGAAGCCACGGGGAACGTTGGCACAGGCTCTGCGGGAAGATGGCAGTGAGGATCTCATGTGGGTCAGGTCACATCTCTGCTCTCGTGGGTTGGGCTCTGCTCACAGCAGCGGAACAGGGACCAGCCCTGTCCAGCTCCCAGCTCTGGCCCCACAGTTCCCTGGCTGTTCCCTTCTCCAAGCACACACAGCCCTTGGGAGATCACAACCCTTACCACAGGGAGCACTGGATTTCTACTGCCCTAAAAACCTGACAGAAATCAGCTGGACACACCAGGACTGAGAGTGTTTTTAAAAATTCCCGGTCCTGACTATCAAATACTCCATTTAAGAACA
Source organism: Cyanoderma ruficeps (assembly GCA_008694505.1). Taxonomy (NCBI): domain Eukaryota; kingdom Metazoa; phylum Chordata; class Aves; order Passeriformes; family Timaliidae; genus Cyanoderma; species Cyanoderma ruficeps. Next base: position 564,677 of record VZDJ01000223.1, read on the forward strand.
TTCCAGTGCCTGCTGTTGTTTTCTTTGCCACAATTACTAGAAAATGAGTTCTGCCTGGGGTTTACCCATCTCCAGGCAATGCTGGAAGTGAAGAGTGAGAATTTTTGGTGTGCAAAGCCAGAAATCTTTGGGAAATACTTGGCTTCTTCCCTCTGCCTTCTTCCAATAATAACTGGTACGGGTGATTGCATCCAGCAATGGGATTTGTCTTCAGAGACCATCCCAACTCCAGTAAATGTGTTTTTTTGATTACATTTTCCTTGTGATTGAAAGATACTGAGCAATTATGTTCATGGAGCCATTCATAATCTCTGGGTATCATGCTTCAATTTATTTCAGAAAGGAAAAGGATATTTTTATGGGTTGCTGCTCACACTGAAATATCATTTCTACCTAGTGGAGCTATTCATTTTACCTATAATCCAGTGAGTACCAGTGTGCATTAATGGATGCAGGACTTTTAAAACAGGTGCACAGCTCTTTTGGGTTGTACTCCTACCAAATTAATCCTCTGATAAAAATGGCAGGCCACGTTTAGAAGAATTCCTCTGGGGAACACCTCCACTTTTAAAAGAGTATTTCACATTTAGGTTGTTCCTCAAAAAAAGGAAAGAGATCCTTCTATGTTCTGCTACTCACATTTTTCTATTTATTTAAACATTTATGTTTGCCCTTGGGTGTCTTAAATTTATAAAACATTCATTACAAAACAGCAGGCGGCTATTAGATGAAATGAAACTAAGCAGATTATTTTGGGTGCAAAAGATGTCTTGTAGCGGCCCCGTTAAAGTCACTGGGACTCAGTGGCAGCCAGAAGGATGCTGTGACTGGAGACACTTGGGGACAATTTATCTCAAGCTGCTGACTGGTTCTTGGCTTTCTTGCCCTCTGCAATAGAGAGTTTGATGCCAAGAGTGTGCCCCGCCCCTCCCCAGGGGGGTTGGAGCGTGGTGGGAGAAGGGCAGGGGTGAGTTTTATACCACGGGTGCTCCATGGAGCTTTGGCAGCTGTGGACAGCACAGCCCCTGCCATGGAACCACAGCATCCCAGACTGGTTGGGCTGGAAGGGGCATTTGAGATCATCTCATTCCCCCCCACCATGGGCAGGGGCACCTTGCACTGTCCCAGGCTGCTCCAAGCCCCATCCAGCCTGGCCTGAGACACCTTCAGGGATGGGGCAGCCACAGGGCAGGGCCTCACCACCCTCACAGGGATGAGATTTTTCATTCCACTCATTCAGTTGAAGCCACTGACCCCATCCATCACTTGGGGAGCCCCTTGGAGTGCTCCCTGCTGGTTCCGTGTCCCACTTCCCTGCTGGCTCTGTGTCCCCCTTCCCTGCTGGCTCTGTGTCCCTTCCCTGCTGGTGACCACCAACAGGTGACTCCATCCCACAGACAGCCAGGCTGTCTTTGACAGACAAACAAAGGCTGTGCTGGGGGTGCCTGGGCCAGCTGACCCCAAAGGGGCTGTGGTGTGAGGAATCCTGCCCCGTGCAGGGATTGCAGGGCTGTGGGTCACAGCCTCTGGGTTTGGGCCCATCTGTCACCAGCCCTGGTTTGTGACAGTCCTTTGTGCTCTCAGCCCTGGTGGCACGTGGCACTGCCACTCTCAGTTGCCTGCTGGCATTCTGGGACAAGCAGAAGTGAAGGATTCTTTAGGATCTGAGCTCTCCAGGCACAGAATGGTGGGTTTTGTATCACGAGAGCTGCGCTGCTTGTCAGGAAGAATTGCTTTCAGAGCAGAATTAATTTCTGACAGTGAGAGCGATAAAAAATGCAAATGAGAATCAGCCCAGACATAACAAAATGATATCTTACATAGAGGTACCTCAGGAAGATTTCAGCTCTTGTTAACCCAGAAACAGGTAGAATATCTCTTGGAAATTTCATTTGAAGTATTCTCAGCAGTAAAAAAAAAAAAAAAAA
>VZDJ01000223.1:576312-605546 GCA_008694505.1 Cyanoderma ruficeps
CACTGGGAAATCAAGATGCACCCGGTTCTTCCTTGGAAAAGAGAACAGCCTGAGGCATTCCATTGCCCACATTCATCTTCAAACAAGCCAGCAAGCAAATGCTTTCAGTCCTGCTGGAAAAAAAATTGTTCTGTTGTTGGTTAAACCTGCAGCAGAAGAGCCTGGATTTCAGGGAGGTGGATCAGCAGGACACGAGGAAAAGGGCAGCCCACAGGGAGAGCTTCCAGGGGCCCGTTTGTGCTGGGAAGGAGCAGGATGTGTGCTGGCTGGCAGCTCCAGAGGAAGGCCCGGCTCACTGGGAGCTGCAGAGCTGCCAGGAAATGGGTGCAGACCACATGTAAAGCCCTGGAGAGGACTTTGGTGCTTCCCCAGGTCATTGCTGCACTTGGTTAGCCAATATTTTAGATTCCACAGGACATCGACCTCCCCTTGGGAAGAGTGGCCAGAACCTTTAAAAAATTAAGAGTGGGAGAGTTTGTTAGTTCTATGGGCTCTTGTTCCTCTATCACCCTCCCTGGGAAAGATCTGCACATTTTTTTCCCACTCTGAATATGCCTGGCTTCAGCTCCCAGGCCCTGCTCCTGTTGCTTTTCCCAGTTTATTGAGGAGCCTTTCAGAACTTGGTGTTTTTCCACATTGAGCCTCTCCGTGTTGTGAGCACATTGTCTTTCAAGTGTCTCCTCAATTAGCTAAACAGGTTGAGGTTTTAAATCCTTCGCTTCAGAGTGTTCTCTTCCACCCTCAAATCATTTTTATGGCTCTTTTTTTGCACTCGCTCCCTTTTTATCATCGCTCTGATGTGCGTGGATGGCCTCAGCCTGTCATCCCCAGGGGCTGGAGTCACCTCCCTGCCCTGGGAACACCTCCCTGCTCTTGGAACACCTCAGAGCACTGTTGGCTTCCTTGCTGCTGACTCACGTTGAGTTACGGCGCTGCTCTGGCCCCTAAATCCAGAATTCTCCTTGTGCCTAAATCCAGGCCAGCGCTGGCACTTTGGGGACCAGCTTTGGTCAGCTGCAAAGCCCTGCCAGACCCCTCTGCAAGAACACCAGGGAGCACAAAAAGCTGAAAAAACCCTCCTGTGTGAGATGTGAATTGGATCTGGCCCATGCCCACCACCTTGAAGACCAGCTGCTCTGGGTTTGCTCCATGTGCTGTTCCCCCTCTGCTTTGCAGTCCTGTAGCAATATATCTGCATAACTTAGGCCATCCTGTCACCAGCCAAGCTGTCTGTAGGTATTCTTATCAAACCTGGAGAGCAGGGCCGGCTGTTCAGGCTTGGGGACACATCTGGATGTAGGGACACATCTGGATCTTTTGGCCATGTAGGGTTTTTTTTAAAATACAAAGAAGGAGGTGGCTGCCAGCTGAGACAATGAGAAATTGTCCTGTTTTACATGGAGAGCCTTTGGATTCCAGCACAGAAAAACCTTTGAATTCCAATGCTCCAGAGCCCAGACAGTGAGTAATAGGCTCTGCAACAGGTGCTAACTTGAATTTACCTTGGGAAAAATACGTGCAGTGGAAGGCAATTAATCAGATAATTCAACATTTGACTAAATCCGTTTCTTGAACTCTTTGATCTCCTCAATTAGCTGCTACCAGGCCGCCTTGGAAAAACACCTTCAAACTTAACAGGGGTGGGTGAAAACCATGAATGAGCAGCCCCAGTGCTCAGAGCTGGGCCAGGAAGGGGGGCAGCAGGTCAGACACAGCCTGGCCTGGCTGGGGGAGATGGAGACATCGCTGCTGCTGCTGCTGCTGGAGGCTCTCCCTCTTCACCCACAGCAGGGCTGTGCTCTTTTCCTGCCCCCAGGCTTGGGCACAGAGGTGGCACGGAGCTGGCTGTGCCCTGGGAAGCAGCCCGGCCTGCAGGGACAGGGAGGGGTGATGGTGATGACCTGGCTGCAGTGGATTGAGTTCGGCAGGTGAACAGCCTGAGGGGGCTGTGCTGGTGCAGGAGATTAAACCCCAATCCAAGGGAGATTCCCCTGGTGGTAAAGCTCATCCTGTATTGGCTGGGTGTATTTAAAGGCAGCTCTGCATGTCCCTCAAACACGGGGCACGACAGGGAGACCACCCCATGGCCACCTCCCATTCCCAGGCACTCCTCACTCACCAACTCCATCCCCTGCTAAAAGAGGCTCTGTTAAAAGCAGCTCTTCAGCCCCGTGGAGGGGATGTTTCTGTGCAAACACAACCTCTAAGAAAGCCTGGGTAAATGCCTCTTTATTTCTATCACAGCAGGCAGCGCAATTTGTCTCTAATGAGCTCTAACACGCTCTCTGCCATCTCTGGGAGCAATTATTGTGGACTCACTGGTGGCATGCAGAGCTCGGGTATCCAGCTCTCTGCCTCGGTGGCAGCTCCTGCTGGACGCTGTGAGCAGCTCACCCTGCAGGAAGAGTCAGCGGCTCAGTGTTGTGGGAAATGGATTTGTAGAGGATCCCCAAAGCCTGGCAGAAGGATCACACGGTCCCGTGCATCTGTGTGCAAACTTTGAGATAAAGTGTGCTGACTGAGAAATGCCATGGGACAGGACAGGTGTTGCTGAGAGAGAAATGGGACTGGAAACAAGTTTCAAAGGATGGCCTTGCAAATAAAACTAGATACTCTGCGAAAGTAAAACTATGAAAAATTCATTGTAGTAAGACCCACAAAGAGTAATTTTAGATGACTGGCTTTAAGGCATTAACAGCATTGTGTGGCAAAAGCTGATAGGCCAGAAAACACTTATAAGGTAATTAGGAAATAGTTTGGCTTCTGATTGTGATGGTGTGAAGTGTAACATCCACACCATCTCACCCTTCACATGAGACTGAAAACAAAATAAAATAAAACTCAAACTTGGTGAGACCTTCATCTCCTGAAGTTCTTTGTTGTACTGAATAGAGGAATGAATATAGGAATGAAGTTGCCTCCAGCCCTGACCTGAGCCCAACAGGTTAACACCAGCCCTGCTGCCTGAGGTTTTTTCCTGTTAGAGAATTGCAGTCAGGGATCCAACGAATCCTAAATTAATCTTAATATTTATAATGGGCTTCGAAGGAGGTGGAGCAGAGCAGCCCCATATCAAAGGTGATTTAACAAGAAGGTTTAACAAGAAGGTTCCTTGCAGAGGAACCAGAATTGAGTGCACAGTAATTGGAAGAGTGGTGGCTCCTGGACAGGAGTGCCTGGGTGAGTAGTGTGGGGTTTTTGTCACTAATGAGGTGCTGGTTTATAGCAGTGATATCCCAGGATTTAAAGCTTCCTCAGTTTCTTTCTGTGCTGCTTTGCCTGTGTTGATCTCAGGTGGTGTCAGGGCAGGCAGGGCTGGGGCTGGTGTGGGATCCTGGCATTTCTGAACACAAAGATTCTCTCCCATACGTTTCCCAAACTTCACTCAGTGACAGTTTTCAGGAGATTCTGCATCAAGCTGAAAAACTGGAAGCTGACATGAGAAAAAATAGGGGAGGATTGGAAGTTGAAGCTGGGATTGCACTTAAGGAGTGTTTGTTAAAAAGATGATTTATTAAATCTGATTTCCTGTGATTGCACATAGCCCCAAAACATTTAGAGAACACCAATACAGGAGCAGTGGTGCAGCCAGAGGATCCACCCATGACTGCAGCTCACATTTGTTGTGGCCCCATCTCGTTCACTGCACACCCAGACCCCCTCCAGGGCAGCCCTGGACTGGGTGCTGGAGGGATTCTGCTGCCTGTAGGGCCCTACCCCAAATTCAGGAGCAGATTTGGGCGTGGAGAAGGGCAGAGCTGCTGGCTGATGTTGGATGGGGCCCCAGGATGCTGCCTGGGAGTTCAGCTGGGTGTCCATGCGCTGCTTGGATATTCACACACTAAAGGTGGTGTTGATTCAGCCCCATTCTCTGCTGAAGGTAATTTCCAGCAGTGCTCCTAATTCAGAGCTGCAGCTGAGGCTTTTCCTGCAAGCCCAAAGGTGCCGTGTGATGGTAAATCTTCTAAAAATCTGTTCCTTTCATAAACCCAGCCCTCAGAAAGCACCAACACATTTGCTCTTGCCTCCCGAAGCCTCGTTTTTTCCTTTGTACAATGAGGATAACACAAGCCCTTCATCTGGGTGTCTGGAGATAAACCTGCCTTTGCACAGCCTCGTCCCTGCCTGTGATGAATGGCACAGCAAAGGCCTCTGGAAATGAGTCATCCCTGAGATGTGGACAGCTGAAAAGGCATCTCCCCTCGGGACCAGGGCTGGGAATTTGTCTCTCATCTGCTGTGAATACCAGGCTGGTCAGCCAGGGGGAACAACAATGGATGGGATTTGCTCCCCCAGAAAGCCCCCAGTCCCTGACAGGCAGTGACAGAGTGACACACAGTGACACACAGTGACACACAGTGACACACAGTGACACGCAGTGACACGCTGACTCAGGGCCTGGCCATGGAGCTGGGCTGGAAGGAAGAGGTGTGGGAAATAGAAAAAAAGTAGAAAACTCTCATAGCAGTGCAGATGTAGGCCTAGAGTTAAAAAGACACACGAATGGGGACATGGCACAACGAGACTGTGGTTTTGTGCTCTGTAGAGTCAGGACTTAGCAAGTAAAAAAATATGTTAAGCAAGATAATAGAAAAGTTTAATAATGAAGCTCTGTACTTTGTTTATAGAAGAGTATAAAAAGTTCCTGAATAATAAGAAATATGAAACAAGCACCTGTTGTTAGATATAAGGTATAGGTGCAGTTTTAATGGTTGGTTTATGCAGATGTCTTTAAGCTCTTAACAATTTGCTGTTGGTTAGAAAACTTTTAAAAGGCCTTGTAGCACAGAGAATTTTGGCTGCTGCTGTTGGTAAGATGTGAGCTGGTGCCATCTTTTGTGTCTCACCCTGTAGTGGGGCTCAATAAAGCTTGAGGATCATCTCCTTTTCTACCCAGGAAGAGAGACCACCCCTCAACCTCAAGAAAGGCAGGTCAGTGTCAGTGTATGTTGCTCGTGCTACCTGAAAATAAAATATATCCTGTTTCAGGAGCGTCCCTCTTTCTGAATCCTTATCCTTTCACTTAAAGAAAAAGATATGTAAATTGAGATTGCCAAGCTTGCCTGTGGATTTGGATGATAAATTTGTATTTATTCCTGTAGAATTTAGGAAATGGGATGTTTTGTGGAAATTTTGAATTATATTATTTTAAAAGTTTTTGAATTTTTTCTTCGTGCTGCCACGTTGATAACCTGAAAGATGTGTAACATCACATAAATTAACAACAGAAACAATTATTACACCAGTGGCCTACTAAAGGCTTATTTTATCACATTTTTATATCACTAACATGCTCATTAGAATAGATGATCATGTATATCAGAGGAATGCCAAAACCCAGTAACCACACAGTCACTAGAAGCTACTCCTGCGCTCCCAGCAGTCCTGTCCCATTATTGGAAACCAGATCCAAGGAAGGGGAACCAGGGCTCTCCATCCCAGCCTGCAGACACAGAGGAAGCTTCAGCCCAGGGACCTCCACCCAGAAAACATCAGGCCCATGTTTGAGGTAAAGGGGGTCCCCAGCAGCATTGTTGGGTTCCAGGATGTGCCTCTGCCCCACAGGCACAGCAGGGCACTCACGGGGGGCACAGGAACAGCTCGGGGACCGGGGTCACAAGGGATTGTACCCAACACAACTGCCAACTCTGCTGGCAGAGGCTGGACACGAACCCTGGTGTGCCCAGGTGGGCAAGAGGACAATGCCACCAGGGCTGTCCCAGCTCTGGGGTGGCAGCAGGGCCAGGGCAGTGCCTGTCCCCTGTGCTGGCACTGCTGGGGCACCTCCAGTGCTGGGGACAGCTCTGGGACACTCAGGACAGGAAGGACATTGAGGGGCTGGAGCGTGTCCAGAGAAGGGAACAAAGCTGGGAAGGGGCTGGAGCAGCTGAGGGAGCTGGGAAAGGGGCTCAGCCTGGAGAAAAGGAGGCTCAGGGGGTCCTTGTGGCTCTGCACAACTCCCTGATAGGAGGGGACAGCCGGGGGAGTCGGGCTCTGCTCCCAGGGAACAGGGACAGGAGGAGAGGAAATGGCCTCAGGCTGCGTTAGGTTCGGGTTGGATATTAGGAAGAAATTCCTCATGGAATGAGTGGTCAGCTTCTGAGCTTTGTTTTGATTGCCACAAAACCCTGCAAGGTCCCTGAGCAGATCCAGCTCCTCAGGGGCTCTGAGGCAGCAGTGTGACCCTAAATCATCTGAAGTCAGTCCTGAGCTCATTTCTGACCTGCTGTAGTCTTGTGCCAAGCAAGGAGAGGCAGCAAGGTGAGCAGAGAAGCCTTTCTGGCCATGTTTGGGTGACAGGGACACAGACTGCAGGTCACCTGTGAGGTTTGTCCCCTGTCCCTCAGGCCCCTGTCCCCCAGCAGCCCCGAGGTCCCTGCGGAGCTGAAGCTCTTCTGGCAGCGGCCAAGCTTTGTCGGCAGCCCTGGGGTTTGAATTTAAAATAAATTAAAAAGTGCTTCCCGAAGCTGGAGTCAGAACAGAAGAGCTTCTACCTGGCATTAGGACAAGGGAAGAGGATGGGGAATGCATCGTATTCCCCCGGTGTGCTCCTGACTCACTCTGTGCCTGGCGTGAGTCACTTCCCGAGGTCTCTCCTTCCAATGTCCTCTCTGCTCCACAGGGAATGGAAGTGCTCCTGCAAGCTCTCCCAAGCCCCACTCGTTATTAAATGCTTTTAAGTGTGTGACTGCCGGGAGACAAACACCTTGTGGGCACAGAGATCTCTCCTCCCTGGGCAGAAAACACTCCCAGGTTTGAAGGGAGCTCCAAGTCACAGAAGGACTGGCTGAGCTGTAGGTTCTGACTGGGAAAACAGCTGAGAGAAAGGTGGGTTCTTGTTCAGAGGATTCCTGTGGCAATAAGGCAGTGTTGGCAGCCACCCAGCATTTATTGAATGGGATGCATCCCCCGTTCTGTTTCTCCTTGACAGTTTTTTCCATGGCACTTGATGTGGCCCCAGCTTTCAGTAGCTGCTCCTTCTGAGCCTGGATTAAAGAGCTGTTTAATACCCTACACTTTTCACCCCCTAAAAGTGCTTATGTGCAGTGACCCTGTCACCTCAGCGTCTCACTTTGAATTAAAATGCTGAGCTTTGTAAAAACCTCTCTGAAAAGCATTTCCCCAACTCCGTTTTGAGCTGGAATACTTTTCCACTCAAACATCCACGTCCACCCTCCCTGCTCTGGTTCCTGCAGAGCTGAGAGAATTGGTGGCATTAGGGTCCTCTTCAAAGGACCCAGCCCATCCCAACTCAGAATTTCCCCTTTTTGTTGCTCTTTGCATCCCAAACTCTTTGTGTCTCCGGAAACCTTTAGCAGTGCCAATTTCATTCTTATTTCTGGATCGCTGAGCTCAGTGCTGTAAAGAGTGTGTGGCCTTGCCCTGAGTTCTGCCAAACACCACTTGAGGTGGCAGTTCAGAGGGTGAAACCCCTCTCTGAGCTCCTCCAGGTCCTCTCTGCTGCAGCCAGTTCCCTCAAGGATGTGCAGGGATAAAATTCTCCCTCAGATTATCCAGCAGCACAGTGCTGTGGGAAAGGTGAAACTTCCCACCATCCTGCCAGCCCCAGTTGTAAGAACTTTAGAGAACTGATTGGAGTTTGTTTGACAAGATCTGCTTTTTTTAAACCCACACTGGCAGGTGTTAATTATCCTGTAGTCCTTAATTTCCTCATCATTTTCCAGCATCTTTCTGAGGCATTTGGGAGCAGAGCTAATCCTTAGGTTTGGGAAACATTCCTGTGTGTGGCAGAGCTGCACTGGGGCTGGCCAGGGGCTCCTCCTGTCCTGGGACAGCCACCAAAGTGTCCCCCTGGTCACACTGGGGATGTCCTACCCTCATCAGGGGAGGTGTCATGATGCCCAGGCCATCAGAGCCACTTGGGGCCACCACCAGAGAAGGTCACCCCGTGAGGCCAGTGAAGGTGGCTTGAGTGAAGGCTGCTCAACAGAGAGTGACTCTGCACCTGAGTGCTGCATCAGTTAACACAGGGGTTGGGAACACTGGGATCTGCTGTCTTTTGAGGTAAGAATTAGACCCACCTTCATCTCTGTCACCACTTGCTCTCAGCACTGCAGATCCTGCCGTTCTCCTCAATAACTTTTATGGGAAGTGGAGAAATCAGCTGCATCCCCATTGCTCTATCCCCACTTACTAGTGCTACACAGAATTGGGTAATTATGAATAGGACTGCCAGGCAAAACGAAACTTCTCCCTTAAAAATGCATTTTAATTAACTCTGCTGGGTTCGTGTGCTGCTTGGGGAGGGCTGATTGTGCCTCACTGCCTGAGCTCTGCTCACACAGGAGACCACGAGCTTGGCCAAAGGGCGACAAAAGGGCCTTGTCTCCCCTCTGGACCCACCCTGGAAGATGATGGTGGGGTGTTGCTCCTCAAAGCTTGTTTGATCTGCTAAAGTTTGATCTACTAAAGCTGAGCAGCAAAGTCACAGAAAGATAGAGAATCATTGAATTACAGACTGGGCTGGGTTAGAGAGGACGTGAAAAATCATCCAGTGCCACCCGTGCCATGGCAGGGACACCTTCCACTGTCCCAGGCTGCTCCAAGCCCCATCCAACCTGGCCTTGGACACTGCAAGGATCCAGGGGCAGCCACAGCTGCTCTGGGAACCCTGTGCCAGGGCCTGCCCACCCTCACATGGAGGAATTCCTTCCCAATATCCCGTCTAAACCCACTGTCTCTGTGTGAAGCCATTCTCCCTTGTCCTGTCACTCCATCCCTTGTAAATTTTCTCTCCCCACCTTTCTTGTTGGCTCCACTCAGGCACTGAAAGGCTCCAGCCAGGTCATCCTGAAGCCTTTTTTTTAATCAGATTGGGCAATCCCAGTGTGCCAAAGACTGAAAGCAGAGCTTGGGGCGTGGTGAGTGTGTGGTGGAGAGGTGACAACCTCTGCCCCACCACACAAGGCAGCAGTGGGAAGGATCCCTGGGGCACCAGCAATGCGAAATACGAAATTATACATTTCCTTCACAAAAGGCAAGGAAAAAAAATCCCTGCCATGTTTTTTCCCAGCTGGACAGAGTGGTAAGGAAGCCCAGGTTCAGAGCTGGTAGAAACCAAAATGCAGTTTGACCCCTCTGGGGTGGCTCAGTCACCCCCACCCTGACCTCCTCGCCACTTTCACATCCTGGAAGGCGATGGGGAAACTCCCGTGTGTGGAACTCACTGCCAAGGACAAAAGCAAAGCCCCCGTGGAAGCCTCACCACCGTGGGACATTCCACAAGTTCCAGCTTTGCAATCCAAGGCTTTATAGATGGAGACAATATCATGGATTATGGAGGCAAACTTAAGGAAGGGCAACTTTAAAATAAAATCTTCTAGGCTTGTGAGACAAAATTTTACAGCGAATGGTAATGTCTCTCTGCTCCCCCTGATTTTTCCTGGCAAGATGATGAAAAGCAGTAAATAAATACATAAAAATAATGAGTCTTCCAGACCTTGCAGCATTCATTTTAATAGATGCTATTTAACTACACACAGAATCACAGATATCTACCTTTCAAACGCTGGTTACAAAGATTGGGAAGGCTGCCAAGAAAATGGCTTTTATTTCCCCCCAATAGATATCAAAAAGAAACAATTTATATGTTGAAATTGCCTTTATTTTTTTTTTTTTAATCCATAAATAGTTGTTACTGACAAAAGTGGAAAAAATCCTTAAGACTCTAAATTTTACTAAACTGATAATATTTTTGTTTACAGTACATACAGAATGTGCTTTTACAGGTAAGTATAACAACAAGAATAATACAGAGAAAAACAGTCAAATACTGCTCATCTTGAAGCTTGTTTAATGGTTAACCAAGAGTCTGTGCAAAGTTACAGATACAAATGTACTTCCTCTTCGGTACTACTGTATAATAAACATGGAATCCATAAACTGGGCTAAAGCACAAAAATATCCACTTAACCCTCTTAGGAAATATATTGTCCCCCAAACTAAAAATAGTACAGTAAGAAGTGTCTTTCTCAGAGCCAAGAAATTTCTTGCTACAAAAATGTCTCAGGGGTTTGCAGGCGGGCGGGAGCGGCGGCGGAGCAGAGGGGCAGGGGAGCGGCTCCTCCCGGCAGCGGGGTGGGATGGAGACATCCAGGGGAGGAGAGAGAGCTCCCGGGATGGAGAGAGACCTCCAGGGGTAGAGAGAGACCTCCAGGGGTGGAGAGAGACCTCCAGGGGTGGAGAGAGACATCTTGGAATGGAGAGAGATCTCCTGGGGTGGAGAGAGACCTCCTGGAATGGAGACATCCAGGGATGGAGAGAGACCTCCTGGGATGGAGGGAGACATCCAGGGATGGGGACTTCCTGGGATGGAGACCTCCAGGGATGGAGACCTCCAGGGACGGAGGGAGACCTCCTGGGATGGAGGGAATTTCCTGGGATGGGGACCTCTTGGAATGGAGAGAGATCTCCTGGAGTGGAGACTTCTGGGGTGGAGAGAGATCTCCTGGGATGAAGACCTCCAGGGATGGAGAGAGACTTTCTAGCATGGAGATCTCCTGGCGTGGAGACCTCTCAGGATGGAGATCTCCTGGCATGGAGACCTCTTGGACATGGTGTGGCCACAGTGGAGACTGGGGTGCTGGGAGCAGAGATCTCTTTCAGATTAACACCAACGCCCTCGAGCAGCCCCGTCCAACTCTCCCCTCACCTGTTTGGCTTTTCCCAGCTGGGATTTGGGCTTGGGGAGGGCACCTGTCACCACTGAGAGAGCTGGGAGTGATCCCTTCTCTCACCTGTCTGTGCACACACAGCTCAGAAGTGGCTGTTCCCCAAGGAGCAGCCCCAACACGGGCTTATTGCTAACAACACTCGCTAGGAAAATATCTAAGCCCCTTTCCGACACATTTCCCTCCTTTCACGCAGCCGGAATACACCTGAACATGAAATCTGTTCATGCTAGAGGTATTCCAGCAAAGCCCCTCCTTCCAGATCAAGCAGTAAATCTGAAACTAAACTAAGACAAGCTATTTCTCCATGAGCTGAAGATGGCAAATTGATCACAAATAGAACACGTATTTCAAACACAATTAAAGTCACCCTTTAATTTCGCCTTTTCGTGGCGATTTTGTTTGTGGTGGTGGAAGAAGATGAGGATGTCTTCCCAGCTACCAGGAACTAAACACCTCTTGCAAAAACCTGATGCCAAGCTCCTGCAGGTTCCTGGTGGGAATGCTTCTGACAGAACAGAAATGTGCATGTGGGAAGCTCAGGTTCCTGGGAGCAGCTTTGCAGCCAGCCAGGCTCAGCAGACAGAAATTAAATCCAGGCCAGGGAAGGAGGGCTTACTCCCGGACAGCTGTCTGTGTCTCTTCCCACCCACCCCATCCCCAAGTAACAGATCATCGTTTATAAAAGGAACATTAAAACATTGAAAAATATTTCTTTTTTTTTTTTTCCTTAAAACACGATTCACTGGCATTAGAAGGTTTGTTATGACAAAGTTTCTGTTCCGTGTGGTGCTGTGTGTGGTTCATTAAAAATAGGTTTTTTTCCACGTTTCAAAGAATGATTCAACACAGTTTGGAAGCTTCGGTTGGTACAGGGTCAGTCAGAATGTGTTGATTGCATTTTACAGTATGTATGTATATATATATGTATATATTTGTATCTATATACACATACACAGAGAATTGTATAAAACCCAGTGCAGCCATCCAGGACGTGGTGCTGCTCAGGGAAAGCAAATAATTATCAGCTTGTAGGAAATAATATAAACTTTTCTACATCCCCCCTCCCCCAGTCCCTGCACATGCACTCTGGGAACTGGACACTCCCCAGGCATTTGTTTGCACCTGTGGGTGGAGAAAATACAGATCAATTCTTCAGAGTATATGAGATTAATCAAGGCAGGTTATATTTTACTGTACAGAGGAATGTGGCTGCTTCCTGCTTTTCTCCTGAGTGCAGGGTGTTGTGGTGACACAGACATGAGGAGAAGGAAGCAGGAAGGTCCCAGTGCAGGGAACAGCATCCCTTGGAGCTGCTGCCTGCCAGGACCCTGACCAGGAGGAGAGCAGTGGGAATCTGGGCCATCCCAGCCCAGCACCCTCGTTCTGGGCAGAGTGGATTGGGACACGTCACACTGACGATGTGTCAGGACAATGACAAACGAGATCAACAAAAGACACTTTGCTGCTCTACAGTTTCTGTTGCGGGAGGGTCTCAAAGCACTTCACAGGCCTTGTGGTCTGATCCCTCCACAGAACTGGAAATTCCCATCATCGTCATGTGTGGACCATGGGGAACTGAAGTGCTGAGGACCAGGCTGTGGGTCATGACACTGGGTCCCAGACCAAGTGTTCATTCATTAACAAATCCTCAGAAGGAGGAATAAGGGGGGGAAAAATGACCTAAGGACACCTGTGTGTGCTGAAATGCCACTGCCCCATCCACCAACCCACTGCAGCACACAGAGTGAGCTGTGGGAACACATGGTGCCCAGGTGTATCCAGGGCACTGCTCCTTCCCAAGGAAATTTGCTGAAAATTTTCTGTGGTGGTGGCAGAGTCCCTGAAGAGATTGGCCTAAAAAGGCTCCTTGTGGGACACATCTGCTTGAAACAGTTGAGTGGGTGGAAAAAAAGACAAGGAAATGAGGCTAAGATTTCTCTAGAGGATTCTTGCCCAGGTAAGACACGGCAGCAGAGGGCCTGCGATTTTTATTTGCTAGCCAGAACAGGAGAAGACACAGAGGTCAAACTGCCCAGGCACAGCTCATCATCAGCACGGGCTACTTGAAGGAAAAATTTCCGAATTTGCATCTGGTCCAGCAACTTCTTAGTTCACAAATGGAACATTTAGATGAGGACTAGAGCTTGAGACATACAGCTATGGACACGGAAAGAGAGGAGCGTTCACCTACCCACGGCCTCCCACTGTCACCTCTTCTCCAACTCTGCCACCACAGCTGCTGGAGACTCTACAGTGCACTCTGCTCTCCCACAGTGTTCAGATCTCCCTGGCTTTGCCTGGGTCAAGAGAGAATGGAAGAGCCCCAGGACCTCAGCAGGGGCTGCCGCCCCGTCAGCCGTGAGAGTTTCTCTTCTTCTCTTCACACAAGTCCCACACTCTGGCCTGTGGGAGGGTCAGCAAGGGCAATGTTTTCACAGGGATTGTCTTCTGGGAGGAAAAATCCAGGGACTGAGCCGAGGAGCTTGGAGGTAGTCAGGGGAGAGTAGTGTCCATCAAGGGAGGGGGCAGGAGATGAGGTGTGAGCCCGTTCTCTCTCATCCCTCCCGTGCCATGAACTGCCACCCCGATCCACAGACAGTTCTGGTTGTTGCCCAGAGTGGTTTCGCCCAAGGCTGCAGTATCTGACCCTGGAGGCTGTTATTTGTTTACTCCCTCCCAGCTCAGTTTCCGTCAAACAAAGCCCCAGTAACCTCTCACTGATGGAGCCCTTCTCAACACAGTCTCCATCAGATGGGGCAGGATAAAGCTCTGGAAACAGGACCAGCTCCAGGACAGTCTGGGAAAGAGAAAGGCCACCTGGACACTCCACTGACGCCCACCTGAAAGTCCCACTGGGGTAAGGACATGTGTTCCTCCTGCCTACCCTGCACCAGAAACCTGGTGCTGCACCAAAGCCTCCACAGGAGACTCATGCTCACGCCCTACGATCGTTGTTTGCTACAGGACTTGACACAGTTGGGCTGGGAATGTCATTAAGGCCAGGAGGTGGGAGGTATTTGAGGGGAGGGAGGAAGGCAGAGCAAAGTTCAGTGAAGCCAAGTGAAGAGCCATGTAGGAAAAGAGTCAGTGTGGGAGCGTGGGACACAGAGAGAAGGGCACAGGGGTGTGCTCGCACCCTGAAGTCAGTCGTCATCGCACCCCCAGGAGGGAGCGTGCCTGCCCGGGTGTGTGAGTGTGCTGGGACCTCGAGGGCACACCCGGGACAGTGTCCAGCACCCACAGGTCCTGCACCAGGTCTGGCTGGCCTTCAAACCCTCTGAGACCCTTTCCTGGCCGCAGAAGTGTGTTCCGGTGAGAGTCGGTTCTACAGAATTTGGGAGGAACGCAAATCAAAGGGGGAAAAAAAAAAAGAAAAAAGAAAAAAGAAAAGAAAAACCAAATCCAAGTCTAACAAAAAAAAACAAAGCAAAGCCCAATCTGTCTGGAAAGCCAAAGGTAAAACCCTCTCAAATTGTGGACCCACGAGTCTATGTTTTAAAGATTTTACAAATATACAGTATCTAATTAGCTTTATATCAGATATACAACATGCCCATTAATTATAATTATGCTGGCTATATAATTTATATGCATGAAATGTAACTGTCTTCATGGTTAGGACTGGGACTCAGTGGAGTTGGAATTTGGAAGGTTTTCTTGGGAGGCCATTGCAGGGAGAGAAAACCACGGAAAGTTACCGACCTGCTTTTAGGTAAACAGACACCCTCAACTTTGTGCCTCTGCTAAGGGCTGGAGAAAGATTTGCTACATATGGAGTTCCAGGCTGTAAATGGGGAGGAGAAAACGTTCAGAAACAGGGGGAACTGGGCCATGGAAAATGCTGTCAGGAAAAGAAATTTCTGGGGAGAAATCGTGACAGGTGTGGCAGCCTTGCCTCGCGGGGGTCTCGGTGGGGTCAGGGCCTCCCCCAGCACAGGGCAGCAGAGTGGAGCTGAACGGGCTCTGGTGTTTTAGGTTCAGCAGTGGCAAGAAGCTGGAGGAAGAGAAACCCTCTTCCCCCTTCCTATTTACATGTTGGAGACACCAAGATACTAGAATGAGTGGAGAAAAGGGTCTAACAAGCATTTCAGCATATTTGTGCTTATTGAACACATCAACCCCACTACTTCCTACACTGAGAGAGCAGGCGATTTGTAGGCACTAGTATGTTTTTTATCTTATGAGTATATTTAGTATAAACTAAAACTTTATTTCTCAGCCAGGCTATTCTTGTCCCTAGATCTGCCAGTCCCACAGGAAAGTCTGCCCTTGAATTTGCTCCAAGGGCGACAAAGGACAGATGTGTGGGTGCTGACGGGTGTCGAGCAGCCTGGGGCTGACCCCAGCAGCCAGAACTTCCCTACTTGCTACAGAAAGGCCAAACATGAGGACCAAGAACGAGGCCCCTTCCTGCCAGGATGGGGTGGGGGGGGGAGCTGAATTTCCTCCTCCCTGCCTCAGGCTGCTTCTCCTTGGAGCAACTGAAAAAGTCCTGAATTCGTGGGAGCTATGGGATAATGCAGGTGAGCCCTTGGAAGGAGCCATCGATTACTATGGCTTTCTTTGACAGAAACTGATGCACATCAGGAAATTCCCTCTGTTATCCCTCACTAGTGTCTGACTGCTGCTTCAGTTCTTCCTGTGTCGCTGATGAGAAGGGGTGGCTTTAAAAACAACGCGGGTGGGACTGCCAGAGAAGTCTTTGCAGACACTGAGTTAGTAGAGGTTATCTTGGCCTATAAGGCCACTGCAGAACGGGGCGCTGTGGCCACCCCAGTCCTTAAGGAGTATCTACAATGCACTGGGTCATGTCAAACAGTCACCTCTGTTTTGCTGGCGGTGCGGTAGTGGTGGTGGTGGCCGGGGATGTAATGCAGCTGTTCCACCGTGTTGTGCCGGCGCGAGGCGAACGCTTGGCGCTTGGCCGAGGTCGGGTTCATACTCAAGGTATTGTACAAGTTATTTGAGGCACTGGGATGGGAGTGCATTTTTGACATCCTGTAGCGATCCAAGACCGGTGTTGACACAAAGACATCCGTGTGTGACAATGCCCTGGACATGGACTGCTCGGGGTACCCCGAGCGCTCCGGGGACAGCAGCGGGTCCTGGGAGTGCAGGCGCTCTGCTGACAGGAGCTGCTCGTCGGAGAGAATCCGCTCGTAGGACATGCTGAACTCCTCGGGCATGATTCTCTCAGGGGACAGCACTCTGTCCTGGGACATGGCCCTGATGGGACGGCGGGGCCTGTCCCGGTGGTTGCTCTGCTGTGACATTTTGATGACGTTGATGGGCAGCGTGCCCCGGGCTGCCAGGTCGGGCAGGTGTCTCCTCCTCATGTAGTACTCGTCAGCCTCTTTGTCAGCTGTGGGGAGGGAAAGGGAGAGGTTGGAAATGTCACAGTGCTGTCCCAGGGGTCCAAAGGGGCCGCGCACAGCCCCCGGTGACACCCGAGGGACCATGTGCCACAGGCATGGACAGCCCTGTGTGGGTGGTGCCACCAAGGGCTTGTGGCAGACAGAGGGGTGTGAAATGAATGGGGACAGGGTAATTCCTGGACAATGCACCCCACACTCCTCCGTGTGCTGTGGAGGCCAGACCCTGGTACCACACAATTTACATGAGAGGTGAGTTATGGAGAAATTCCCAAATGTCACCTTCACGGGAAAACACAGAGCAGGTGACACGAGCAGGCAAGGTCCCCCTTTGAGGACATGCACATCTCACCTCTGGCCTCAGATGTGGGTATTCCCTGGAGCCCATGAGTGACCTCATCACATTCTAATTACCACGTTTAAATATTTGTAAATGCAATCACAAAGCAGGTTTGGTGGTCATGGGGTGGTCTCTGAGACACTGAATCACCTGCCTAAGGTTTCATTTCCCATTTTTACAATCAACCTTGGTTGGTATAATAGAATTTATCCCCTGGAACATTTTTGCTCAGTTTGCTGCTCCTGCATCTTGGATGATCTATCTGTTGCTGAAATGCAGCACACACCCCACACACACTCTCACCCTGCTTTTTTTGGCTTTGAGAGAAATGCTGCAGTCTCAGAGAGGATGTTGGCTGCTGCAGCTGTATTGTGATAGATCACTGGGATCCTACAGCAGCTGCAATCACCTGGTTCAACCAATCGGTGATTTGAAGAAGCAACTCCACAGTTATTTCAGATTTTTTTAAAAAAGCAGCAACAGAAACACAAAAACTTTCTGGTTGACCCCTTTGATGTTCATATGCTGTGAGCTGGGGCACTGGGACCACTCACCTGGAAGGAGGCTTGGCAGTCCTTGGGCAGCCTGAGGTGCCCGGCCTGTGGCTGCAAAGACCAGAACGTCCAACCCTCCCCAAAATTCCACTGTCACAGTGGGAGAGCACAGCTCTGGCCTCTGTGGGCCAGGGGATGGAGTCACATTTAATGCTCCACACTGATCATCCCTGTGAGCCTTCTCCTTCATTTCTCTGTCTGAGATGTTCTCCTGATGTGGCCAAAAGCATTCCCCTCCCTTTCTGGCTTGTCAGTGACTTCAGAGCCCCTCGGAGTGAGACCCATCCTGGCAGGAGGGAGCTCTCCTCTCCTGGCAGAAAGCAGCAGTGGGGTGCAGGAAGGGAATTCCTCATGCAGAGATAAAGGAAGTTTCTCCACCTTACAGAAGAAACGAGGCTTTTTGCAAGGTGACCTCACAGGAAGAGCTTGGCATGGAGCCCCCAGAGCTGGGCACACACACTGGACCCAGCATGGACTTTCCCTACCAGGCCTGGGCCAAGTGCTGATGGGCAAACACATCCTCTCCTGCACATCCTCAGCCAGCACCTGGGACTGACATAAAATTCCTTTGGAAAGTAATTTGCTTGTAAGACAAATATGAAAATATATAATAATAAAGAGGAACTCTGTTTATTTTCTCAGCTCCAGTATTTCAGTCCATGGCTGGTGATGTAAGATGGGAAAATATCAGATGGTGGAAGAGGAAAATTTTCCATGCCTGGAGATTCTGAGGATTTTAGAGTGACAAAAAGGGCAAAGCTCTGTTGCAGGGATGGTCGGGGTGACAGGTGAGGTAGGTGCTGCCTCTTCCTGTCTGCTTTCCACAGGCCTGGTAGTTAAATAATGGTGAAAACTCCCACTTTCTTCTGACACAGCCATCAATCCGTAGGTTTTATGCACCACATTGGCTGGGCGTTGAAGACAACTGGCTGCCTGTCCGATGAGCCAGAGCTCCTGTGGCAGGTGCTGACAACATCCCAGAGCTGTGCTCACAGAACACCAACTCAGCCAAACCCTGCGGGGCTGTCACCACCCTGGGCCACATCCCTCACTTACATCCTCATCCCCTCTCCCACACCTTCCCTGCACTGTTCCCAGATCCGTGAGGGGTTGGTTCCCTGTCTCACATCCAGAAGGAGGAGCTGAGAACATCTGTGCCACCAGGGCTGCTGCCAGCCCCTTCCTCACACACCCCCAGGGTGTGAGGTCATCCCCAGCTCCCCTGTGCTCGCTTCCTGCCCGTGGGATTTGCTCTCCAGAGCACACACTGCAAGGATGAGTCTTTATCTTTTTTGCTATCCAACACTTCTTGGAAGAATGTCTCATTGCAAATGTCAGGCAGCAGCTCTGCTGGCCTCGAGCTCTTTAAAATCACCTTCTAGGAAGCCTGAGGGTGGGGGAGATTCCATATGGCCGCAGGAACTGTAGGCATTTCTATTCTATGTTTTGGCCACAGTCGGAAATGCCAGGCTGGGTGTGCACAGGCTCAGCAGCGAGGCTGGAGGCTGCTGGCTGCAGAATGGGAATGAAGCAATTAGCACCCTGGCACTTGGCCTCTGCTCTGGATGAAAGGAGTTCCACCGGATTTGCCCAAGTGACTCTAAATAGATGTAATTAAAGCACAGAACATCCCAAATGGAGATGTGCTTGGATGCTCACACCTGGCTCTGGTAATTGCCAGCAGGAGCTAAACCAGCTTATGTGAGGTTTACAGCTCTGAGGCTGCTAGAGAGGTGGCACAATCGGCTGATTGGGAGAGGTTTGAAGTTGTTCCTTAGATTAAAAATGCAGCATGCTCTACACTTTAAAAATGTTTTGTCCATTAGGAGCATAAAAAAATGCCTTTTCCTTCCTTCTCCTACTCTGTGAGCCTTGTACAGGTCTGCACGAGCCTTTTGCTGGCCATGGCTAAACCTTTCAGGGAGCTGATTTAATTTCAAGGATGCTTCTAAGCTCACTCAGGCCGTGCTCCCTGTGATGCTGAGGAGGAGGAACAGTTCCAGGTGTGGAAAAACTTCTCATCTCCACCTCAGCGGAGTCAGGAGAGGCGGAACAGCCGTGTGTCACACCCAACAAGCTGCTCCAGGCAGCACCAGACAGACATTTTCCAGGCTGTTGGCTCTGAGGGGGTGTCAGCCTGAGCCAGGGATGGGGAACGGAGCCTGACAGGAATGTGCTGCATCATCCACGTGCCTCGTGCCAAGGGAGGGCTCAGCACAGAGCTGGAACTGCAGAATTCCTGCACCCAGGGACAGCAGGGAAACAAATCCAGCTCCAGGCTTGGGGGAGTGGAGCTCCAGGAGCTTTGCCCACCAGGTTGGGGGTGGGAAATGCCAAGGTCTGGTTGTGCAGTTGGCCAAAACCAAAGGAATTGAAATCTCGGGATCATAAAAATGGTTTGGGTTGGGAGGAATCTTAAAGATGATCCGGTTCCAGCTCCCCTTGGGCAGGGAAACCTTCCAGGCTGACTCATGTCACCTCATCACACCAGCACAGTCCCTGGGACAGCTGGGATCTGATAACCCTGCCCCTTATCTCATCATCAATGCTCACATCAGAATGGGCATTCACAATTTTAACCAAAATAAAACTCCAATCCAGTGGGTTTCTGCATCAAGGATGTGTTTAAAAATAAAAAAAAAAATTGTCCTAAGAGGATTCCAAAAGAGCAGAAATTGTGAGCAGACAAAAAAAAGAAACACTGGTGTATTGTTTGACGGGATTTTTTTCTATTTTTGAATCAATCCCATACTTTTCTGGGTCTTTCCTTGTGTTTTTCAAACATTTGGAACCGGAATTATTGGAAATTATGCTTTCTGCACACTTTGTGGGCTTTTTCCATTGGTTTTGGTTGAGATTTTTCTGCCCTTTCTTTCCTCCTTTGGCAGTTTCTAGAACATCAGTCAGGGCTGGTCTCACCAAACTTCAGGAATGTTTGAGTGCTTCAACTGCCAAGCTTTCCTTTTTTTGCCCTCAGACAGTTTTTTGGGGGGTTTCTTTTGGTGTTTTTTGTTTGTTTGTTTGTTTGTTTGTTTGTTTGTTTGGGTTTTTTTGTGTTTTCTGTTGGTTATTTTTTCTCATTTGGAGGGAGACCCCCAAATACATGCTCTGACAAATCCCACCTCAACCTCAGAAGCAGAAGGGCAGAGCAAAGCTCCTCTGGCACTGGAATTACAGGAACGAGGCACGTTTGTGGTGCTCTGGGAAGGGAACGTGGAGCAGAACAGCCAAGGATAGTTCTTCTTCCTGTTCCTCTACGTTTTCATGGTGAGGAATAGATGCACGTGTGCACGCACGTGAGGCCATCACAATAATTCCTCTCCTCTTCCTAAAGGTAATTTTCCCAGCTTTCTTCCTCTGCAGCTCCAGCAGGTTTCCTCTCCGGGCTTGTCTCTGCTTGTTTTAATTGGCTTTAACATTTCCAAGCTGCCCAGTCACGTGTGATGATTCTCCAGCCAGCACAAAGTGGTTTAATATGCCTGAAAAGAGGAGCTTCCTCCCTGGGTGACCTTTCTCACTTAGCTGGGAAGTGCAATTCCCCGGAGCACGGGGCAGGATGGAATTAATCTGGCTGCTCTTGCTCAGCCACCTTCTCACACCCTCCCATCACTGCTCTTCCCTCCCTGCCAGGGCACAGGGGGTGCCCAGCCCCTCAGAGACCCTCCCAAAACAGCCCAGCTGGGTTCCTGTTGTCCTGTCCTGAAAAAAGGGCCAGGGAGATAAAGAGCCCTGGTCTTTCTTAACTGGAGCAAAATAACTAATTTTTCCCCACCTGGAAAGCCTGAAGAAATCCAGAGAAGCATCTGAAACACAGATTTTTTTTATAAAATCTAATGTTTTTTATCTTGCTCAAATAGAAGTATTTGTTAATCATCTCTTCATACTTTTTTATTTTTTTTTCTAACCTTGACAGGGAGTTCATTGGAAAGGAGTAATTTTAAATAAGAAGAATGAATGCCCAGTAAGTAATTTTCCAACTCCAGCTTTTAGATTTCACACTTCTTTTTTTGTGTGGCCTCCATCTCCTTCATACGGAATAAGAAAATTATCTTGCTGGCACTTTGCAAGGGGAGGTTTGGGAGCTGGGAGCCTCTTTTCCTTTGGCTATGGAGCAGAGCAGCTGCAGGAAAATTATTCAGTGATTCTGGAGGTGCTGAGTGTATTCAGTCCCAGTGGGAGCAGGGAGGGCTTGGCACTTCCAGAGCTGAAACTCCTCGGCTGCTCCGAGTGGAGCAGCTGGTTTGGCATTTGCCAGGAGCTGGCCTGGGCTGGTGTCCTGCAGAGAGCTCTGGAGTCTGTCAGGACCTGCCCTGGGTGGGGCAGCAGGTGGGATTTGCCCTGCAGTGAGCAGGAATGTCCTCCTGGGATTGCTGGGGGGGGATATTTAAGATTTTGACTGAACCCCTCTCCAGCCAAGGGAAACTATGAGCTCAGTGTCCTTGGTGACTGCCAGGTGTCCCCTGAGTGGGACAGGGAGTGCCCAGAGGGGCAGGGAAGGCTCCAGGAGCACTGACTGCACTCAGGACATTTAACCTTGGTGCCTTAACACCTGGTGATTATCTAAACTAAATCTGGTTTCGTCACTTTAGACAAAGGTTTAGGAAATCCTAGGATCACACCGCAGAATCCCAGGCTGCTTTGGGTTGGGAGGGACCTTAAAGATCATCCAGTTCCACCCCTGCCATGGGCAGGGACACCCCCACTGTCCCAGGCTGCTCCGGCCTGGCCTTGGATGCTGCCAGGGATCAGCCACAGCTTCTCTGGATCTGAGCATGGAACAGGTCAGGAGCAGCTCTGGACACACACAGAGTGTGGAACAGAGTGTGGATCTGGGCAGGGAACAGAGTGTGGATCTGGGCATGGCACAGGTCGGGAGCAGCTCTGACACACACCACGGAGCACGTGGATTGCAGCACTGCCCAAGGCAGGCAGTGCTCCTCCAGGAAAAGATGTTCCCAACCACCTCAGCATCTTTGTGTTGTCGTTTCCAGCTGCCCCCGTGGCTGGTGAGATCCCTGGCTGTGCCAAGGGCAGCTCTGAGCTCCCAGCCAGGCTCAGCTCAGCTGCAGCAGAGAGGAGCAAAGGACTCTCAGATGACTCTGCCAGGAGCAGATCTGAGCAGAGGGGTGGGGGGCAGCCCAGCAAGGAGGTCAGCAATCACCACATGCACTCTCCCAGGAGTGACATGACTCTGCACTCTCCCCTGATGGGAAGTGACAGCCAGAGGGATCATTGCTGGAGATGCCAACCCGGGAATGCCCCGGCAGAGGGAAGGGGTTATCCCTTAGCACCGAGAACAAACCAGATACAGGGGTGTCCTGGGGTGGCTTTATTGTTCTTGTATGCCCAATTGTCTGTTCTGGTTTTGCTGGATATTTCACCTCTCAGACTGGTTCCAAGAGCAAAGGGGGTGGAAGAAGAAGTGCAGGGTTTGTTTGTAGAAACTGCACTCCTTCCTCCACGTTCTGCTCCTGGACTGTGTTGCCTGCAGCACGGAGAGACAGCAGGACAGAGATCTCCTGGGCTTTTTAGTTAGTTTTTGCCTAGCTGAGGCAGAGAAGTTCCCTGGATTGGTTTGGGGTTTTTTTCTTGAAACTCTTTAAACCTGCTCTGGACTGAAAACCCAGGAAAACACTCAGAGCTCACTCCTTCAGCCCACTGGGGCCCAGGAGGGCATTTTCCAGCACCAGAGGGACTGAGGGGAGACTGGGAGAGCTGAGTTACACCCACAGCAAGGACTTTCTGAATCTCTTTCTCTTCAGAATGGCGAGGGGTTTTATTGTTTAAGATTATTCATTGTTTTTATGCTTGTGAACACTTTGCTTGTTGAATAAACAGTTTTTTTCCACTTTTCTCTGAGGACATTTTTTCCCAGACCAGTCGAGCAAGGGACCACTTGAATTTGCTTTCTAGAAAAACCCCACTCGGAGGTTTCCTCCCAAATTTGCCCTAAACCAGGACAAGGGGAAACGAAAGGAGCTGACACCTACTGAGTCTCTTCAGAGATGAATATTTACTCGGGTTGGTCTTGACAGCAGACTCGTAGGACGGCGGGAGGTGGGAGAGGTTCTGGAAGGAGCGGGAGAAGGACAGGTCGTAGGGCTCGGTGGCTGAAGTGAGGATGTTGTTCATTCGCGGCTTGTCTGCAAGAAAACAGCAGAGAGAGGCGTGTCTGGAGCGTGCCCCGAGGTGATGGAGACAGGCAGGACATCCCCACAGCCCCGGCAGGGAGCACAGCTGGACCCCAGCCAGCCTCAGCCACGGGCTCTTGGGCACGATTCAAACTGGCACCAGCGGATCGGGGAGAAATGGATCCCGCCAGCAGCGAGAAATGGATCCTGCGGTGCCGTTTCCTTGGCCACGGAGAAGCAAAGTGCTGCCTCAGCCACCTGGAGCTGGCCCAGGGGGATGGGGCTGCCCTGGCACTCAGCCCCGGGCCCTGCCAGATTCTGCCCAAAAGCAGCAGGGCAGCAGGGGAGTTTCACTGTTGGCTTTGTGCAGTGTCCATACACTTGCTCCCTTCTCCTATTTCCCGGAAAAAAAAAAAAATTCAAAACAAAATCCACCCGAGTAGAGTGCAGACATTTCACAGACATTTTTCTAGACCTGAGTCATAAGTGAATCTGTTTCCTCCAAAAAGCATCTGTAAGAGTGACCCATCTCCTCCCCTGCTGCCTTTGTGCCATGTGGAGCCCTGCGTGTTGGACAGCAGAACGTTTTCCTCCTCTCTGCATTTTTCCTCTCACTGTGTCCTCTGCTGCCTGGAAATGAACCCAGCCGTTCATCTGTGTGTCTGTGCATGGGGATCCTGAGCTGCTTCCACAACTTTTCTCCCACTGTGGCTTCCCCTGGATGTTTTAAACCACCCTCAACACTGCACAGTGTCAAAGACAGGCTGAGGCAGTCCTGACTTCCTTACAGAATTCAGCACTGGGGAAAAATTCCCCCTAACAATGCAATAACCACCTCGGCTCACAAATCTCTCCTGTTTCTTCTGTTCCTCTCTGCTCTCCTGGAACAGGGCTCTGCTGTGGCAGAGAGGGACATGCTGCACTGCACTCCCCCACCACCGGGTAGATGTTTTCTATATAAGGAAAAGGGTCCCAATTTCACCTTAGGACTTTTAAGGGAAAAATACTGGAAGTTTCTTTGTCTCCTGACCGCAATTGTCTCGGTGCCAAGACAAAAACACTGATAGGTCTCTTCAGCTGCTCCTCAGAAACTTTCTGAGCTATTTTCTATTGGGCTGTTTGCCAAAAACCCACCTAAATCCTTCAATGCTTAAGGAAGGGCATGAGGCTTCTCAGTGCATTTTCAGGGTGTTGTAGCAGGTGTGTGGGACCTTTCCCTCCACTGTGAATGGCTTTGTTCTTTTATTTTGTTTCACTTTTTTCTTTAATGAAAACCTTTTTGCTTTTTCAAGACACACTTGATCATGCTGTCTTGCAAATTATATTAAGCCATTTTTCCGTGAGGTGCTGGACACCCTCAGAGTGTGTTGGACCCTCGTGGAGCTAAAAACACCTGGCTTGGTGAGAATTCCAACAGGCACAGACCCGAGGGAGCTGCAGTGTCACCTCTCAGAGAACATAATTTCCTTGCTGATGGCTTCCATCCATGTCTAATAGACTGACTGCAGGATCAGGGAGTGCATGGGATTCATCAGGGGGCTGGGAACAATTGATTCCATGTCATGCAGTAAACACAGACTGTATCAGCATTGAAACCATGTCCCCCACTCCTACTCGTGCTTGTGTGGCAAGGACCCTGGGGTAACATCTCTTTGCAAATTCCTCAGCCAGAACCTGTAGCTAATCTCCATTTTCATGGAGGTTTGGACATGCTGCAATGAGCCCAGCGCACACACGGAGCTTGTGCTCGGTGCCAGAGCAGGAGCATTAATTGACTGTTTGCATGAGGGCTGTGAAATTGTGAGTGTCACGCCTGGATCTGATGGGGCTGGGGCAGGATCAGTTCACCTTCTCTCTGCTGTCCCCATCCAGGCTGTCAGGAACAGACCAGAATGATTCTGGCAAACGAGAAGTCACCTTGAGATCCACTGCCCATCACTCAGCAAAATCAGGGAAAAACTGAAATGACCAAAGCTAATTTCAGATGTCTTTTGCATAATGTGGTTTGAGGGGGAGATCAGAGAACTGAGGCGCTCTAGGAAGGAGAAATATCTCGTGCAATTTATATTCTGAGGCCAGTTCAGCGCGAGTTTCTCAGCAGTTTTTCACTCCTGCAATATATTTGAGTCGTGCTCATCTCTGGTCTCCCTCCTCCTTTGTTTGTGGTGTTTGTGGGCTCCTATGGAAGCTGCAGGTCGCAATCAATAATCAGAATGCAAAACAAAAAGGTCTCCTGTTCCCTGCAAGGCAGCTGATGATGTACACTGTGTTCCCCAGCACTCCCACTCATCCCAGTCCAGCTCTGCACTCTGGGCAGCTGGAGATGACCACTGGAGAGCCAGCTCTGTCCTGTGGCTACTGGGATTAAAGTCAGGTTTAATTCCCGTTTCCCTCAGCACCATCCTGCATCTCTGTGCTATTTTGTGCCCGTTTTCTGACACACCATCCATCCTGGCAGAAGCACAGGCAGGAGGTGAAGCTCACCCAGCACAGAGGACACCCAGCAGTCAGGGGAACCTCACCCAGCCATTTCTCTGGGGTTCTAAACTCCCTGTGCTGCAGCCTGGGAACAGCCCCACCTCGCCACAGTCAATGCAAGGCTTTAACATTCTGCCAATGTCTCTGATTAATTCGGCAGGAATTCAGCTCTGCAGCATTTCCTCACCCTCCAGGCAGCTGTGGTTGCACAGTGCCCTGAGCTGGGATGCTCCAGCCCTGGTACTCGGCACAGCCCAGCCCAGAACTCACCAGGCTGGCACAAGGAGCTCAGGAGGGGAGCAGGAACTCTGTGGAGTTCTGATCTCTCCTCCTTGGAGCCCTACCAGGCATGGTGAGGGCATGGCTTCTGCTTCAGCAGCCACAGCTGCCAGGCCAGTCTGAACCCTGCTGTATTTTTATAGGAGCCAGAGCATCCCTGGGCCAGGCTCTGGGAGTGCTCATACCCTTGCACAGGATGGGGAAGGGACTGTCCTGGAGGGACTGCCCGTGCTCCTACTACATCCTGATGATGCCTTAGGATTTTAGCCTTTGTATTTTTCAAATCCTGCACTGCATTGGTGCATAGCTCTAAACTCCATATGAAGTGTCAGTTAACTGTCTTCATATTTTGGGCAGACAAAACAATCCCCCTGGGCCTGTGATCCAAGGACACACCGCAGCCTCAGGCCCCAAAAAAGTATAAACAAAAGTGAATTGGGGTGGAGGAAACTGGGGGAATATGAGTTCATTACCTGAAGCTGTAATTGGACAATTAACCCCTGATATGCAAATAGACCAAACTCATACCTGTCTGAAAAACTGGTGACCATCATCCATTTTGGGTGTAGCCTCTGGGAGGCTTTTGCACTGCCCAAGGTGCTTCTATTGAAGGCCTTGAATAAACACCCACCTTTATTCTCCTAATTTTGTCCAGCCTCTGTTCTAGGAAGGCACTCCAATGCATCACTGATCCAAACAGGAAAATGTTCTGGGGCTGGCGTGGCCCCACTGCTGTGCCTGGGGATTGCAGGGAAGGTGGACACACAAATTCACTGCTCTGCTGGACTCTGCACTCAGCTGCTCTGTCATCCAAGAGGGAAACAAAGCCCCTCTCTGAGCCTCATTCCTCTGCCAGTGCTTTGCAGCCTCTCTGCAAGCTCGGGGCTCAGGGAAGTTTCAGGATTTCCAGAGCTGTGCAGATTAGACCCAAACTCTTCTTGTCACATCCTGCTCTGCCCCTCTTGTTGGAAGACACGTTCAAAGTGTGTTTACATGAGGGACAAAACCTTTCATGTTCAAGGACGGGAGCAGATGATACCCAAAAAGAAAAAAAACAAAACCAAAACAAACAACAAAAAAGTGAATTGATGGCAAAGTTTTAAACAAAGCTCAAGTGGCAAAAGGGATGTGCTGCAGATTTGCATTTGAGTCTGCACATATGTTGTGCGAATTCTGCAAGACATTTCAACAGATGCCTTTTAAAACATTCACCCAGAGAAAGCAAACAATGTCACCTAGGAGAAGCTGCTACAACCCAGCCTTCTGCTGCTCAGCTTCAGCTCAGCACAGCTCCAGCCCTCTGTCAAAGCTCTCCCTGCTCCCCCAGCACTGCCTTCTGCTCAGCCCTTTGAAGGCTCAGACGCAAAGTCTCCGATTCTGACGCAGGTTCTTACAAAGGGCCCCGTTCCTCAGGAAAATCTGGGAGGGCTGATGACGTTCTGGAGCCTTCTGTGCCAGGGCTCAGAGCTCCCAGGCCGTGCTGAAGTGACACGCTGTCAGAGCAGGCAAACAAACCCATGTTCGCAGACTCCGAATTTATAACGTTCATCTCCAGTGTTTGTGTTTTCACACTTCTGCTTTCTCGTGTTACTAACACTGTTATTAATAGTGCTTTGCATTTCTCATGACTAATCTCCAGGAGGTTTCTACATTTCCAGGTCAGATCCTCTGTGGTGTAAATCAGAGCTCTCCAGCGAGTAGCTGCCCTCATTTATATGAGCTGGAGATGGAGGATTTTAAATTCAGCCAGTGTTAAAGACCCTGTGTCTATCAGGATGGCTCTAGGATTGGGTCTAGCAGGGCTCCTGGCTGAGAAGTGAGCAGCAGCCCGAAGGAGGAAGGTGCAGAGGGAAGGGATGCAGCTCACACCACAGGGTGATGCCCTTGGATGTGACAGTGACATCCCTGAGGGCTGTCACCCAGGGGGATCAGCATGGAAAGGCCCCTGAGCACATGGAGTGCTTCACTGAATATTTCACCCCACAGCTGGGCTGAGAGGAGCTGCCGGTTAAAATGAAAGGGAGAGGTACAGAAATTAAAACTGCACAGAGCATTCGGAGCAAAGGATTCTGGAGTTTGAAACACCAGAGCTGCTGCACCCAGGGCTGTGAGAGCTGGGGCTTGTTCTTGCTGGGTTTGGGACCATGGCAAACTGGTATTTTCCCTCAGTTCTGCAGGGACCTTGTGCCCAGAGCTCCTCAGGGCAGGGGGAGGGAGCTGATTCCAAAGGGAAAGTGACACAGGCATGGAAAGGTTTGGTTTGGTTTGGTTTGGAAAGGATCATAAAGAGCACTCAATTCCACCCCCTGCCATGGTCAGGGACACCTCCCACTGTCCCAGGCTGCTCCAAGCCCCGTCCAGCCTGGCCTTGGACATTTCCAGGGACCCAGGAGCAGTCACAGCTTGTGTTCTGCCTGGAACCGGATGACTGTGAGGTCCCTTGCAGCCACAGCATTGCAGGTTTCTGTGGCTGTGAGTGAAGGAAGGGCAGCACACACCCCACAGCCCCTGGGAACATCCCTGTGCAGCCCTGACCTCGTTCAGCTGAGAAAGGCAGAGGGTGGCCAACATCTCTTTCCACAGCAGATGCTCTCCAGCTCCTTCAGCTGCCACCAAGCTGACTCAGGGCTGAGTCCAGCCTCCCCCAGCCCAGCCACATCCCCACAACCCAGCTCAGCCCAGCCCAGGGGTGGCTCTGCGCTGATGGACACACCAGCAGCTGTCAGGGCATGGCCGGTGGATGTGGCCCTGGTTCCCCAGTGAGCTCTAACTGCAGAACGGAGGCTGTGTGGCACCACAGCAATCTCCGTGTTCTGCTGCTGCTCCTGAGCAGAGCAGGAGGCGGCACCTGGCACCCCAAAGGATGCACCAAGAGCTGGGGCTGGGCTCCAGCCCTGGATCCTCCCTCCCACTGCCCTTCCAGCCCTGCACAAGGGCAGCACATCAAGGTCTGTCTGTGATGTGGGTGATGTGCTGCACATCTGATTTAGCTTCTCATTTTCCCCCCATATATTTCTGCAGGGGATAAAGCTAATTTAAACAGTCCTTAATTGTTATGATTTTGTAAACAGTGTCTTAAACACAATAGACACAAAACTCTCAACAAATTGCTGGAGGAGATGTGACAGAATAGGGAATCATTTTCATATCTTCTGGGATTGCCCCAAATTGAAGCTTCTGGTCTGATGTTAGAAAATTGATGCAAGGATTTTTTCAGCAATATATCCCCCAAAGCCCTATTAGTGTGTGGAAAGGAAGATGCCCTGGATTTTTGAAATGAAGAAAAGAGAAAGAAGGTGAAAAAGAAGGAAGGAAAAGAAAGAAAAGAGAGAAGAGGAAAAAAAGAGGAGATAAAGAGAAGGAAAAGGAAGGAAGGAAGGAAGGAG
>VZDJ01000223.1:605747-625599 GCA_008694505.1 Cyanoderma ruficeps
AAAGAGAAAAAGAAAGCCTCACTCATACATGAGTACATATGGAGGAAACTGATAAAAACTCACACAAGTACAGCTATAAAATAAGATTTGCCTCCATCAGAGCAATCCCAGGCATCATCCGTGGAAAAAACACTTGGCCAAATTAAAACCTTGGAGTAATTGGCTGCTCATGGTGGATTACCAAGTAGTTTTTGAGGTGATTGTCAAATGCAATTAGCTGACATAAAAGTCGTGATATGAACTTCCTTCTAACCGTATTATTTGGAAATATGCTTGGTATTTATAAAGATGTGGGGGAAAAAAATGTTTATTAGGTGCTCTTTAGGTTAGGATAATTATATATGCACTAAATATAATGAGATGAAACTTCAGTCTCAGTAACAGTAAAAAATAAAGCAATAAGCTGTACAGAAACTGAGCCCAGGCAGTATTTCTGTTCTAGCTGATGCTCAGTTCTCTTTTGTGCCCCCAGCTCGTTTTTTTCCTTCATATTTTAATGTTTTTTATGGGGGAAATCATTTTATGTGCTTATTTTGTGTGAAGGCTGAATATCTAAGCAAGATAAATTAATGTATCAAAAGATTTAGCTGCATTTCATATGTAAAACTTGGTTGTGCTTAGAGCCTAATACTTGCTCCCTCCCACTCACATTTTACATACAAATCACTACATTTCCTAAAACTGCTGTAGAGTTCTTCATTTGCAGCTCAAGTCTGCAGCTGAGGTAGAAATAAAGTCTAGAGTTAAGGAAATCCACATGAAAATTCAGATTTCGGTGGAATTGGGGTCTAAAGTCTGTCAGTGAAAGCAGAATTTTGGCTGAGGTTTCTAAAGAGCTGTAGGCACATCTGGAATGGGACATTTGGTGTCCTGAGAGGGAATTTGGGACAGGAAAAGTCCAGCAGCAGAAAAAAACCAAAACAAAAAACCAAGGGATTTCTGGAAGATGTGGGATGCTCAGGGTCACTGTGGTTAGTTCAGAGCCCTCAGCAACAGCAGAAATGAAATCCTGGGATTGCAGCCCCTGCGCTGGGAGAGTCCTGGAACTGCAGAGTCCCAGGATGGGCTGGGCTGGAATGGACTTTAAAGCTGATCCTGCCATGGGCAGGGAAACCTTCCAGGGGCTCCAAGCCCCGTCCAACCTGCCTTGGGCACTTCCTGTGCCTCACCTGCCCGAGATCACATCTCCTGATCCTACTGGGAATTGTCTTCCCCAAGATATCACATTTTCCAGCAGTTGCAGCCCTCTGTGCCAGCCAGGCAGGAGGGAAGGGAGATTTCCTCTCTCAGCTCTGTGCTAACCAGGTGAGAGCAGCCTGACAGAACAGATTAACTGGGCCCCCACCGTTAATTAGTGGTTATTCCTTCTAATCCCAGCTCTGTGGAGAGCAGCCCGTTTGCAGTGAGAAGTTGTGCCCCAAAAGTGGCACCTCCTGCCAGGTTAAACCAGAGCCCTCGGGGGTTTAACCCTTGGAACCTGCAGCTGGAGCAGAACAGCTGCAAGAGCAAAGGCCAAAGCTGCTTTTCCCTGGTTCTCCTCGTTCCTTGTGAGCGAGGATTGCTCCCATCCCCTGGGTTTTGGATCCTTGTGGCAGCTGAAGGAGCTGGAGAGCATCTCCCATGGAAAGGGATGTTGGCCACCCTCTGCCTCTGTCAGCTGAGCCATGGCCCTGGCAGGGATGCACAGGGAGGTTCCCAGAACGCTGCTTGGTGGGACAGCTGCCCCAACTGCACATCTGGATCATTCCTGCACACCAAAATCCTCTTACAATTCCCCAGAGAGCAGAACGGCTGCCCCACTGCACATCTGGATTACCCCTGGATGCTGAGGCCCTGCTGGGATTCCCAAGACCTTTTGGAAAACACCTGGCTGGGTGCATTTGGCTCTCTTTTCCGAAGGCCCAGCCAGGGACCAAGAGCAAAGAGATCTTGGCTTTCCTTCCCTCTCCACCAGGAGGTCTCTGCAGAGCCCTGGGCTCAGGGGGTGGGAATCCTCTGCTGCTCAGGCCCAGGATGGAGGGAGTTTGGAGATTCAGGGAATTACAGGTGAAGGCAAAAGTCCTGTGAAGAGACCAGCCCACGGCAGCTGAGCTCCCTCCTGACAGGAATTCCAGGTTTCCAGCTCACCCAGGTGTGCATCCCTGTGGGGTGAGACCCTGGGGAGCTTCTCCAGGCATGGGAGGGATTTTTGGCTGCTTGTCACCTCCTGCCACTGCCCGGCTGGCTCAGGCTGGCACCCTGAAACCTTCAGCTGCTCTTTTACTGCATTTAGGAGGAGCCCAGGCCACCTGCAAGCCCCTCACTCTATTCCCTGCAGAGGTTCACAGAATTCACAGAATCACCAGGTTGGAAGAGACCTCCAAGATCATCGAGTCCAACCCAGCCCCAACACCTCAACTAAACCATGGCACCAGTGCCACATCCAGGCTTGTTTTAAACACATCCAGGGATGGTGACTCCACCACCTCCCCGGGCAGACCATTCCAGTACTTTATCACTCTTTCTGTGAGAAATTTCTTCCCGATATCCAACCTGTATTTCCCTTGGTGCAGCTTGAGGCTGTGTCCTCTCCTTCTGTCAGTGCTGCCTGGAGAAAGAGACCAACCCCACCTGAGCACAGCCACCTCTCAGGGGGTTGTAGAGAGTGATCAGGTCACCCCTGAGTCTCCTTTTCTCCAGGATAAACAACCCCAGCTCCCTCAGTCGCTCCTCACAGGGTTTGTGTTCCCAGCCCCTCTCCAGCCTCGTTCCCTCCTCTGGATGTGCTCAAGTGTCTCAATGTCCTTCCCAAACTGAGGGGCCAGAGCTGGACACAGCACTCGAGGTGTGGCCTCAGCACTGCCCAGTACAGGAGAAGGACAGTACAGGTTGTCACTGCACAGAGGGTGCCAGGGACAAGCTGAGGGACACAGGACAGCTCCTGTCCACCTCCAAACCTACGTGACCACACAGAAAATGTGCCCCGTGCCAGGCAGGGAATGAAATGAAACCTTGGTCACAATCTCAGCAGTAATTCTGAATCCTGCAAGCTCTTCTGATGTCTTACTTGAAAAGTCCAAACAGAGTTTCAGACTCGCCAAGCAATGGCTCACCAGCAACAGCACACACGAATGTGAGGAACAAAAGCACCCGTGGCCATCTGGATAACTCAGAGGGAAGATGCACCTCTGAATCACACACTTATTTGTAGTCAGCTCATCCAGGAACAACCAAATTATTAAAATACAGGAAGCAAAAGGAATCCAAGACCATGAGTGGATCTGCCTTTGTTTTCGGGGTTTTTTTTCCCTCTTAAGTACATAGAAAAGCAAAGCATCTGTTAGGAGCAGAGGGAAGTTGAATTGTTTTAGCACATTCCCTGGAGTTCTTGGATGCAGTTCCTGTTGCTGGAGCTCCATTAACACTCCTGGGCAGACAGAGGTTAAGGACAGTCAGAAACCAGCAGGGGCTGGATTTTAAGAACGAGTACCAAGACCAAAGAGAAGACAACTCAGTTTCAACCCTATGTCTCCATTTTCTTTTCTTTTCTTTTCTTTTTCTTTTTTTTATTTTTTTTCCTCTTCAAGAAGGTGAAAAAATAAACAGAATGAGTAGTCAGGAACACTGGAGGCTGTCAGTTCAGGCTCCATAAATACTGCTGCGGCCCTGATGAGTTTAAAGCTCACACTCTTCCTCCTGGAGTGTTTGGAAGCCATAAAATGAAGCCCTAACAGCACAGTCTTACCATGGAAGCTATTTGCAGGCTGAAGAGATGCCTGTCTCCTCTGGGAAGGAGAAGCCCCCCAAGGTTTTAGGTGATCTTTCCAAGGGAAATTGTTCTCCCACCCTCTTTAGCAGCAGGGAGATTTCTATACATGAGCACAACTTGCAATAAATCATCTCCAGAACAGTCAGGACGGGGTTTCAGAACTCACAACAAACACCAGGGCAAAAAAGAGTAACAAACACAGAGATCAGAGCTGCCAGAAGTGGTTGAGATGAGCTTTACTGAGTGCTTCCAGCAGGAGGAATGGATCACATTCCAAAGGCAAAGGGCAGGGAGGGACACAGACAGGACCAAGGTGATGCAGCAGCAGAAGAGAGAAGGAAGCAGAGGGATCAACCAGAAATTGGTCTGATGGCACACAGACTGGGGAACAGGGATTTGGGTGGCAGGGGCTGCCCTGGGGCTGGATGGAGCCAGGAGCTGCCAGGGCTTGGCTGGCCCGTGGTGGCTCTGAGGAAAGGGGGACACAGCCCAGGCTCCACCGCTGCTCTGGGAAACCCAAAGGAGGGGACAGCAGGGCTGAGGGACAGGGCTGAGCAGAGAGAGGCAGGTTCTGGCCATGGAGGAAGCAAAGAAACATCTCCAAGGCTGGGACGAGGTAGAGGAAACCAAGGGGGAAACGAAGGAGGATCTTGGAATTAGACACAAGGCTGATCAGCACGGGTAGAAAAGACTGGGCCATATTTCCCTGCGCACACTATTGAAAATATGGTCCTGTGTTTAATGCCAATGGGAACCATCAGCCATGCAGCATTGCCAGAGGAATATTTCCATTAATATTTCCATTACCATTAAACACACTTTGGTGCCAGTAAATGTTACTGGCTGGCAGAGGAAAGTTACAACGTGTGTAATTTTGCTCTTTGCTTTCTCTTACCATGTGTAGGTGTCTGGGTGGCACTGTTTAGTATCAGGTGATTATAATTTTGTTCTTGGTCATCTGAAATTCACAGAAAAGAAAAAAAAAAAAAAAAGAAGAAATCCCTTTAAGAACCAGTTTAGCATTACCACTGATCTGCAGATGATAATTACAGCTCACAGTATCACAGGAAATCTCAGCATGATTAAAGAAAGGAGAAGGAAATGCTTAAGAAAGCAGAAGATTCTGTTAGGCAGTTCACTTAAAATTCCAGATGCAAGGAGAACACGATAATGGGAATCTGCCCCCCTTCTGCTGAGCCTGCAAATGAGGGTTCTCTGCAAAGGTGAGAAGCACGTCCAGACAGGAGCACACACAGGGTGGGGTGTTCCTGGGGCCCCCATCCCACTGCTCCAGCCCCATCCAACCCAGGGCTTTGGAGCTTTGGAGGTTTTCAGGACGTGAACCCCAACCACCCAAACCCAGACTGTCCCACTGGGAGCTCAAACACGACCATCCTGTCCTGTGTGAGCGCAGAGAGGAGTCAAAGGAGTCAAACAGCTGCATAAGAACTCTGGGTCCTGTCACAGTTCAGGTTTCTTTTTCTCTGCCGAGGTCAGGATTAAGACACAGAAAATGTAGATTTCCAGTTCGGACTTGGTTGTTTATTATTTCTCATCTATTTACAGACTCACAAAAGCCGTGAGCTTTTACTGACAAGCTAGAAAACCAAAGTAAAATGGAGCACTTCTAACTCTTTCCAAGGTTATTTAAGTGCTAATTACCCAATAACGAGGTGACACCCATATTATTTTTATTTCTGACCTAATAATGACCACCCAAGGCCTGCAATGGAACCTTCTTCACCCAGTTACAGAAAACCACCCAAACCCGTGAAGAAGAAGGAAGAAGAACTTACGCCCTAAATCCTCCATCTTAACTCACACATATTACTACACGCTAAAACCCCAAATTCAAAGTTTCCAGAATTCCAACAGATCCCTCCCCAGGAAATGGGAATCCTGTGAGGCTGAGGCACCCAGCGCAGGGGAAAGGATCCATGGCAGAGCCACAGCTGGAACTGGGGCTGGATCTGCCCTTCGGGGTGGAAAACAGCTCTGTGTCCTCCTCACGGTAATGAAATCACCAGGTAAGGGATTCCTGATAAATCCACCACCTTTCATTCTTACTGAGGAATGAGCTCCTTGTCCAGACCTTTCCGACATGGATGGAGCTGCAGCAGTGCAGGGTGAGAGATCTCTAGGGATCATCCATGTCCTGCTCTGCTGGTGCAGGGGGTTATTCCAGTGGCTTTTACTCTGCTTTTCCCAAACCTTTCATGGATATCTCCTTTCCCCCAGAAGATCTGTGTCACTGAGTCTTCCTTTCTGCTTTCCAGGCCAAATCCTTCTTTCCCATCTTCCAGGGACGTGGAGAGGATCCCGTTATTTCTGCCACAGCTCTCCATGACCACAGTTACTGTGCTCCTTTATCCTTTCCTGTTTCCCCATAAAACCTGCTTTGCCTTGGGTCCCTGTTGTTCCAGCACCCTGTGCTCCCACTGACCCAGATCCTCCTCAAGTCTGGGGTGGATTTGAGAGAAAGCCCTAACCAGGACAGAGGGGAATGTCTGGATTGTCCCAGGTCAGCTTCGCTTGTGATAAAATATCTCAAAGATGTGATATTTTCCTTTTCCTGGTTCGTGTAAAGTCTGTGATCCTTTATGGTTCCTTATTGCTTTTCCAAGGAACTCTCCAATTGTTCTCCAACACAGAAAAGGCTTTTTAGCATTCCTGCTTCAGCCCAAGGCATCTCATTTTTCTCCATTTAATCAATTTATTTTCAGGCTATTTATCCAATTTGTCAAGAACATTTTAAATTCTAATCCTGTGCTCTAATAGACTTACAGTCATCCAAGCTTCATATCACCTGCAAATTTAATAAGCAAATTACTTTTCCACCAGGAACAAAGAAACCAAATCCAGAACCACATCAGGCCATCCTTCCTCTGATATTTGGTCCCTGCGTGGTCACTCAGCCCTCATGGCCTCCACCCCAGACAGGTTCATTAACAACCTGCTTCTCTAATTAATCTCACATTGCTTTGCTAGAAACTGCTGGAAACCTTGCTAAGGCCATGATCCTTGATGTGGGTTATTCCTCCCTAACCATAAAACACAGGAGAAAAAAAAAAGGTTAAGTTGCCATGATTTGTTTCTGAGTGTTGGCTGCTTGTTTATCTCTCTCCCTCACTATGGGGAGTGTCTGGCTGAAACCAGGATTAAAATCAGGGTTTATTTATTCAGATGACAACAGACCGAGCATCTTCACCTGCTTCCTGCTCCATGCAGAATCCAGGCGCTCCTTCTATCCCAGACAGATGGAGAAACGGGAGGGCTTTAGCCTGGCTGCCAGCACGGGATGAGCAAACCTCGAGAGGAGCCCAGGCTGCAGTCACGCTGAGGAGGGCAAGGACCTCCAGCAAAGCTCATTTACAGATGGAGGAGCAGAAAACACCCAGACCCCAAATCCTGTCTGTGCTGTTCCCTGCTGGTGTTGCTCACACGCTGCAGGGTGAGAGGGGACACAGAGATGGGGACACTCGAGGTGTGAAATGCCGGATTTTAGAACGGGGACAGACACAACCTGAACACAACAAATTGTGCCAGGAGGGAAGCAGCAGAGGTTTCTCACTCCTCTCATGGGTCACTTATTCCCACTGCCTCACTCCTGGGGAAAATTGGCTCTTCACTGAGGACAATTGTACCTGAATAGGAACCATCATATTCTGAATAACTTTTCATTTCATCTTAAATCCTCTCCTTCCCTTCCCCTTTTCCATTCCCTTCTTATTTCCTCTCTAAAAACCTCAGGTGTTTTGAGGCTACTGCTTCAGCAATGTCATCCAGCCCCCGTCAGAACCCGAATTATTGGCATTTTGATGTAGCTGAGCTAATCAAGCATCTGAATGCAGCACCGGGCTTCATTTACCACTTCTGTAGCCCTTTGTAAACAATTTCTAAGCAATAAAACACTTCAAAATGATGGCAGAGCCTTCCTACACCTCTTCAGGTTTAACAAGATAATGCCGTTAATTGTGAAGTGCCAGTTAGGCAGAAGCTTATCTATTGTCGAGACAAGGATCTGAGTTCAAAGCTATTTACCAGGAAACTCCATTAGGGGAAGAAAGGAGCCACAGGGCTCTGAATTGCCAGGCCACAATGGGAAATTTCTGCGCGCAGCTGGAGGAGCGATCAGATAAAATAACCGGCAGAAAGAGTGAGATGTTTCACCGGAAAAAAAAAGGAAACCGGTGCTCCCGCTCCTTTGCAAACACACGTGCGCAGGAGACTCGTTCCTTTTCATTTGCAATTGGGTATTTTATTTCTTTTATTGAGCTGCCTCTATCCACAAGTGTTCTCGCTTTGAGTCTCCCAGTTCTCCCCTGCATCCTGTTGGCTGCGCGGGGCTGAGCTCCCAGCTGGGGTTGAACCAGAATCACCACCTGAATTATCGGAACCAAAGCGCAAAACTCTGGGTGACTGTTAAAGAACACTCGAAATAGCCCCGAAGGGTTCCCGCTGCACTTCCTACCCAGGAAATCCTCCTTTTTTCACAGATTTAACCTTTCCTTTGGTACTTGGTTTTAGTCTTCTCCAGAGCCCTTTTTTTTTCAGTCTAAGGGTTTTCATATGGGAATATCGCTAATAAAAACTTGATTTATTGTGTTCTGTAATGGAAAAAAAAAATCAAGTGTCAGAATATGAAAAGTAAATGCCGTATTTTTCAGCCTGTCTTTCCTAATAAAATTCCTCATGAAAACTGCAAAGCAAGGATATTTTTAATATATGCCAACTGTATTAGAGAAATATCTGTAACTGTAATACAGATATATGATCATTCTGACAGTCGGGCTATACTTTGCATTCGTTTTAGAGAATTTATTAAAGTGCTGGGAAATGCTCTGAAATCTGTAGTTAATAGGACAAAAGAAATGGTCTAAAGAGGAACCAGTGGCCTATGAAGGGACCCGGGGCGGGGGCGGAATCCCCATTCCTGAAGGGATTTAAAAGACGGGAGAATGCGGCATTTGGGGCCATGAGTCAGTGACTGGACACTTAGAAACCTTTCCCAATATAAATTAACCCATGAAAAACAATTCTTTGCCTTCTGCCCCGCCGGTCGTGTTCCCAGCACTGCTGAGATGTCCAGAGCAGGGTGGAACCAGCAGTTGTTGTGCCGATGACAAGAAACCCCCTCGATATCCCCACCAATGAAGGGAAGATTCCTTTCCAGGGCTGTCTTTGCCCAGCGCTCCAGGCTTGAGGAGCTGAGGGAGGTGCAGAGCCCCAAGGCAGGGAGGAAAGCAGCCCAAAAGCTGCCGAGGAGAAGGCAAATAATTCCAGCACAAAGCTCCTGGTTCATCACCCATCGCCCCCTCCGGCATTTTCTGTCCACGATTTGTATTCCAGAGGGGAAACCTTGAGCAAATGTCCTTCAGCTGCTCCATGGTCAAGCAGAGCTGGGAAGGAGAGCAGGCACCAACCCTTTTCCCAGGGATTTTGGGCAGTGAGAGTGGCAAAGTTCAGCCCAGGAATGGGGCAGCAAAGCCCAAACCCCATCCTGAGCCAGCTCTGCTCAGGCAGGGCTCAGAGGTGATGAGCACAGGAATATTTAGCCTCATTAGAATATTAGATCGTTAAACCCCAGCTGCCTTCCGTGTACACGAGCCAACAGCTCATCCCTTTGTGCTCCTGTGCTGTGAATATCCTGCTCACAGAGTGTTTCTGCACCTGCCGGGCACTCCCCGAGCACGCCGACCCCTAAAAATGGGCTGTGGCAAGGGAAAAAAACGAGACAAACCCAAGAGTTAAGCTGCTGGTAGAGTCAGTGTGTCAGTGGTTAGAGGGGCTGGAAATGCCGAATGCAAGGTTGTCCCCCACCCCTCCGTTTGATATTCATTA
Source organism: Cyanoderma ruficeps (assembly GCA_008694505.1). NCBI lineage: Eukaryota > Metazoa > Chordata > Aves > Passeriformes > Timaliidae > Cyanoderma > Cyanoderma ruficeps. The sequence goes on from VZDJ01000223.1 coordinate 615,337, forward strand.
TGTCAGGTTTTTGTTCTACCCTTCCAACCTATTTTTCAACAGTAATCCTGTGAGTCACTCATTGAACAGGATGCTCAGGGAATAAGGCAGCTATTCAGGAGTTATTTTAATCCTCATTAAGCGGTGAATGGCCCTGTTCTTTAGTATCCCACGCCATCCAAATCCTGCACCGATTGTGGAACTGTTATTTTCCATGTCGGCTTTTCCTCCCCACCCATCCGAGCCTCACAAACGGCCCCCGTGGCAGGGAGGACGGGGGCTGCCAGCCCAGCTTGTACCTGAGCCCAGAACAGGTGTGCTCACACCTGCCAGCCTTTATTCCTTTTGAGGAACAGCCCTGGAAAACTCGGGAAAAAAATATCTATATTTTTCATATCACACAGGGGATTTTTAATAGGATTTTGCAAGCACAAATTTGCTGCTAATTAATCATGCCTCTTTAGTGGGGGAGGAAAGGCAGCTGGAACAGCTCCTGGTTTACCTGGGGGGGAGATAATGAGGGCAGGTGGAATCACTGGCCACAAAATAGGAGGAGGGGGACTGGAAATGCTCCCCCAGCCCAGTTCAACCCCAGGTTTGTCACTCTCCATCCCAGCCAAGCTAGTGACAACCTCCTGAAGGGACTGAGGGGGCTCAGCCTGGAGAAAAGGAGGCTCAGGGGGGACCTTGTGGCTCTGCACAACTCCCTGACAGGAGGGGACAGCCGGGGGGCCGGGCTCTGCTCCCAGGGAACAGGGACAGGAGGAGAGGGAACGGCCTCAGGCTGGGCCAGGGGAGGTTTGGGTGGATATTTGGGAATATTCCTTCACAGAAAGGGTATTCAAACATGGGAATGGGCTGCCCAAGAAGGAGGCAGCTCCCCATCCCTGGAAGGGTTCAAACAACTTGTGGATGTGGCATGTGAGGACGTGGGTTAGGGTTGGGGTGGTGGTTGGACTTGGGGATCTCAAAGGTCTTTCCCAACCAGAATGACTCCCCAGTTCTGTGGCTGTGACTGCCCACTGGAGCTCAACACTTTGGAAAACCACGCTGGAGGTGCTGGAAACATTGGGGAGCAAGAAACCAAAGGGATTTTGAAAGGCTCTGATTAATTCAGCTCCCCCCAGGCTGTCCCTGCTGTTCCAGCCCCATCAGCAGAGCCTGCCAGGGGTGCCCAGCACCCTCCCTGTGCCCTGGGTGCTCTGGGAGGTGCTGGCGCTGCAAGGTCAGGCAGGAGCTTGGTGTCTCTCACACCTGGAGCTGCTGCAGGCTCCTCAGCAGGATCTGCACTCTGGGTTTGGCTGCAGGAATTCCCTGGCAGTGCCAAGAGAGATGTCAGGGTCACCTGGACACCACTGCAGTGCTTCCCCTGGACCTGCCACTCGGTGCTTCTCACACCCCCCGACCCTTCCTGCTCTGTCCCAGCAGGACAAAAATCCCAAGGCAAGGATTTTACCTGCAAAATATCCACCGAGTGCCTGCAGGCAGTGTGAGTGGACTGGAGACTCCAGCTCAGCCTTTTCCTGCTTTTTGACCCCTTGTTTTCCCAGCTTGGGTTGTGTTTATCCCTTATTTTAAGGCTATGTGAGATGAAGGCTTAAATGAAGTCTAAGAAATCAAGTGGGAGGGGAATCATAGAATCACAGAATGTCCTGAGCCGGAAGGACCCACCAGGATTATCCAGTCCAGTTCCTGTCCCTGCAGACACCCCCCAACAATCCCACTCTGGACATCCCTGGAGTGCTGTCCAAAGGCTCCTGGAGCCCTGGGGCTGTGCCCATTCCCTGGGGAGCCTGGGCAGTGCCAGCACCCTCTGGGGGAAGAACCTTTCCCAAAAACCCAACCCATCCCTGCCCTGCCACAGCTCCACAATGTGCAGCTGCAGGTGGAAAACACTTGGCTGCAACGGGCACTGAAGTTCTGCAGGTCATGGCTGAGAAAAATAAAAAAATATTAAAAATCAGTGGGGCCCAGCGAGCTGAGAGGTGGAAAATAATCCTTCTCCCTGAAATATCTGAGTAAAAACAGGAGCGTGAGGAGGATGTTCTCGTACAACAGGGCTTGGGGTTCGCTGACAAAAATCTGTCTCCTGTGCTGAAAGGCTGCACAAATCACACACTCATTCATGGAGAACTCTCCTCCTCCCACGCAGCGCCGGTATCCACGGCGGGACATGGAAACCAGGCCCACTCGGCAGCTCCCTGCGCGCCAAGGGAAGCCTCCCCCTCCCCGCACATCCCTGAGCTCCGGCGGGTGCCAAACTGCCAAAGCAAACTGCAGGGCACAGCCTGGCACGGGGAGAAGGACACTTCTTCACTATGAGCAATTGTCCAGCATTTCTGTTTTTCTAAAGCTTCAACACATTGCAAAGCCATCATAGCTGCAGAGCTGAAATCAATTTTCATGATACATGAAAATTAATTGTAAGTTGTTCCTAAATGAAGTTGGGATTCTGCAAGTTATATTTTTGAAAGCATAGAGAAAACAGTCAGATAATTGCAATACAACTGAAGGCATGTTTGTCACTTTTCTGTGAAACAGTTCTGTGTTCAAGCAGCTACAGCTAAGAAGGGCACTCACAGAAAAAAATCAAAGCCACGAGAAAAAATATTTCCCACTCTTGGGAGTGATATTTAAAGTGAAAATAATTTATATATAAATATATGTTTTTATATTTATTATTTATATCCAATATCATAGATATATCTTTTTATATTTATTATTTATATACAATATGTAGTCTATTTAAATTATGTCTGTAATATGTATAATATATAAAAATGTATATATAAATAGATATAGTGTATATATTATTAATGTATATATTAATATATGTTATCTGCATTATGAATTTATATAAAATATATAAAATAGAAGCTATTTTAAAGTGATATTTTTAAAAATATTTAAATACCTATCAAACATTTTAAATATTTAATATAAATATTTAAATAATTATAAAATTTTCATATTCAATGTAATATGAAATATTTGATATTTAAGATATTAAATATTTTAAATATATTTAAGTATTTTTAAATATTTCCTGCTCTTGGTAGTGATATTTAAAGTGAAGAAATATAATATATATTTATGCATTTATTATTTATATACAAAATATATTATATGAATTATATATGTATTATGTATAATAGATATAATAGATATATATAGAAGATATTTTAAAGTGATATTTTTAAAAACAGCAGCACTGTGGTGAAGGTAAAGGTCACTGAGGGCTCCAAATATTTCTCTCTCTCTCCGTGGAAGACGATGCCTTCTGGAGCACCTTTGGACAGGCTGTTGGGTGGGAAAGGAATGTTTTTCCTCCTCATGGGCAGCGAGTGTGAGGTGTGTCCACAGGGCAGTTTTCCTGCTCTGCCCAGAGCCTGGCTGGCTCAGCAGGGGAGGCTCTGGAAAAGGGACATTTCCTTCCCTCCAGCTCCAGAGAGGTCCCACCTCAGCCAGGTGGGAATGTCTGAACTCACCTGGAGCAGGAGTTCAGCATCCCTCCGTGGCATTTCCTGCTTTATCTGCTCTGATTTTCTTTGTTTTCACCCTTGCTGCCCTTTCTCACTTGTTCCAGAATAAATCAGGAGAAAGAAGGTGGAGAAAGGACGAGAAGAAATGCAGATGAAGACAAAGAACAAGAACTTTCTATCTGGGAGAGAAAGTTCTGCGGAGCCCAGGCTGGTGTTGACAACGAGTGCCTGGGATCCCCTCTGTGAGAGCTCCACACTGCCTTGGAAACACAAATTGGATAAATATGGGCTGGTTTCCTCAGAAACCCAACAGCTGAGCTTGCTGCATGACTAACAGCAGCCAGCAGTGCTCACCGGCAGCTGGGGGAGCAGGCCTGGATGGCAACCTTTGGAATCACATCCGGAATGTGCCAAAACATATGGTCAGGAGAGAACAAAACGTGTCCTTTAAAGGGCATTGCTGGAGATGGAGCTGATTCCAGAAGGTATAAATAGTCTGGGTGTCTCAAGCAGGATTAGTTAAATGCAATCTTTGGTGGAAGGCAGCCAGCTCCTGCACGTTCCCAGTGCTGAGATAATTATGTAAATACCTTTGGAAGTAACACACGGTCCCTTTGAACCCCGTGGTATTGGCAGAAAGGAGATGGGAACACAAAGTTCTGCTCTGGTTTTTTTCCCCTCTTCTACAAAGTATAAAGAGAAAAGTTGAGGATGAAGTCCCTGTGAGAAAGGCTCTCCAGTGAGTTCAGGAGTGCTGGACCTCAAATCCACTTGGAGAGCAGAAACCCAACCCCGGTCACTGCTTTCCCTCAGGAAACACCAGGGCCTGGCTGTCCCATCCTACTCTTTAGACTGAAGAGAAACAGGAATCAGCAGGGAGATAAACCCCTTGCCTGCTACCCTCCAAGCACAATCACAGGCAAAACGAAATCTTATTTGTTTTCCCATGGAACCAAAGGGCTCTGGATGGTTCCCTGTCACCAGGTGCTCACAGGAGGATGCAGAGGCTGGAGAGCAGGGTGGGACCCAGCCTGCCTGGAGCCCAGCAGGGCTTTCCCAGACTCAGGAGCGATAAATGTGTGGTGTGCTATAAGCAACACGACGTTGCAGATAAATAGACAGAGCTCCTTAACTGGTTTTAAATCACTCCAAAGCCACAGAAATTCACTCGCTCCTCATCTGTCACCAAGGCATGGCCAGCCTGGAGGTGTCTGGGCAGAGGAGCAAAGACTTTGTCTCTTTATGTGACACAGCAACGAGTGGTTGTGAGGGGCCAGGAACACCAGGACGTGCCTGTTGTGACGGTTTGGAATTAATTCCACTCTTTTGCTGCTTCCTGGCGTTTTGTTTTCCGTGGATGGAGGCTCATTTGCATGCCTGTCAACTGCTAAACGTGGCTTTGGGCCAGGGCTTTCAGTACAATTAAGATCCAGACGCGATCTAACACTGATCAGAGTCTTATCTTTAAGCAGATAAAGAAGTCACCAGCACTAATCAAGCCTTTAAAATGAACCGTGGCCATAAGTGCTTTATTAAGGCACAAAGAGAGTGGCTCCGTGTTAGGGAAGAAGGGAGAGCTCTATTTAAATCCTAATCCTATCAGCAATTAAGCAGATGGTTAACTTTAAGCATCTGCTTAAGTCTAAGTGAAGTCACGTTAAGGAGGGGCTTTCGAAATAGCGATTCTATAGAAAGATCCGTGTGTGACAGTGTCAAAATCTTGTTTTTTACTAAGAATTCCCTGCTCTGTTCTGGCATGGCTTCAATTGCAGCAAAGGAAGAAGGTGGCAGAGACCCTTTGAAGGAGCTGAGGGCAGATCAGGGAATCCTGGAATGGTTTGGGGTTGGAAGGGACCTCAAAGCTCATCCAGTGCCACCCGTGCCATGGGCAGGGACACCTTCCACTGCCCCAGGCTGCTCCAAGCCCCAGTGTCCACCCTGGCCTTGGGCACTGCCAGGGATCCAGGGGCAGCCACAGCTGCTCTGGGAATTCTGTGCCAGGGCCTGCCCACCCTCACAGGGAACAGTCCATTCCCAATATCCCACCTAACCCTGGCTTCTTACAGTGGGAACTATTCCCTGGGTCCTGTCCCTCCAGCCCTCAGCCAAAGTCTCTCTCTGATGTCTTGGGAAGGCTGAGCTGGAACAGAGACAGGACAGAGCTGGAGAATAAAGCAGATATTTATTAAAAGGCCTTTAGGACACACCTTGGGCAGGACAAGAGCCTGGCCAGGGCTACACCCAAGGTGGACCCAAAATGGGCACAAAATGGACAAACAGTCACCAGGTCTCACACTTTTATAAGTTTTGGTCCATTTGCATCTTGGGGTTTAATTGTCCAATTCCAGATTCAGGTTATGAAGTCCCATCCTTCTTGTTCCTCCCTTCAGTCACCCTTGTTTGTGTTTTTGGGCCTGAAAACTTGTCCCAGTTGTCCTTGGTGTGCAGCAGGAAAAGGATTTGTTTTGTGTCCCTGCTGTGTGCAGAGCTGAGTGACACTGACTGTGAGCTCAGAACTGCCCCCCTGGGCAGCACAGAACCTGAAATACAGGAAAGATAAAACTTAAGGCATCATCCCCACCTTTTTTTGGAGCCCTTTTCAGCTACGGGGAAACCACAGCAAAGCCACCCCAGAGCCTTCTCATCTGCAGGCTATATAATCCCAATTTTCTCAGCCTTCCCAAGACATTCTAACTCTGATCACCAGCAGTGACATACTCGTGGTATGAAGCACAGATTCTTGGGTATTTAATATATTAATATTATTTTTTAATAAATATTAATGAAAAAAACCCTTTTTTCTATATGTTGTTTCCCATATTTTCCATAGTTGTTTGGCCAACTCAAAACCAGCCTAAATGGCAAACAGCATTTTGTTTTTTAGTAGTTTTAATTTTTTTTATGTTTGCAAGCCTCAGAGAAACTTAGATACTGAGAATATTGGATTACTGCTAAAGGGAAAAAATACAGTTTAAAGTGCAGCTATTCCAGGAAAGCTGCCTTGATTCCAGTGTCCCAAATTGCTTTGCACCGTCAACATCTCTGAATAATGAGTCTGTCCCTAGTGACAAGAAGTTACAGTATTTATCATTATTTAGGTCTGCTCAAACTGATTTTGTTTGGGAAAATTCTGAAAAAAAAACCACTGAAATGACACTTTTAAAAACAGCAATAGTGGTTGTGGGATGCTCTATCCCTTCCCATGGAAAATGAACATCCTCTGGATGTCCAGTTGTCCCAGTTTTAGAGGTGAAGCAGTCCATCATAAATCTTTCAATTCCCAGCTTCTCAAATTCTTTGGTTAGGTGGGAACCTCATTAATCTTTAATTAAAGGAGATCACTGCCTCTCTTGTACACACACAGCTCTTGGCAGCTCCAAGGCCCTCAAGGAAAAGGCAAACAAAAGACATCGACATTTATTTATTTTGACCCCCCGGGTTTGGGTTCAACCTCAAATTTTAATTTCTTTTCCAGATCTCAATTGTGGTTTCTTTACCACCTTGAGAACTCCTGGAATATTTACTGCTTTCCTGTTTGGAAAGGGGGATCTGGCAGAGGGCAGGATTTACAGCAGAGTGAGCTCTCTCCTGTAGGCAAAGCAATTCCCATTTATTTACTCACTCCCTGCCTTCCATGGGAATAGTTACGTTGGCAGATTTGATTCTCTGCCCTGCTTGCTGGAACACAGCTTTTATTGGGTTTTATCGGGGTTTATTTCATTTTATTTCTGCACCAAACTCACCAAGGCCAAGCAAAGCAGTTCCGTGGTCGGATTACCGAGGTGCCAGGGGTGATGGCATTGGAGGAGAGGGTCCTGCTCCCTCCTCAGCCCTCAGGGAAAGGATTCCCATCCCTCCCTCGTGCCTGTTTTTGTAGGATCTGGCAGGAAATCCTCTCTCCTTTTTCATTTGTCTGCTCTTGTCGTCGAGTTTCAGCCAGATCAGGTTCCTGATCTCATCCTTGTACAAAGGTGGGAGGCAGGGAAAGGGGATGGGATCCATGGGATGGGATGAGGATGGGATCTATGGGATGGGAGGGGATGGGATCCCTGGGATGGGATGGGATCCATGGGATGGGATGAGGATGGGATGAACACAGGGATAATGACACCCTGCAGTGCCCTCAGTCCAGATGCAAACCTGTCCCCTGAGGAATGTTCTCCAAATTCAGGCTGGGGAAACTCTACCAAACACAAGGTCTCGTTTCCTGTGTCCATTCCCCACTTCCACACCCAGGCTCCCTTGAACACTATTTTTGTTGAGCACCACACGCATTTATTGTGGTTTCTTTACCCAGATCGTGTCCAGATGAAACTTTAAATGTAAGAAAGACAATTCCACTGGAGAAATGCAGCTTCTTGGAGGAATAAAGTACATAAAGAGCTGATACTCCGTGCTAAGTTGTGTCTGCCATTTATGGTGTAAATGTGGTAAATGATGTGACAAACTGTGTGACAAATGATGTGGCAAATGATGTGTCATTTTTCCTGTGAATAAAATAAATATATAATAATATAATAAATAATAGAATAATAGAATAAATAATATAGTAATAAAATAAATATAAAATAATTTAAATGTGCCATTTATCCTGTGGATCCCGTGGGGAACTGAACTGAACTGGGGCACTGACCAGCCAAAGCTCTTCCCACAGCTGATCCTTCCCACATTTTGGCTGCCACAGGCCTGCTCCAGCGCGGTGCCAAGGGGGTGGAAGGCAGTGCTGAGGCTGCACGTGCTGCTGAAGCACTGAAAGCCCCCGGGTTCAGAAAAATGAGGTTGCACAGATGGCTGGGAGCTGAAATCAGCTCACCAAGAGCTCAACACGTACACCTGGTGTCATTTGCTGTCATAAAAACCATATTTCAGCTGTGATGGTGTTCCGTGGCCCCTGGGCCGGGCTCTCCACACAGCAGGTGTTTGGTTTGTGGTGTAAAGACCCTCCCAATGCAGCTGCAGGTGCAGAGCAAAGCCCTGTCCCTGCCAGACCCCACAGCACCAGGTGTGGCACGGACAGAAAAACCCTTCCAGGGACTGCACAGCTGTGAGCGTTGGGATAGAAGTGTAAAATCAGCTCCCTTGAAGGGAAGGGGCTGCCCCAGATCCGAGCAGACATCTGTGGCAGGGAGGGGATCTGGGCTCTGAGAGCTGCTCCCCATCTGCTCAGGGGTTCCTGTGCTCAGATTTGGGGCAGGTTTCAGCTGAGAGCAGCTCCTGTGCCACTCACGGTTCCCAGAGCTTCCTGCCACTGCCCAGGAGCACCACAGTGATTCCAGGAACACCACAGCGATTCCCAGGAACTCCACACTGCTTCCCAGAGCTTCTCACTGCTTCCAAGAGCTCCACACTGCTTCCCAGGAGCACCCCACTACTTCCCAGGAATACCACACTGCTTCCTAGAAATACCACACTGCTTCCCAGATCTTCTCACTTTTTTCTAGGAACTTCTTTCCACTGCTTCCCAGGAACACCCCAGTGATTCCCAGGAACACCACACTGCTTCCCAGGACCAACACTCCACATCCCAGAGCCCTGCCCAGCACACTCCAGCGAGTTGTTCCCCCACCCCAGTGATGGGGTAGCCCTGGAAAAGCCACTCCTCCTTCCCGAGGGCTGTGCAAAGGGGAGCAGTGCCCCTCGGGCTGTGGGCAGTGGCCGGAGCGGGCTCTCAGTTCCAGGATCCAGCAGTTCCCCGGAGCTGGGTGCTCTCTGCTCCCCCTGTGCTGCTGCTCTCAGCTCCCAGGGGCGCAGGAGCCGATCCCTGATGGTCTCTGCATTTCAATTCCCATCTGCAGGCACAGCTTTTCCCGTCCCTCGCTGGTGAGTTCCAAACCCTCCCTGCACTTTGCACTCTCAGAGCTGCATTTGGTGATGCTCAGTGCTGTGGGCAGGTTCTGCCCATCCCGGCCTCCCCCTGAGCCGCCCTGCCCTGCTTCAGGGCGAGGAGGGACAGTGTGTGCAGGGCACAGGCACAGCAATGCCTCAGAGCTCCTAATGCCAGCTCTCCCTGAGCTCTCCGTGCATCCTCTGGCAGGGGAAGGAGGGGAGCCTGCAGGGCTCAGGTGGCAGCAGGGACAGGCTCAGGCCCATCCGGAGTCAGCATTTTTGGGAAGTGCTGTTTTCTAACCAATCCTCCCCTGCTGTGGCCCTCTAGAGCTCTGGGAGCGAGGTGGGCGCTGTTCCCTTGGACCTCTTGAAGTGAACTTCCAAAGAGGAGATCCACCAGTCCCTGCTGAACTTCCCTCCACCTGATGCCTCAAGTTTTATCTTTACTGTATTTCAGGTTCTGTGCTGCCCAGGGGGGCAGTTCTGAGCTCACAGTCAGTGTCACTCAGCTCTGCACACAGCAGGGACACAAAACAAATCCTTTTCCTTTTGGGATACTCCAGGGTCCTGGAAGAGCCTCAGCCTCTCTCCTCACCCTTGGATGTCCCAAAAATCCCCCACTCCCCCTTCCAAAGGTTCAGGGGTTCCTGGACATTCCCAAATCCCCCATTCCAAGCTGAAGACCAAGGACAACTGGGACAAGTTTTCAGGCCCAAAAGCACAAACAAGGGTGACTGAAGGGAGGAACAAGAAGGATGGGACTTCATAACCTGAAGCTGGAATTGGACAATTAAACCCCAATATGCAAATGGACCAAAACTTATAAAAGTGTGAGACCTGGTGACCGTTTGTCCATTTTGTGCCCATTTTGGGTCCACCTTGGGTGTAGCCCTGGCCAGGCTCTTGTCCTGCCCAAGGTGTGTCCTTAAGGCCTTTTAATAAATATCTACTTTATTCTCCAGCTCTGTCCAGTCTC
>VZDJ01000223.1:625919-665496 GCA_008694505.1 Cyanoderma ruficeps
TTTTTAGGGGATTCTTGTCATTTGGGTGCTCCCTATTTGCCCTGCTGCCCTCTTAAGTGGAGCTGGTGGCCCCAGTGTGGTGTCCAAGGAAGAAGTGAGAAGAAATGACCCCAAGGAAGAACACTGGATACGGATGACCTGCCAAAAGAAGCCATCAAAGGCAGCTCGTGCTGTGTCCAAGGTTTCCCCACATCCACCTAGAGCCATGGAATTCACCTGCCAAGCTGCAGAGATGGGGAGAGCTCCCGGTGCTGCTCCCTCTGGGGATTTTTCCACTCTCAAAGTCCCTCCTCAGCCAGTTTGTTGCCTGCTTGACCCCCCAGCTGTCCTGGCACTGTCATGCACGGCTCAGCTCTGAGCAGGGCTGGAGCACCCTCGGCTCTGGGGCTGTGTGAGGGTTTTCTGCTGCTCTCCCTCTCACCAAGCAGGAGTGCCGGTCACAGGAGTCCGTGGCTGTGTGGTTTGGCAAAGCACCAGGAATTCCTCATTCCCAAGGCACTCTGTTTCCAGCAGGAGCCTCAGCACTTTCCCTGGGCAGTCTCAGACATTTTTTTGTGGTAAATTTCCTTTTGCTGGGAATTTGAAAACTGTGTTAAGGGTGCTTTTACCAGCTTAGTGCACTTCCAAGGCACAGGGACTGGAAAGGCTCACCTGTTTCCGGGTGTGGGGTGTAGGCCACCAGCTCTTGGAGCTGCTGATCTCCCTCCAAGGGCACAACCTCTGTCAGCACAGCTAAACCCAGCTACTGGTAGATAAGAATTTAAAAACCCAGCCTACATTCTATTTATGTGTTTCCAGGTCAGTCACCACTGCTTTATTTATGATATTTAAGGCTGAAATTCAAATTCTTCACATTCTCTGTTGATTGTCCTGGAGGACTTGTCAGAAAGTCAGAGCTAGTGGTGTGATACTGAGTTGTCAGCTCCTGATCAGAGGGTAATCTGTGCTGCAAATGGAATTCAGCCAGGGAAAAAGGTTAGCAACAGGCCCTGCCCGATCCCCACAGCCCAGAGGCAACTGTGGGTTGGTCTCTGACCCTACTCAGTGGCCACCTGTGTCACCAGAGCTGGAATTTTTTGCCAACAGCACTTTCCATCACTGAAAAGAGCTGTGTCCAGGAGCCCTTCCTTCTCCAGGAGCGTGGAGCTGTGTGGGATGTGCCCCTCACTGTTCCATGCAGGGAACAGGAATTAGTGACAACCTCAGCCCAAAAAACCTCCAGCCACTGCCAGAACCGTGCAACACCAACCTTCCAGCCTGAACAGACGCTGGGGAGCTGAGCAGTGAGCACATGAGCAGCCCAGAAAAGCTCCGGGAGTCCTGAGGGCAGCAGCTGCTTTGCTGGGTCACCACCCGGCCCTGCCCTGCCAGCAGGGATGAGCCCAGACATTTTATTGCCACGTCTCTGCAAAGAGCATTGTCTCAGTCCCTCCAGCTCTCTGCTTTTAGGAGGAAAAAGCATATTGAATCAAACGTGGCCACGTCAGCAGGGCTGCTGTGGGCACAGGAGTTCCCTGAGCTCCGCCGGCTCCCGGCTCTCCTGGCCCCGCTCGCTGGGTTTGCTGCCACGCTGGAGAGTGTCACACCCCGGGGACAGACAGGAGCTGTCACAAACCATTACAGCTCTGCTTCTCCAGACCTGCCCTGCATCCCTGGCAGGGCTCTGGGCTCTGCTGGGCACCGGGCAGGAGCCTGTCCCAGCCCCTGTGGGTTTCCTGCCCGTGCTCTCCACAGCCGCCCAGGGCACGGCCTGGGCTGGGGGTGTTTGCTGGGCTGGGAAGGCTGGAGCTGTGAGAAACACTTCTCCCTCCCCAGACCCTGTGACAACGCTCATTCCTCACTGCTTTTGCTCTCAGCTCTGCACAGAAGCCTGCAGGAAAAGAGGGCTTTGCTAAAAAGAGCACTTTGGCACCTCGGCACCGTGTCTGCCTCTGGCGGGGTTGGAAGGAGTCTGGGCAAAGGTCTCCTCCCTCCATTCTCTCAGCACTTATCTCAAACTCAATCCCCCCCTGCTGAGGGGTGGGATGCCCCCAGCAAGGTGGGCAGGAGTGCCCCACGCTCACCCCAGAGCACAGACAGAGCCCAGAGCCCCGTGTCTGGCTCAGGACAGCAGGAGGCCAAGCAGGGCCCGGGGCTGGACCATCACCACTCTGCTCTTTGCCTCACTGACCCTGGGAAAAAAACCCCTCAGGGCTCAGGAGGTTGTTCTGGAGGGTCTGAGATGCCTTCCCAGGCCCGGTGACCCAGTTCAGTGTGGTGCCAAAGCATTGGTGCAGCTCCGAATCCTTGGCCAGCACCTCCAGCGTGATCTTGCCCATTAACTCTGCGAAAACAAACAATCACTTACAACGTCAGGGAAAATAACCTCACCCGTAATCACTGATTAGAAATGTTTGCTTATGGCTGGGTATTTATAGCCTTCAAGAGGTAAATGTCACCCTCACTGCCTGCGTTCATGGGAGATACTGTTTAATTAGAGATCGCAGCCTCTGGGCTGCCGCTCTTTGGAATGGGAGATGAGTTCTGCTGGGCTTTATTTACCCTCCCCTCTGTTTTCCCTGCTCCTGTGCAGGAGTGGGATTCTGTTGAGGAGTTGGATTTTACCTGAGATCATTCAGAGATCTTGCAGGGCGCTGCTCTGGGCTGCCCTGCCCCAGGATGTCTCACAGAGCAGCCACAGCCATCCCTCCCTCTCTGCTGTGATTTACTCTGCATCTCACCAGCCCTGTGCTGAAACCCTCCAGCTGCTCAGCCACAACACTCCCACAGTGTTGTCCTTCCGAAGGCAGGCAGGAGGGTGGAGGAGATAAAAAGTACAGTAGGTTCATCCTGATAGAAACATCTCAAGCTTCCCAAACCTGTCATAGGCTTAAAGGGAGGTCGTTCCTTAAGATGGTCCAGCCTAAGACATCTGAGATTAGTGGTTAGAGCAGACCACAGAGGAGAATGAGCTGGAGCAACCTCTGCTCACAGGAGACCAGCTGTGAGCTGTGCTCTGCAGCCCCAGGTCAGTGGAGGGATTAAGGGGACTGAGGGAGCCTGGCTTAAAGCCAGAGACAGAAATCACAGGTACCTGAGCTCCTCACACCCCCAGAGTGTGACAGGACCTACACAAGTGGAATGAAGGACCACTGAAGTCTCAGGGCAATCTCAGTTTGATAAGGGGTCAGGCAGGGCCTGCCCTTTGCACTCCGCAATCGAGTGGGATCAGCGGTGAACGGGATATGCTGATGAACCTTTTTTCCAGCATCCCAGATTTGCTGTCCTTGATGTTTGTTGAACATACTCAGAGCTACTCAAATCCCCCAGCAGCCTGTGATTATCTCATCTCTGCAGACAGGGAGTTTGTACATGCTCTGACAAACCAAACACGGGAGCAGCAATCTGTCAGGAGGAGTCTGCTTCACTCTCCCTGCGCCATGGCAGGGCTCTGTTGGTGCTGCTGGGATGTGTTGTACAAAAGCACAAAAGACATCCGGGAGCTGCTAAACCCCTTCTGCTGTCCCTCTGTTTGTCTGGAGCAGCCAAACACATTGTTCCCACGCTGCTGCTGCCAAGCCAGACGTGTCCTCACAGCATCCTTGTCACTGGGGCACTATCTGCAGACCCTGAGAGGCCACGGTGTGTGACAGTGACTAACGAGAGGTTCGTGGCACTCTGTCAGGCACCAGGACAGGAGTGATCTGAGCTGGGCACTGGGGACACCGGCCCTGCTGCTCTGCTGCTCTGGGCTGGATTGCAGAGGGCCACAAGGACCTGCTGCTGGCACAGAGGTTGGCAAGGTGAGAGTGATGCCTGAAGATTTTGGCTTTTCTATTTTTCAGGTCCTGCACTGTGTTAGTGTAGAACTCCAAACTCCATATAAAGTGTTAGTAAGCTCTCTTCACATTTTGGTCAGACAAAATAATCCTTCCAGGCCTGAGAACCAATGACACCCTCCACCTCAGGCCCCAAAAAATATAAACAGAAGTGAACTGGGGGGGGAAAATGGGGAAATATGACTTCATCACCTGAAGCTGTAATTTGACAATTAACCCCTGATGGCAAATTGACCAAACCAGTATCTGTCTGAATAACTCATGACCATCATCCATCTTGGGTGTAGCCCCTTGGGGAGGCTTCATCTGCACTTAATGCACCTGAAAGCCCTTCATTAAATATATCTGCTTGTATCTTTTTGACTTTGTCTGGCCTCTAAGTCAGCCTTATTCCAGGCATCAAGAGCACACCTGTGCAGCAGGTGTGGATTTGGTGGCTGCAGGCTGGGAACCAGCACAGGCTGTGCAGGAGAAGAGGCAGAGCGCTGCAGAAGAGAAGAGAATACGGGTGACCTCACCCCTGATAAGTAACAGCTGTGTTAATTACCCAAAACAGCCTGGCCCTGATGAGTGACAGCAGTAAGGATGAGTGAGACAAAAGAGGGGGTGAGCTGGTAAGTATCATCATGGAGGAGGAACTTTGAGGATCATGAAGCAGGATCCTGGGGAGAGAGAATCACTGTTGGGAGGTCAGTCGGGATCTGCAGTTAGAGCCTGTTGTTGGAACCTGCAGCCACAGTCTAGTTAGGTGTAGCCTGCAGTCAAACTCTGCAAACTGACCCCTGCAGCCACAGTCTAGCTGGGCGAAAGCCTGCAGCCAAACTCTGCAAACTGACACCTGCAGCCACAGTCTAGCTGGGCGAAAGCCTGTAGTCAAACTGCAAACTGACCCCTGCAGTCACAGTTTAGCAGGAAATAACCAACAGTCAGAGGCTGCAAGGGAAACCTCCAGCAGGAGTTGCTGCAGCCAGAGTCAGGGAATAGTTGGAGTTAAGAGCTGTGAAGAGGAATAACCCAGGACCCTTTTTATGCTTATGTGTTTAACCAGTCTGTGCCTCGGCTCATCTTTACCCTCTAATAAGAGGGCTGCTGCAACAAAGCACCACACAGGTTGCAGCTCAAAACCACAGGGAGCCCTTGAGTGCTCTGGCCCTGAGCACCAGGATGCCACTTCTCTCTCTTTCCGAGTGTATTTGGGTGTCTCCTGCTAGACAACACTTGCCTTGTGTCTTTTAAACATGCTCTATTAACTGCCATCACATTTTATCACTCCTCTGGCAACATCCAGCAACACCTCCATAATTTATTGTCATTAGTTTTATTCTCAGCTGTCACAGAGGTCACAGCATGGGGGGAGAAGAGAACTTCATCCATTTCAGCCCTGAACGTGCCGCAATAATAGCCTTTCAAACAGTTGATGGTATAGGGATATGAAAAGATAATGAATAACGAGGAAAAAAGGAACTGACCTTTTTCCAGCAAGAGGCCCTTTCAGCATTGTGACACTTGGAATTTGGGTGAAATGAGCCCTGACTCCCAAGGCTGTGCTCTCTGACACCTCTGATGCAGACATCTCCCTCGGAGCTGGGCTGCTCAGATTCCCTTTACAGGCAGGGGAGCTTTTCTGGCAGAGCTGTGTGGTGAACTGTACCTTGAAAATGCCTGTTTCATCCTGGTGGTGCTGAGGAGAGCCTCAGGGATTGTCCTGGATGGAGATATCTGCAGGTGGCCCTGTGCTCAGTGTCCTGATCACCTGCTCTTAGAAGCTCCTGAGCTCAGAGATGCATGTCCTCCCCCTGGGGAGGAACAACCCCAGGCGTGGGGAATGGCCATTTTTTGTTGGTTTGCCTACATATCCCCAGCTCTGGTGTGGATTTCCTCAGACAAACAGATTTCCAACCAATAAACTGGGTTTCATTTGAGCAGGAATATGGACTGGGAGGTCCACTCAGCCAGACCTGTTCAGCCCAGATGCCTGAGAGAAGTGGCAGCTTCAGAGCCCCTGAAGGGATCCTAAAACTCGTGTTGTGGTGCCACAGCTGAGTACCTGTGAGCCCGTTTTCAGCAGTCTCAGCTGCCCAGTCTGCCAGAAAATCCCCCTGGGAGGAGTTTCTTACCATCCAGGAGGTTGGATCTCCCCTCCTGACTCCATAGCCCGGAAGGGAGCACAACCCACAAAACCTCTGCCCCAGCCCAAGGGCCCTGGTGTGGAAGGGCAAACAGTGGGGTTTGGAGCCTGAAAGGGGAGCTCAGCTTGATGCAAGCTTTGCCATAGATTTTGAAGGCAGAAGTAATTAAAGCCGTGGCTCTAAGTGGGAAATAGGCTGGGATGAAGCAGGGCTTTCTCCAAGGGAGATTGTGGCAGGCTAATCTGATATCTCTCTCTGATAAGGTAATGGAGTTTTCAGACAAAGGGAACATGCTCGATACCATCTCTGGGGGCTGTGAGAGAGCATTCGATACGGTGCCACATCAGGAGCTCATTAGTGATGCCGAGGAAAATGAGGATTACAGGAGAATTAAAAGGGGAGGGAGGAACCAAATAAAGACAAGACAGAAAAGATCTTGTGGTAAAGAGAAGAGTCAGCCTGGGAGGAGTTGCCAGAGCTCCTAAAGGGCTACTCCTAAGGCCAAGATTGTTCAGTGTTTCTGTGGAAAATCTTAATAAAAGTACATAACGTGCTAATAACTCATGGCTGGGGAGCACTGTAAGAAATACAACCCAAAGCTGGCTATTGGGGAAAATAGCAGACAACCTTGAGGACTAGAGAAATTCAGACCGAAAGAAACTTTCTTCCAAAGCAAATCGGAGCAGATCCTGGTTGCAGAGGTGTCCTGGTGACCCAGGAGTCTCTCTGTGTCCAGCTCCTTCCTTGGGTATATCTACTTGTGGCTGCTTTGGAGTTTTCCTGAGTGATATTTGGTTTGGCTCATTGTTTCTCACCTCGGGGTTAAGCTTTGTGAACTCCACCATTCATTAGATTTTTTTTCCCCCACTTAATGAGCTCCCTGTAGATATTTTCAAATTTATCAGCAAGTTAATTAGTTTTGTAAACCAGGATACGCTACAGTTTTCATTTCCATGCAGAGAACACTGCAAAACTCCTGGACTTTAGTTCAGGATTGACAAGCACGAGAGCATGGCTCCAGTTTTAGCACAAACAGCTCCAGATCCAAAATGTGGAGGGGGGAATTTTGTGGCTGTGTTTGGCCATGGCCCCTGGGGCTGAGTGGCTCTGACACAACCCTTTGCCTGAAGCACCATCAGCTTTTGGAAGGAGAAAGTTTAATGGAGCTGCACAAACCTCAGGAATATCAATTGCATGGTATTGATTGAGTGAGTGTCAGAAATGCTTTATTCACTTTTTCTTGTGTTCTGTAGAAAAAATTCTTCACGTTGGTCTAAATTCCTGAAACTCTGGGATTGGGTAAAACCAAACCACTTGGAGTTTGTTCAGTCTGCCCTCCCCATTTCTGCCTCTCAATTTCAGGGACTGACAAACAGATTTCCAGGAAGGAAAAACTTCTGAAGATGTATAAGAACAATCAGATTTTTCATTTACCAAACTGCCAAGCTTTGTGCCAGACTCTGCTTTTGCCCTGGTGAATGGGAGTGCTGGATTTGGGGTGCCAGTCACTACAGGAATTACCTGAGGTGCTTCTTTTCCCTGGAAATACAAAAGTGTGATTGCTCTCTGCAGCAGCAGCTTGTTTTCCTCCTTCCTCCCTCCCTCCCTCCTTCCTGTTGTTCACATGGAAACAAACACAGACGTGTTTAAAGCATTTCATCTCAAGTATCTCTTGAAATCTGTACGATTGGGTGCCTTGAACCTCCCTCTCCATACACGCTTTATACAAAACAAGAAAAAAAAGTCCTTATCTGGAATTCTGCATGTGGTGGAAATTCTGTTTTTTCTGCCGTGGGGCAGGTTTAGGATTTTCAGTGTGACCTGGGCCACCTGGGAATCATTTCAGCACGGGGCTCTGGACAGATGAGTCCTGACTTCACCTCAAGGGGACATCCCTGGAGCCTGAAGTGCTGCTGGTGGTCCCAGACCTGTGGCTGGGCTTGTGCAACAGCTCCTGGAGTATTTCTCTGTCTCTGTCCTTCTGGTGCCCTGGCCATCACCCACATCATTAAAAATGGGAGACAAGTGCTGCCTTTATTTTGGAGTCCTACTGAGGATGGCTGTAATTTCACTTCCCCCTCATTCTGCAGTAGTCTCACTCGATCTTCTCTCCTCCTCATTTCATTTACATAACCAAAGAGCTTTTTCTCTTGGCTTTAACATGTAACTCACTGTGACACTTGACAGTTCTCCCTTCATCACTGCACTTCTTGACCTCTAAGTTGTACTCCTTTGCTGATCAATCTCCTTCAGCTTGGTTTCCCAAGGGGGAAAAAAAACAAAACCCAACCACTTTTTCATTCCGTCTCTCCTTCTCCTGCAATAACTTTAAAACCCAATGGCCAATTCCAACCCCACCTGAAAGAATAGCAAAAGCACCTGTGATAATTAAGATTCTGCAAGGTTTTGATTCTTTTTTTTTTCAAAAACTGGCAGCTGAGTAGATGAGAGAGATTCAAATTAGTGGCTGCACGGAGGGAAAAGGAAACATCTCCAAGCCATTACAGATTCCTCCTGGCAGCCGCCTCCTTGTCAGTCAGCACCAGCCTGCAGGAGCCTGCAAGAGCCTCCAGGCTCCCCCAGAGTCAGGGAAATGTTGGGTGAGACTGAAAGGTTTGAGTTTGGGGTGTCTGTCACTGTTTTGGGGGGTTTTGGGGGTAAATGGAGCGCAGGACACACAGCCCATCCCTAAGCAACCCCACATTCCTGGCTGCACAGCCGAAGGAAGAAGTTGCTCTCTTTCCTTCCAGGCTCTGCTTATTCCTAAGAGGCCTTTTCTAAATTCAGTCCATTGTGGTCCCCCCTCCCCTGAAAATCCTGAAATTCCAGGTGTAAATAGTTTTACACCTGGAATTTGGGATGCTGCTGCTGAACCAAAATCCTTGAGCTTGTCAGGCTCTGCTAAACACTTCCCTGAGTTTGTAAAGAGCTTTCCTTTGGGAACTGGAGAGGTTAACACACAGATCCATCCTCTGTCCTGGGGTTTCATTTCATCTGAAGCCTTTTGTGCTCATCCCGCCCAAGGTCATGGTGTCCCCTGAGCATCCTGTGAGGCCTCACAGCTCCTCAGTGTGAGTGCTGCCTCTGGTTTATCCAGTGGCTGCTGGGCAAGGAGCTCATGAGAGGTCCAAGGCCCCAGAGGGAACTGGGAGTTGTTCTGTAAACTGTTACATTCTAGGGTATTAAAATCCCTCTGATGACAAAATTCCTGCCCTAACACTAATTTTGGGGCGTTTACCCATTTCCAGCTCCAGCCCTGCAAATCTTCAGCTCACTGTAAATATTCCTCCAGCAGAACCTCTGTCACCATTCTGTCCCAGACTGGGAACAGCCATGGCACATTTTCATTGCCACAATTTCCTGGATTTTCTCCTCTTTCCATCACCTTCCCACCTCACCTGTACAGGTGTGCACACCCCAGGGCCAGTCTCAACCATTCCCTGTCCTTTAACTTCACATCTCCACAATTTTTTGTTGCTGCTGTTCAGACACTGATGCCCCAACTGTTTCACACTGACCCGTTTAGGTGCTCTGATGTGTTTTGACTCCTCTTCACACCCTCACTGGCTCACATTTGTCCTTTTCTTTCTTCACTGCACCTCCTTTCCCTGACAAGAAATTCTTAACCAAGGCTCTCTGACCACAGGGACATTTCTGCTGTTCTTTTTTCCAGATTTTTTTTCCCCTTTGTATCCTGCCTTAGAACAGTCCCCTTTCTTCTCTCTCATTTCATTTTCCTCATACTCTGCCCTGTTTTGCTTGGACTTTCTCCTCTTACTTTTCCTCCTTACCAGCTCCTCTTACTTTTCCTGTCCCCCTTGATTTTGAAGAATGAGGTGCCCCTCCCTGCTCCACCTCATCTCCGTCTGTGCTGATTTCTTTTGCATATTCATTGCTGCAGCAATTCAGCCCCTTAGATCTCTTTACCAGCACCTGGCCTCTTCCTCTCCTATGTGGCCTCCAAATTCTCCTGATCACCTCATTTCTGCAAATTTGGGCTTTCTTGGACAGTCATTTCTAACCTGTCATTTCCATTTTAAATGCATTCATTTTCAATTTCCCTGTCTGTTGGGTTGTGTTTTTTTTCATCCCTTGTCTTTCCTCAGCTCAGTGTGTGTTTGACCTTGGAGAGTTGTCCCTCCAGAGCAAGATGTGTCCAGCGTCTCCTTTCTGGGGCTACAATTCCTCTGGACACTCATATGGCTTTAATCCATCACCACTGCCTTCCTTTTCTTGCTTTAACCCATGGAATAGAGAGTTCCTAATTTCCACCCAGGGTTTTCAGCCTGGGATCTCGTGGGTGGGGTGGTTGGCCTTTGCAGGATGTGGAGAGGGTTGGAAGGCCTGTGGGGCTCCTTTCAGGATGAGCTTTCTTTGTGAGTGCAAAATATTATTGCCATCCACGGTGATTATTAGAATAATAAAGATCTCATTAGAGAAGCAGCAGGACTGTTCTCAGGTACTGCACAGGGAAAGGCAGCAGTGTGAGAAGTGCTGATGTTGCCTTCTAGCAGACACATTTGAACAACTTGTGCTAATTACCATTAATAAATATCTGCTAAAAGCATGACTGGGAACCAGGCACACGCACAACTTCGGCTGCTGATTGAAAATTGTACCACCAGGTTGTATTTTTTCCTGTATATTTTTTTCTGCTCACTTTTGGTATAAATCTCCACGGGAATTTTACTTTTTATGTCTGCAATCAACAAAACATTTGGGTTCTGCCTGGGCTGTATCCCCCACCCCATGCTGGTGTTGGGATGCAACACCACCACACCCCAGGCTGCTTTTTTGATTGACACAAAGCCCTAAATTCCTGTTTGGTGGCCCTTCCTCACTGGTGGTCACGGCTGTGGCCACTGCCACACTCTGCTGACCTTGGCTGTTCCCTGGCTCCTGGCTCTGCTCTCCCACTCTACAGGACACAGCAGAATTTCCTTGTGCCTTCTTGCCACAGAATCCTCCTTTCCCTTCTCTTTCTTTGCAGCCCAGGAGCTGCAGATCTCCCTGTGCTGGCCAGTCAGGATTCCTGGAACCACTGGGTTCCTGCCAACGCTTGCTCTGCTCCAAAGTGTCGGCTGAAATGCTGGTGGATCAGTTAATTATCTGATTTCTCCTGCAAGGCTTTATTTTCCCAGGACATTTACAACAGGGACTGAGATACCCAGTTCCAATTCAAATCAGCTCGCTGGGCTGCTCTGTGTGTTCCCTGAAATCCTTTGATGACTCAGAGGAACAGTTGCTGTCATTACCTTTTTATTTCACTTTTTTATGCTGGAGAGTAGAGATCAGAGTAAGCAGCACGAGCTCACCAATATTCTGCTATTCCTGCAGCCACGTCTGTCCCCAGATGTCCCTTTCCTTCCTCTGGGGGAGCTCTGCTGACTCTGCACTCGGGCTGGCACCAAAGGGAAGGGCTTAGACCCAGCTCAACCCAGTCACAATCTTCTGATAATTCTACAGCTCGGAACACCTGGTGGATCTAAGGAAGATCTGTTTTTATGGAAGATCTCCACAGTTTGGGGGATTTGTGGCTGCTCTGAGGGTGGTGGTCACTGTGGGGAGCAGGGGAAGCAGCAGGGCTGGCTGACACAGGCAGCTTTTAGGAACACAGACATTGTTCCTAAACATTGCCCTCCATTTCCAGGATTCCCACAGGAAATGGAAAAGGCAGCAGTCCCTTCCTTCTGAGGTTTGATTCTGCTCCACTTGAGCCATCCCAATTTGCCCTGTACATTGCCATATTTTTTGCATCCCATTTCCAGTGGTTCTTTCCACTCCCAGTCCACACAAATGATCACACATCTATTTATTCCCTCGTGGCAGCTTTTTTGGTTAAATTGCCTCCTTGTGACATTGTCATTCTCCCCAGTCTAAAATTCTATATATTTTCCAGCAGCTCTATTTATTCCAAGATGGTTTTCTGTCAATCTCTATTTACACTGCATTAGTGGGGTTTTTTTCCAAACTTCTGATTAAGTTTGCAATAAAGTTTGGGCTGCGAAGGGGAAACGAAAGATGCCAATACAATTTTCAGCAGCACATGCAGAGCCCTCAACTGTTCTTGGTGCCTTTCTCGGGGATGTGTTTCTCACAAGAAGCCACCAAAATACTGTATTTATTTTGACAGGAGCTTAGAGTGGAAAGAGTAAATGAGACAGGAATAGATTTGATAGGCGTGGTGATGGGAGCTGGAGGGACTGAGGAGAAGCAGCACATCCCAAACAGAAAATCAGCCCGCAGAGGGTTTGATCAGCCCTTCAGCAAAGGGGCAGGGACGTGTGGCTGACACAAAGGTCACCTAGCTCACGGTAAGTTGATATAAAAAATATCCCAATTAAGAAAATTAGAAAACAACATGAATGGTTAGGCTTAAATCTGGATCCACCTAGACTTGTGTAAACACAGAAATGAATTAGTGCCTGGTGTGGCAGTGAACAGCTGCTCCAAAAGCTGGACACTGCTTTGTCCAGCTCCCAAAATCCAAATTTTACAAAGATTTAGGCACTGGAGGTAGAACCACAGGTCTCTGCCCGAATTTGCCCTCCTGGGAGCCCCATTCCAGATCCCTCATAACTCTCCTGACCCCACAGCACAGAGTTTGTGGTTTCCAGGCTCTCTGCAGAACTGTTCCCTCCTCTGCCCCAGACAAGATTCAGTTTTGTGCCCAGAACTGCACTGAGTGAGAGCTGGACCAAACCTGAGCCCTGTGAGAAACCCCCTGCACTTTGCATTTCAGAACAAACAATTCCTTCCCACTTTTTTTCTTTTCCCTCTTGGTGCTCTGAGGCAGCCAAACCCCTCAGACAACACCGAGCAGCTGCAGCCCCCAACCCTCCTGTGTAAAATAGAAAAGCCACCTTGGGACTTCCCATTTTCACCATTCCTGTTTTCTTTCTTCACCAGCAAAGCCAACATCCAAAGCCTCCCAAGGAGTCCACGTTTCACAAGAAGTGCAATTGGGAAAAGCCTTGCAGCTCCTTCCAGTCATCCTTTCAGGAAAAGGGGAAGAAAATCCCTGCCCATGTCAGCTGCCCACGTCAGCTGTGGGAGGGCTTGGCCTCAGGCTGAGATCTCCATTCCCAAACCTGAGACAGACTTTTGGGCCACCCAGTTAACATCCCAGAGCTGATTTCACAGCTCTGCTATTCCTCCAACACTAATTACTAATGGAGACTAATTGTCAGAGCAGTGTGATAGCAGGCGTGGAGTTCTGTCCTGTCAGAATGGTTCCAGTTCCAGTCTCACCAGCAGGAACTGCTTTGCCATGAATCACGCAGGAAATTCCAGCATGGGAGGTCTCAGCCTGGGTGTCCCTGAGTGAAAAACACACTTTGGTCCCTTTCCCTGCAGGAAATCTGGGCCAGCAACAAGTGGAAATCAAATTTCCTACGAGGTTACACAACAGAGGGAGGAGTTAGGGATGGACAACACCAACAGAGCCAGTGCTGAGGGACGTGCTGCACTTGTGGGATTCCAGACAGGCCTTTTCCTTAGGCAAAATGGTTTGGAATGGGGAGGCTCAGAAAGACCCTGAGAGTTCCTGGCAGTGCTGAGGCAAATCAGCCTGGTGCAGATGTGTCCTGAGCTGCTGCACAGTGACCAGAGGCTGTGGCACACTCATGGGGAAAGCATCTGGACTGGAGCTGGTCAAGAAGGGTAAAAACTCTTTCCTGCCCTTCCTGCTGTAAGGTGGGGAAGTCTGGCAAGGGCGTGACAAGATCAGATTTTGGTAGTGTCTAAATGTACCCCACAGGTTTGAGAGGGTCTTTAAAAGCCCCATGGACTAGCTCAGAGTTACCTGAACTATTCAGACAGCTCAGGTGGAATCAGGTTCCTTGGCTGGCAGGAGAGCCGGGCTCCCACATGGACCTGGAATAGCCTGCCCGGGGTGGTGCTGGAGTCACCGTCCCTGAATGTGTTTAAAACAAGACTGGATGTGGCACTGAGTGCCATGGTTTAGTTGAGGTGTTGAGGCTGGGTTGGACTCGGTGATCTTGAAGGTCTCTTGCAACCTACACATCCTGTGACTCTGTGGTTCTGTGACTCTGTGACTCTGTGGTTCTGTGGTTCTGTGACTCTGTGGTTCTGTGGTTCTGTGACTCTGTGGTTCTGTCACTCTGTGGTTCTGTCACTCTGTGGTTCTGTGGTTCTGTGACTCTGTGGTTCTGTGACTCTGTGGTTCTGTGACTCTGTGGTTCTGTCACTCTGTGGTTCTGTGGTTCTGTGTTTCTGTGGTTCTGTCACTCTGTGGTTCTGTGGTTCTGTGACTCTGTGGTTCTGTGACTCTGTGGTTCTGTGGTTCTGTGTTTCTGTGGTTCTGTGACTCTGTGGTTCTGTGGTTCTGTGACCTCAGAGCGCCCCGGCAGCCCCGAGGGCAGGGCCGGACCGGCGGGACAAGGGACGGGACGTTCAGAACCTCGGACAGAGGCACCGAGAGGGGCCGGCACAGGGCAGAGACTGCCCCGAGGAGGAAATGCTGGGGAGGCGGCTGGAACCATCGCTCTCCTTGGGAGGCAAAGGCTGAGGGCACTCATTGATAGAGAAAACAGCACTGAGTGACCTGAAAATGAGGTCGAAAATGACGTTTAACCTCTGTCTGAGTGGAGACACTGCTCTCCAAGTATCAGCTTTTAAATCAAGGTCTCTGCTCTGCTGTTGGTGGAATTACACGTCGCTGCCAAAGGCACTAAGGTTGATCAGTTGTATCATTTGGGACCAAAATAAGGTTTTACTCACATCGTCCTCCCGCTGCCAGCCACAGGAGTCAAACTCACCTCAGCTTTCTCCCAGTTTCATGCAAGAAATACTAAGCTGGTTTAACTTTGATAAAATCTACATCTAAATAAGAGTCCCCTCTGAAGGATGAAGACTCATACTGATGTGTGGAGCTGAAGTAAGATTGACATTTGGAGGACGTGAAATCTTTTGGGAGGCCCTAAAATATCCCCTAAGTAGGTCAGCTCGGTGACCTGGATCTGTACTTTTAATACAAGAGTAGCCTACATTTGCTGTGTTTGCTGAGGAATGAAGGCTTTTTGGGCTACGGGTTTATTTTTAGTAGTTAAATGTGACCTTTGTAGGAGATCCTATAATAAGAACAACGACAGAGCTGGCCAGGGGTGAGTCACACCACATGCTTTGATTCAGAGATGATGAACACACATCATTTATCCTCTGGTCATTTCTGGGAGAAACTCTCTTATAGGCAATTTTCACTGGAGGAATCAAGTCAATACTCTCAAATTGAAGGGATTTCTTGATGGAAAAAAGAAAACAAACCCATGACTTACAAGGTAATTAATCATAATTTTCTTCAATGGAGAACGGATTCTTTAGGACCTAAAATGAAAGAAGAAACCCCAGCGAGGCCAGAGGTTCCCCTCTCAGATTTCAGCAGCCACTATCCAGGAGTTTTTCCAATCAATCCCATAATAAGCTCCCTTATTTTTCAATTTTCCCCGTTCTAAAACAGTCTGAACAAAGAAGTACAGAAAGTACAGAGCATCCTTCCTCCTTTGGGATGTTCCTCACCCTGAGCAAACCTGCCTGGATCAGAACTCCAAATCCCATAACCCAGGCACGGGAGAAACTGCAGCCTGGGCTGGGAAAAGAAAGCTTTTATTCCTGTCTAAGCACATCAATAATTCCCAGCCTTCCCTGCAAATAAATCTGAGTTACCTGCTGATCCAAATCCATGTGGGGTTCATGGAAAATCAATATTTGTGTGAATATTCTTCAGGCGAGGGATGAAATTAGTCACAAGATATTAAGTGAAAGATACGTGAGACGATAAATGGAGTGGCTTCCCAAAGGACATTTTCCCCTCAGGCCCTCTGGGAAGATCTCACTGGTTCAGATTAAATATTCCAGCTCATCCAGGGATCACGGAGCTCTGGATCACGGAGGGCTGGCCTGGATCTCCACGCTCCTCCAGCCCACAGAATTCCTTCTGCACAGGAATTCTGCACTGCACAGGCTGCAGGGAGCACATCTCACCCCTCTCATGGAACATGGACTGATTTGGGTTGGAAAGGCCCTCAAAGTTCATCCACTCCCTGTGGACTCGGTATTTTCTGAGCTTGAGAAGAGCTAGCCCTTCTCAAGGGAAACTTTTTAACAATTTTTATTTTTCCCCAAAACAACCTTGTGTAAACAATATTCCTTTCCCATAACGACAGGTGCTGTTTGCTATTTCTGTTCCTTGGCCAATGGGAGAGGTGTCAGCCCTATGGAACAGTAACGTGTCTTCTTAGCCCAGCCCGTTATAAAAGGGCTGAATGAATTGTAAATAAACCTTCTGATTTCTACTGCCTCCTGACTGGAGTCGAGCATCTTTATTTCCTGTCCTATTGCAACAACTCCCTGCCACGAGGCTGCTCAGGGCCATGTCTGAGCTCCAGGGACACTTTTCACTGAACATCCAACATCCACCGCGACTTCCACTGCTCCCACCTCCTCTGCTCTGGAGAAGCGATCGGGCAGTGGCTGTGCCTCTGCTAGGACACAATTAAACACCTGGAAATGGGATCAGACCCACCAAAATGGTTATTTGTGGGAATGCATTTTCACACCCGAGCAGGTGTTTCCATACAGGGGAAGGTTTTAAGATATAATATATAATATTATATACTATATACTATATACTATGTACTATATACTATATACTATGTACTATATATTATATATAAATGAAATTAATTAATCGTTAATTAAATATGGTGGCACAATAATAAATGTCACCATTTAGCTTCCATGCCTTTGTGTTTGAGAAATCACGGAATAACCCTGTGGCTTTGAGCTGAGCCCAAGGTGAGGCACAATCCACCTCACCAGAATTTGCCTTTGCTCTGGTCTGCTCTTGTTCTTGGGTCCTCCTAGACCCAAACCTCTTGTGAGGACACCCTGGGCTTTGTCCCTGTCCTTGGTCATCCAAAAGGGAGGTGTCTCAAGGTGATATTTTGGGTTCCTCCCACCATACCAGGAAAACCAGGGACGTCTCCAGAGCAGAGTGTGGGGAGCTTTGGGATGTGGTATCCAGCTCCTGACCACAGCAGAGGTGGCTGAAATCTTGGATCCTGCCCTTGGAGTGCCAGCTCAAGCCTTGACTTAGGCCAGCATTTCCTCACATATGTGGGAAATTATTCATTTATTATCTCATTTCCTAATGAAACTCTGTGACCTCTGGGTAGGTGACATGGAGTCAGCACAGACTTTGATTCTGTGCAGTGCAGAGGCCACAAAGGAGGTGTGACAGTGTCTGAGGACCTGAATGTGTTTGATTGCTGCAGCTGCATTTCTGGGACTCAGCACAAACCTCTGTGTGGAAATTAAGAGACAAATTACATCTCTCTGCCGCATCTCCATGACAAACAAAATTTGTGTACTGATTGCACCTTGATTTTGTTTGATTTCCATAGTTTCAGGTAAATGGGATCTGTTTATTTAAATAACTTATAAATTTTGGGTAATGAGCTCAGTTTAAAGAGGTATCTAAATTTAGTGTAGTGGTAAATACTTCTAATAGTGCCCCAAGAGCAACAATTTTCTTCTATATCCCCCAAACTCCAAGTTAACTGCTTCAGAAGCTCTTTGGATGGCCAATTTCTCCTGGAGTTAAGGCTGTGACAGCCTCATAACTGTGTTGATAGCTATCACAATTACTGATTAATCTTAGAAGTGGAGAGCAATTCCAGCAGTAAACAGCAAATCTGTCCCAATAATCTGCTGATTTACCCCGCTGCCATGGCTGGGGAACCTAAAGCTGAATTTCAAAGCCACACCATTCACTCAGGCAGATGTGACTTTCAGCTGGTTGGACTCAAGCTCTGGAGCTGCTGATAGGAAGGGAATTAATGGGAATTAATTAATGGGGAGTTAAAGAGGGTGATAACGGCTGAAGTGGGATTAGTGGTGTGGGCTTTCACCCTTAGCTCTCAGTGGTCATCCCGGAGAAATAATCCATTATTGGGAGCAAAAGACGGGATGCAGGCATTCCATTGCATTGGAATGATAGGGTTTGAAGTCTGCCATAAGGAAACATCTGAAGGAAAACTGCCAGAACTCCTGGGAAAACGACTGCCCAACGATATTGAGCATCCCAAGAGCTCCAGCATGTTCTCAGCTTCCAAATGACGAGGTGTTTTCTCCCAGAGAGGTGGTTGGGAATCTTTGAATTGCAATGAGGGGGAATAAAAACCGTTATGGAGTCATAAAGCTGGCAGCTGCAGATGGAGCAGCTGGCACAGCAGGGACAGGGACATCAGGCACAGTGTGACAGTCCCAGTGTCCTGCGTGTTCAGGAGCAGACCTGGGGACGTGAGGCACCGGCCCTTGAAGGACCTCCAGCACCTGAGCTCATTTTAACTCCCCTCACACGCTGGGCTCCGGAATAGAGAATTCCATTCCTTTTTTTTTTTACTGGTTGTGGCTTTACAGAAGGGTTTTATAACCCCATCCACCCTTCAGAGCCGATGTCCTGCAGTGGGCACTGTCCAGGAGAAGCCCTTGCTGTGACCATGTGGTCATAGGAGGGAAATGACCCCAAAATGCTGCACTCAAACCTTTCTGAAAGCCTGTGCTCGCTCTGGGGAGGAAGGGCAGGAGGGAAAGAATTAATCCCATTTCACTGTTTCTTGTCCAGGTTCTGCTGGGAGAAGCTCCATGGCCAGGAGGGAGCAGAGGGCTGGTGACCAGCAGGAGACCTCCACACATCCTTGAGGACGCAAAGGGACACTCCTGATTATTCTGGATAAATCTGAATAAATCAATAGGGAGCAGCACAGGATGACCCCGGGCTGTGTCAGGAGGAGGATTAGCAGGAGCCAGTCTCATCTTTGCTCTTTACTCTCCACAAATCTCTGGCAGCAGGCACCAGGTCCTGCCTGTGCCTCGAGGGGAGGGGGCTGACAGGAGGATCTGCCTGTTGCTCAACCTTCTGCCGAGGCAATGAGAGGAAGGATCAGCTCATTTTCCCCAGCTGTGCCCCCGTCTGGGAGATGAACATTTGTTTTTGCTTGTAGGCAGCGCCTTGAGGTGGCTCCCAGGCCTCCCTGCCACTGCTGGGCTTTGCTAGCTGTCCCCACCACTGACACCGGGACATCCTCCCCTGAGCCTGAGTTTTGAAAGAGCCAAGCTCAGGGGGGTCTTTGGGCTCCTCTCTGAGCCTGCTGTCCCCCCCCAGGAGCCTGGGGACAGCCCGTGTGACACTGCCACCACAGCTCCTGTCACTGCGGAACTCCCCTTTCCCTTCTGAGCACGATTTTGGTTTCACTGCCAGGAGAGCCTCCCATCCTGGATCCTGGAAACCCCCAGCCAGGCTGTTCTGGGGAACACATCCCTCACTTCCCTTTCCCTACTGTCTCTTTTCCCAGCTTGGAACTCAGTCCCACACACCCATCAGGGTGCAGGAGAGAATTGGAAGGGTAAAAGTGAAAAAAACCTTGTGGATAGAGACAGTCAACGAAAGAAATAAGATAATAAATTGAAATTAAGAGGAAAAAAATGAAGAGAGAGAATAAAACCCAAATGAAAACAGTTGTTCATCACCAAGCAACAGATGCCCAGCCAGCCTTGAGCTGACCCTCCCCTCCAACTCCTCCTTGGTTTTTGTTCCTGGACATGACCTCACATTGCCAAGCATTGCAAGGGGTTTGTGGAGTCCCCATCCCTGGAAGTGTCCAAAAAATGTGTGGATGTGGCCCTTGGGGACATGGTTCAGTGGTGAACAGGGTGGTGGGGCTGGGCTGGACTTGATGATCATGAAGGTCTTTTCCAACCTTAACATTTGTATGATTCCATGGGGACAGAGGGGTTGGCTGGGACAGCTCTGTGTCCCCAGCCTGGCCCTTGGACTGACCCCTGCAGTGACCAGCACTGCTCAGCCCCAGCCTGGGGCACCTCCTGGGAACAGCAGCTCCACCCTAACCCAACCCACACCCCTCTGCCCCCTCAGACACTCTGCCCCTGCCCAGGAGCTGTCCCCAGGTGCCATTTGGGAACAAAGGACTCAGGGTTTGAGGGATCCTCCCGGATCCTCCATCTGCACATGGACACCTGGAGTTACAGGTACCAGGATAAATAAACTGGCAGGAGCCAGGGCCCTCCCAGGGTTGTTTCCTATTGTTCTGTCAGATTTTGGGTGTCAGGAGCTCACACCTCTCACCCATTCAGTGAGAACCTAATGCCTGTGTGAGAATCTCTTTTCTTCCAGACACAGATCCCAGCCAGGAGAGGTGGTGGGACAGATTTTCCTTCCGAACTAGTCCAGGTCTCACGAAAATTCCGTGGAAAAAGAAGGAAATTACCATAGAATGACATCAAATTTCCAGGAATCACGTCCCTGCCCAAGAGGACAGAGCCAGTGCACAGTGTCTGACTGACTACGTGTCTTAAACTCAGAGCACTTCATAAAAATAATAATAAAAACAATACCAACATCCTCTGCCTGCATTATTCTGTCCCAGCCCCCTGTTATATACACTAACGAGGATTTCCACCTGTACAAATGCAACGTGTTCTCTACTGAGCATATCATTTGTAGGTCCTCTAATAAATCAATGTTTTATGCAAGCAAAACCCTTAAAGTTAATGCGAGCAAAAAGTGCTCTCTCATCCCCAGCAGCTCCCAAACCCCTGCAATGCAGCCTTTTATTATTTCTGTAAAAGAAAAAAAAAAAAGGGGGGGAATCAATAGAGATTGCTCGTGCGTAATCCTCAGCGAGATTAGCACTTTGTCAACCTCTGGTGTAATCTCCTGGAAAGCGAAAAGGAGAAGGGTGAGAGGGTGAGGAGGAGGGGGGAAAAAGGACAGAAGTCACAGGGAAGCCTGGAGCTGGGGATGTTCACTGTGCTTCTTAAAAAGACAATTTCAGAGGTGACGCTGGCCTGGTCCCCTCGGTGCCCAGCAGTTCCTGGAGATGCCTCACTCAGCTGCTGGAATATTTGGATGGGAGGAGAAACCTCCAATCTAAATATCTAATCTGCAATATTTAAAACGGAGATTTATAATTGGAGGAGAAACCTCCCAATTTAGCAGTGAAGCAGCAAAGTTCCCTGTGCTAAAGGGGCATTTAGGACCTAAATGCACGGGAAATCCACCAGCAATGTGCAAGCTGTGAGCTTGGATCACAGCCTGGATCCAGGGAAGGGCAGGGAGGGGCAGCAGTGCACCAAACTCTGTCTGAGGGCAGGATCTGGAGTGTCAGGTCGAGTTCGCTGTTCCCCACTGTGGGAAATCAGATGAGAGACAGAACAGAAAATGTGGGAAATATTAAAGGTAAGGAGGCTTTTAGAAATCTGTGAAAGCAGGCTCCAGAAACAGAAAGAACAGAAGAATTTAGAATCAACTGTAACTGCAAAGTTTGAAAGGAGGAAAAGTTGCAATAGTACAGCAAGAAATAATCTGAGGCTTAGGTTTGGCTAGGATAGATCTTATAGCTGCAGAAAAATATGCTCAGCAGCATAATAGAAATTTTTAAGCTTAAAAATGGAATATTGTTTATTGTTAATAGAAAGCACACAAGCAAGCACTGTTTGCAGCAGGTGCACCTGTGCTTTCAGTGACTGGCTGGAACAATTGTCTGTGAGCTTTAACAATATGTTATTGGCTGGAAAACTTTTAAATGCTCTGTAACAAAGAGATCTTGGGCTGCTGCTGGCAGATGTGACCTGTTGCCATCCTTTAGCTATATAAAACCCCGTTATGAGACTGTGAATGTAAGCAACCACAAATATGAAAAAGAACTGAGAGAAGAACCACATACACAACTATCAAGGCCTTTGAAACGATGGAGTTTTGTAAAAGCTGCCAAATAATGCCAACAACAGGCTCTCTGTAGTTTGTGAGAAATCTTTGCTTAAAGATGTGACTGTTAAAGGCTGTGGCCTATTTGAGCTGTAACAAGTGTATAACACTGTGAGAATAATATCTGACTTCAGCTACTTCAGCTTAAACTCAGACTTCAGCTTAAACTTCAATAAACTGATTTCAATTCAAACTCCAACCTATTTTTGCTCAAGCTTTAGCTTAAAGTTCCCTACTTAGATTATTTTACACCCCCTCTTTTAAAGTCAAGTCCCGTCTCTAAATACCCCACCCCACTGCAGCCACCCCAGGGTTAAATTCACACAGGAGCTGCACAGAGGCAACCCAAACACATGAAAGGGGGAGAAATAACACGAAAGGATCAAAGGCATGGGCAGAAAATGGGCAGAGAAGGTTGGGATCCCACCAAACAATCCACTGGGAATAATCACCTCTTTGGATTCAGGCCAGAATTAAAGGATGCTGTAAAATCAGGGCAGGGCAGAAGGCTGGGGACAAGGCTGTCGAGTTTTTGGGGCGTCTTCATTGAAGACTGTGGCGGTGGGTGGTTGTAAAAGCAAAGTCCTTCATTGCACGGCTGAATCAGCCCCAGGAAGGCAGAGTGGTTACAGCCAGAGCCACTGGGCACAAATCATTGAACAGAAAGTCTCTGAGTCCCGAGCAGCAGCAGCAGTGACAGCACCCACAGTCTGTGTCCTGTGAGTGTCTTTATCTGCAGCAGCAACAACAGTGGCATCGGTGTTTTTCCTGAGTCTCTCTGTTAGCATCCTCAAAACGGTGCATTTTATTCTATTTTTGGCCAAACAGGCTTAAACATGAATTTTCTATAATAGAGCTTAGACCTGTCCTAAGCTAACATTGATGTGCAAAGGCAAATGCAAATTCTTACACAAATTCCACGTGTGTAATTCCATCTGTTCCATCTAGGAATGCTTTAGCAAGGTTACATTATTTTCATTATGTCTGGGGTTTATCTATCGTTGCAAAAGGCAAAGCTACTGAGTTTTATACTGGGTTTTAGGTCCTTTTTTTTTTAACTAGCGACTTCAGTCTCTATTTAAAACTAAACTTGCATTTCCACCTCGTGTCTGTGTGGGTTAATGTATCTTAGTTTTTCTGAAGGTTCCTGACATTTCTGGGCACTCCTGGGCCCGTGTGGATTTGGCTCAGGGGGGATTCATGCTCCAGCTGACAGGCACCACCAGCATCTCACAGAGCTCAGCAGCAGCAGCAGCTCCTTGTGTGCAGGTGCCCACAGCAGGGCTCTGCTGCCGAGGACGTTCCCCCTCCCAAACTGCAGTTCCTGGAAAGCAGAGGAAGTGCAGGAGCAGAGCTCCAAGCTGCAATTTGAACAAACAACCCAGCAGCAGCTGCTCAGCAGCTGAGATCCTCGAGAGGCCCCGCTGCCTTTTAGCCCTGTCTTCCTGCTGGAGCCATCCCTGGCTCGTGCTCAGCCCCACCTGACAGCACAGAGCCAGGAGCCTGAGCGCAATTCCCGTCTTTCATGCATAATTTATTGGGAAAAATGGAAATGAGCCTTGGGTTTTTCCTTGCAGTCCCTCTCACACGAGCCTCCTTTCGCTGGCTGCTGTGGAAATGGCCTCCCAACAAACCCGAGTGATCTGTGAATAGATATTGACAGCAACTCTGGAACCTCTGGATCTGCTTTTCATGCGGTTCCCATTTCACCTGGCAAAGGTAAGGCTTGATGTAAAGACAGGCAGAGAAAACTGAGGGCGCTCCATGAAGGATTTGCATTCTGGAGACGTTCCCAAGTCACCCCTGAGGAGTTACAGTGAGCACGTGACAAATACTGCCAGGTAATCACCCACCCAAGCCGAAAACTTCACTCCAAATGTTACTACAGCTGGTTAATAACATTTAACAAGCACGACTTTTATTGTTGCATGGAGCTGATCAGCTCCACGTGGTGATGGCAGGACGGGGGTGTTGGTTTTGCTGCCAATGCCTCCGTGCTGGAGTTGGAGCTGGAGGCTGAACACACCCCAAGAAGTGCCACAGAAATGAGGCTCCACTTAAGGTGTGAATTCCTGAAGAGAGGAGCTCCTTTCTCTTCAGTGAGTGTGCAGAAGAGTAAGCTCCAGACTATTAGACAGCCTCGTGGATGAGTAAATTCACTTGTAATTTTTGCTCCAGATCTATGGAGTTCCCCAGACCAACAAACCTTATTTATTAAGCTCCTGACACTGGGATTCTGGACTCCTTACATAAAACTAGCAATAAAGTCTTCAAAAATCTCATTAAAAGATTAGCCTGCCATCACCAGCAGCTGGGACATTGCAGAGGAGTGTGCAGAGCTCCCAGTATGAGGAGGTAGAGGAAAACCTGGGCAAAATCCTGCTCTCAGCACATTCCATCCATCAATCCTGTACAGCTGAGATGAGGATTCAAAGGGCAGCACATCACCAAATATTGGCTATCAAAAAACCAGGAGCTGATGTTCTCCTTACAGGCTCCTCCAGCTGCCAGCTCTGATTAGACAAATGTCCCATTTTTATCTCCTCGCTCAAGGAGGCACCTTGGCTCCTGATTCAGGCTGGGCTGGGACTTGGGCACGTTGGGCAAATCCCTAAAGTTCAGTCCTGATCAGCCAGGTCCTGACCCTTGATTCCTGCACAGCTCTGGCTACAGCAGCTGAGTTTTGTGTTAGTTCTCCAGGGATGGAGAAACTTATTGGTCATGTTAGGGTTATTTCTTATTTTANTTTATTTTATTTTATTTTATTTTATTTTTATTATTTTATTTTGTTTTGTTTTGTTTTGTTTTATGTGGTTTATTTATTTATTTAATTATTAATTAATTTTGTTTCTTTATTTGCTTTTTGTTTGTTTGTCTGTTTGTTTTATTATATAGTGGCCATTCCAGCACCTAAAAGGGCTGGAGGGGACTTTTCACAAGGGCCTGGAGAGACAGGACAGGGGGAAATTGCCTTCACCTGGAGCAGGACAGGGCTGGATGGGATCTTGGGCAGGAATTGTCGGCAGTGAGGGTGGGCAGGCCCTGGCACAGGGTGCCCAGAGCATCTGTGGCTCCCCCTGGATCCCTGGCAGCGCCCAAGGCCAGGGTGGAACACCCTGGGACAGTGGAAGGTGTCCCTGCCCATGGCAGGGGTGGGATGGGATGAACTTTAAGATCTTTCCCATTTTGGGATTCTGTGTTGCTTTCATGAGTTGATCTGATTTTTCTCTGTCTGCCTGGGCTCAGCTATTAAAGAAAATCTTTATTAGATCTGTCATCTCATCTCAGCTCAGCTCAGCTCCCCTGATATGTGTGTGCTCTCTTTATATTCAGTATTTCCTGTGCTGTCTGAATCCCTGATTTCTTTGTGGAAAAAAAAGCAAATTTTCTCAAATCAAGAAATTATTCAGCTCTTATATTCAGAATTTTCTCTTCCTTCATGGCTGGTTGGTTTAAATTCTGAGCAGAGCTGTGCTATCTCATTGGGGTTGTTTGCACACCTCTCCTGATGCTCCACTTCAAAACTGCAAACGAAAGAAGTTTTTGTCAGCACTGGGGTACCTCGAGCTCAGCAATGCATTTCGATGTCTGTTCAAACACTGCTCCTTGTTTAGTTTCCTGTCCAATACTCAAAAAACAAATCCTTAAAACTTCTCTGCTGTAACTCCAGCTGATAAAAGGCAGGTAACAGGAACACGTGGAAAACTGAGGAGAAGTGTTGTCATGAGTACAGCCCAAGAATTTTAATCCAAGGGTTCAAATAAACACCTGCAGGCACTTTGCTGTTGCCTGTCATTGCTCCCTGAGCTCACTGCCAGCCTGTCTTTCATCCTCCTGCTCTGAAAAGGACTGGATTTTTCTCCTGGGAGCTGTGGTCACACTTTCCAAACGTGCAAACTTTTCCATGATAGTTCAAGTTAGCCTGGACAACTTTTGGAGCTTACGTAAGGGAAAATAAAACTTGGGTGTCTTTTTTCTTGTTTTTTAGCTCCTGCGGGGCATAAATCACACCAACAAGAGGATTCCGGCAGCAGCCATGCTATTGTCTTGTTGGTAGGATAAAACACTGTTTTGGAAAGAAATCTCAAACCCTTCAGACAATCCCCAAACCTTTCTGATACAGGATTGACACAGCCAAGAGCCCTGGGCTTCGCACGTCCTGGTTTGTTATGAGATCACAACAAAGTCACAGCGAGTCCCCTCAGTGAGCACAGGGACACAGGGAGGCTGCAGCAGGTGGGGGAATAATGAGAGGATTTTATTAAAAGAGACACGAAAGGGGATGTTCGTGTGCCAGGTGGCTTTTTCCAGTGGAGAGGGTACCAAAATATAGATATTTCTTGAGATACTCTGGAAGGGATCTCCTCGACCCCCTCCTCCTCCTGGGTGGATCTGTGGTGAGTTCCCCAATTTAATTTCTCATTGTAGCTGCTCCTGGGTCATTTTCTGCCATGCCAAGGAAAGCACAAAGTGAATGTCAGCCTCACAGGTTTAGCTAAAATCTTCCTTAATTCTCATGCTTGGCCTGAAGCCCCAGAGGAGAAAATTCCAAAGTTCTCAAAACATTTGGTGGGAAGGAAGTTCAGGTTTTCAGGTGATTATAACTGTGGGATCACTCCTGGCAAAATTGCCTTGTTCCTCCACTCTATTCCAGTTGATACTGATGCTTCAAACCAAGAAGTTGATGGATTTCAATCGGGAAATGCTATTTTTTTTTTTCACCCTGAGCACCATCACTTGCCTGTGACACAAACATTTCACTCACTCAGCCTCTCTGCCCTCAGACAAAACTGCCCCAGCTCACCACAGAGCCATGGCACAGACTCTTGAGCCATTCTGGGCCATGTCTTCAATTTAATCTGCATTCAGGTGAGGGCTGGACCTTGAGAGGTGGAAGCGAACAGCTGCAGATGTGCCTGAACATCTGGCTCAAGTCCCTCACGTTGGAGGAACGTCCCCAGAGCTGTGCTGGCACCAATCCCTGTGGCATCCCCATCACATCACCAAGAGCAAAGGCACCACTTTGCCCTCCTGGAGATGGCTGTGGCTCCAGGACAGTGACTCATGTCTGCAAATTCCACACAAACAGCCCTGAGGTCACCGTGTCCCTGCAAATTCCACACAAACAGCCCTGAGGTCCTCCCTGTGTCCCCGCCGGGCCGTCTGCTGTCTCTCAGTGATGTCACCTGCAGGCTGAGGGTGACACCCAAACCCAGCTCTGCATCCCCCACAGGACAGGGCTGCTCTTCTGCCCTGCCACGCCTCTGTCCCTTCAGATGAATGAGTTACAGGCAGAAAAACCCTGTCTGTATTCCTGTGTGCTCAGCAAGGCTAATCCTGACCCAGGACTCCCCGTGGTTCTGCAGCCTGGCTGATGGAAAATATCTTGGGAGATAAAGGACCTGCCAGTCTCTGGGAAATGACAGGTCCTGGGTTGTTCTTTGGGTTGGAGATTGGAAGATGAGAGAGCAAAAATGCAGCTCTCTATTAAACTAGGCAGGGAAAGAGAGAATTTTAATGATTTTCCTGTCTTCATTGTTGCTTTGCAGTCCCAATAACGTCACCCTCCATTTTATCCCCTCTGCAGAAATCTTTCCACTCTTCATCTCTCATGTTCCTTTGTATCCCTGAATCACAGACCTGCAGAATCACACAAGGTTTGGGTTGGGAGGGACCCTAAAGCTCATCCAGTGCCATCCCTGCCATGGGCAGAGACACCTTCCACTGTCCCAGGGAGCTCCAAACCCCGTCCAACCTGACCCTCTAAACCGGTGGGACATTTTAGCATGAGCTCTTTTCCACTGCAAAAATTGCTTTCATTGAGATCTTCATTTAAAAAAAAANATTATATATTTATTTATTTATTTATATAATATTATATATTTATTTAATTATTATATATTATATTATATAATTATATATTTATTATGTATTATTTTACCCCTTTAACATGGGTTAAAGGGGTATGTTGGTGTGTCACGTTTTTGGGCAGCTCAAAACTCCACATTAAACAACCTGGAGTTAAGGAAGGGAGAAGTTATTGCTGATGAGAAAGGGGAAATGGAAAGGAAAAACTGAATCCTGGACTCACCTGGCGTCAGCTCAGGTGAGAACCAACTAGGAAACAGAAAGACAAAACTTTGGGAAAGAACAGACCACTGCATTTAACTTTGGGGCTTGCTAATTGGTGAGAGATATAAGATCAAGCCTGTCATTAATATCTGGAGAAAACAACTTGATGGACACCACCGTGGGTGGCAATCCTGTCAAAGTTTCGATCAACGTCGATCAAAACCAGTTTCTTGAGCGGCAGCAGGCAATGGTGCTGCCTGTGTGGGTTTAGGGGGAGGAACACACCAGCCATCAGTAGAAATGATGAAAAAAAAAAAAAAATTAAAAAATATCTTTTATCGATGCCAAGGGCCAGCCAGCCCAGCACTGAGAGCCCTCTCCCCTCAGCTCTGGACTGGCTTGTGCCAATCCCTGCTGGGCCACGAACTGAGGTGGGATAAAGGTTCCTGCTGTGGGAACGGGAGTCCCCAGGTAATCCCAAGGGAATCAGGAACCCAGCCCAGCCCCCTTTGTGTCCAAAGCAGGAACAGCCCTTGGCAGCTGGTTCAGAGGCTGAGGGAGATGAGCTCAAGGTTGGCTCCATTGGGGAAAGTTGCTGCACGCTGTGAATTTACATTTCCCTCCCCTCGCAATGCCAAGCTCCCTTTCATTCCAGTTTAGTATTCCAGATTTATGCAACCAGATTTCTTTGATCTTAACCAGCTCACAAAAGCTTTCAAGATGTCTTTGCCTTTGGAGCCTGTTGGAAAAACCCTGTTCTACAGAGATGGGGCAACTGAGAGGCTTTTTAGCCTTTCTTTTAAAAATCTTTAATTTAAAAATCTTCTTCTTCTTTACCCTTTTTTTTTAATCTCCTTCTTTTTAGCCTTCTTTTAAAAATCTTTTTA
Source organism: Cyanoderma ruficeps (assembly GCA_008694505.1). NCBI lineage: Eukaryota > Metazoa > Chordata > Aves > Passeriformes > Timaliidae > Cyanoderma > Cyanoderma ruficeps. The sequence goes on from VZDJ01000223.1 coordinate 654,634, forward strand.
AAGATTTTATTCCACTATCGATCTTATAGAAGAGTGAGACACAAGAGATGTAAAACTCAACGCCATTCTATCAGAAGCCAAACTATTTCTTTGTTACAATACCTTATAAATGTTTTTAATAAACCCATCAGCTTTTGCCACGCAGTGCTGCTGATACTTCTATCACCAATCACTGATTATTTTACCCCACATGGTCTCGCTACAATGCATCTTTCACAGTTCTAATTCTCCAAAATCTCTGGTCTGATTGCAAGGCCATCGTTTGAACCTTGTTTCCAGTTCCATTTCTCTCTCAACATCTCCTCTATCCCATGGCCTTTCTCAGTCAGCACAGCTTATCTCAGTTTGCATACGGATGGACAAGTGTGGTGGTTTGGCAAGAAAGTGATTTTTCAGGAAGTTGCAGCAAAAACCAATTAGTGACAGCTTGATTGACCAATTAGAAAGGCGATCCGTGTCTGTGAGCACACACGGGGTTAAATATCAGAGGATCCCGGGGAAACTCCTTTTTCCTCCCTGCCCTTGCCCCGGGTGAGCTTTCAGTCAGGCTTTGAGAATCCCCCCCAAATCCTCGTCTCCCCGGAGCCTTTGAGCAGGAGAGGCAGCAGAGGATTTTGGGGGGCTGGATGTGCATCCTTGAGCAGCTGTGGCCGTGGGGTCCCTCACTGCTGCCGGGCCACTCCTGCTCCTCGGATGGAGATCCCTGGCACCGGACCCTTCCCCACAAACTGCTCCAACCAAGCTGTGGCCTCTGAGGATTGCTCACCACGGGAAGAGTAATTTTAGTTTTTTCAAGGAGGAGCCGTGTGTGCTTAATGAAAACCCCTGAGGAGGTCTGGGGTCATTCCACAGAATGAGCGAGTTCAAACCGGGGAATAAAAGGATTAATCCTCCGAGGAGGAAGTCAGAGCCTTTCACAGCCAGAGAGGGACCCTGCATCACCCCTGGAATGCTAATCATGCCTCTACAGCCAGCTTGTCAAAACACTCGGGGTAGACAGATTTTCAAAGCCAAGAGTTGGCCAAGGTCAAACACCTCGAGCCAGGTTCTTTGCCCAGAAGTTACAGAGAAAATGCAGTTGTGTAAATGCAGTTAGAGGAATGTGTTTGCACAGAAGTTGCAGAGAAATGGGGATTGACCCTGTGCTGATGGTGCCTCAGTGCCCTGTGGCTGCACTGGAATTAACTCTGACTGTCCTGATGGATGTGGATGAGAATTCAGCACCAGGTCTTTGCCCTGCTCTGAGATCTGGTCTGGTGCTGTGGAGGAAAAAGGAAAATATGCAAAACATAACAGATTAATTCTTTTATTCTGGGTCACACTCCACTGTTACCTGTCCAGTGGGGTCAGCCAGCACAGGGCTGGGATCACAGACCCTCAGGCCAAGGCTGAGGTGGTGCAGGGAGGGATCTGAGACCTCAGTCTCTGTCCTTGAAGGAGTGTCCAGCTCCAGAGCAGCTTTAATGCTCAGTTTGGGTCTCACCTGTGCTGCCTGACACGGCCCAGGGGACTGGGAGTGCTCTGGTCAGTGTTTCACATTCCCAGATTTATGGCACAGCTACCCTTGGAACCATCTAAAAGGGGTTTGCTTAAATCCTCTCAGTCCAAGGACATTTCCCACCAGGTCCTTGCAGGGGATTTAAAGCCATGGGTCATGGTAGCTGCAGGGCAAATGTGAACATCCAAAATAATTACAGCAAGATCAAGGAAATTCTGAATATTTCATGACTTTCTACGAGCTGAACAAGTGAAAATGGCAAACTGGACCTCACCGTGTAGTTAGGGAAGGCACGACCCTAACTGTGCTGTGACATGGAATTCCTGTTTTCTAAATATTTGTTAATGTGGACTGCAGGAGAAATTGGAAGGGAAGAGGTGTGAACCTGTCCTCACTAGAGGATCTGCCCCCAGCATTGCATGATTGGATTTCATAACAGACTCCATAGCAAGTGTGGGGAAAAATAATCACAATTCACGTGGCGAAGGTGCAAAAATGTGAATAAATAAATTAAATATCCGTGTTGATGGCAACGGCATTGCCAATGTACAGCAGAAAACACGAAGCTGAGGGTACCTGGGAGTCCCAGGTGTGCCCATGGTGGCCACAAACCCTGTGTTCAAGCCCCTTTGACTTCATGGTGGTGAGGATGGGATGATTTCTGCTGTTTTGGGGTCCTTTTGCAGCCTGGCAGTGAAGCAGATGCTTCAACACGATCCAGTGTGTTCCTGAGTAAATCCTACCATGAACAGAGGGCCTTTATTGTGCCAGACCCCTCCCTAGATCATGACCAATTAATCTGGGGAAAAGCCCGTTCATTCCCAAAATCAGTGGCTAAGGCACCTCAACAGAAAAACAAGGATGTGGGCAACAAAGTAAACAAAATGCAGAATATTCTGCAAACCAAAACATCAAGTGATTCTGAAGCCTGTTTTGCTGCAACAAAGCACATTATGGGCTGGGATATGTTTTAGCCATAATGACACTTTATGAAGCTCACATTTTATTTCCAATTCACACCATCCTGGCCAGCAGAGAGCCAGAATATTCCACAGCTCAGTGGGATTAGAATCCCAGGAAAAGGATGTGCTGAATATTCATTAAGTTCCATCTTCCACTCCTGACTGTGATCTCTGCTCAGTTTCTTAAGTCTGCTTCTAATTAATAGGAATTGTTGCTTAATATTCAGCTTGAAATTTCATTGTGCCTTCCCTCTTTCGTTTTTGGAGGCAGGGGAATATTCACTGCCCTCCCTGAATTTGCATTTATCCAGGAGAAGTTTCCCTCACGAAATGAGGCTGGATGTGGGCTGGGAGTGGCAGTGAGTGCAGCTGCCACAGGAATTTGGGTGTCTTTTATTCTCTTGGAGCTCTTAGATCCTCCTGGATCTGTCTGCCATGGCAAACAGATTGTGACAATCCCTCCCAGGAGGTGAAGGAAGGAGGCTGGAAGGGTTTCCAGAGTGACCAGTCCATCATCAGAGCCCGTGGTGGAAGTGAAATCCCTGAATTTCCACCACTATGGATGTCCTGGGGTTATCCATGGTCAGGGAGCTCCAGTGGTGGGTGACAGGGGAGAAACTGATGTGCAGAATCAAAGACCCTCACCCTTGAGTTCACTTGCACCTCCTCAGAAAGGAAAGATCCCCAGTAAAACAAGAACTCCTTGGAAATTTGGTATTTTGGTGTGCAGGAGATGAGGGATGAGGTGTTGGGACTCGGGCTAAGCCAAGTCCCCCTCTGAGAGGAGGAAAAACCTGAGTCAGGACTGCCTGGGAAGGGTCACGGTGGCAAACAGGAACATCTTTTTTCTTCAGGAAAGGTATTCATGTAGGACCTCCATTATCCGAAATCACTGATTCCAACAGGACCCCCTCCAGCTTGGCTTCCTGTCCAAACCTGGGCCAGGAACAGCTGAGGAACCCCGTGGTGGATAATTATCAAATAAAGTGCCGCAGGAAAATGTTCTCTTGGAGCTGCTTCAATTGTTGGGAGCTGGCTTGAGCTCTGAGAGAGAACAGAGCGTGGCCCAGAAACGCCTCCCATGTGTGTCAGGTGGAGCTTACATAAGCTCCCCAAGGTAGTTTATAAATCAAAATATAAATACTGGACACACAAGGTGCATGGGAAGCACGGGCATCCCATGGAATGTGAACTGCTGGACACTCGGGTTCCCAGTTTGATCCCAGTGGGCAGCTGTAGGAATTGGGAGGTGAATGTCCCCTTTCCTTTCTCAATCCCGAGCCTTTCTGCTCCCCGCTGCCCCACGTGAGGTGGCTCACAGAATCCTTTCCTGGGGAGCTTTTCCCCTGTCCCTGCTGCTCAAACCTCACCATCTGCCGGCGTGGCGATGAGTCAGTGAGGGAGAAGGGGCTGTGCTGGGGCTGTGCCGTCCCAGGGCAGGACGGGGCTGTGGCTGTGTCAAACTCTGGCGTTTCCAGCAGGAAGCGATAACAGGCTGCACCGACAGCCCGGCCCCTGGGACACCATTTGCTGCTCCTCCTGGTTCTCTAAGCCTGGCTCGGTGCTCAATAAAGCCGCGTGTTCAGCTCAGGGCCTGTCAATATTTGGGCTGTTCCAGCACGGCTCAGGGTCGATCAGCGCGGGCTCCCGGGCGGCACAGAGCCCTGGGGAGCCGTGCGGGATGGATCTGTGCAGCACCAACCCCGCGGGAGGCCGAGCAGGGTAATGCAGGTAACGAGAGCTCTGAGTGGCAAACCCTCCTCCTCCCCACAGCACCAGCCTGGCAGCGGGGTTGGAAAAGACCTCCGAGAGCATCGAGTCCTACCTTGGATCAATAACCCCATAAATAACCCCAATAAATAAACATCACGCACGCTATCATCAGCCACGTGTGCCTGGACACTTCCAAGGATGCTGAGTCCACCCCAGGCAGCTGTTCCAAGATTCACCCACTCTTTTGAGGAAGAAAATTTTCCTGACAGCCAACCTGAACCTCTCCTGGTGCAACCTGAGCCCATTTCCCATCTGTTCCATGGGGGAAGACCCCAAATCCCTTCTGCTCCCTGGTTACACCCCCCTGTATAGCCCTGGCTCGTGCCTGAGGTGTTTTGGTTTTCTGAAATTCTTTTCCCAGGGAATTTTCTGTAAATAGGAGAAATGTTTTTGTAACTGTACTTGTGTTATTCATTCCTTTTCCTTGGAGGGACTTCTTGATGTCCCTCTGGTCTGACTAATGTGAGTGAAGAGGTTTGATTTTGTGTCACCAATCCAACTGGTCTGTGTAGAATAGTATAAAAGGGAGACACATCCCAAAAATAAAGGAGTCATCTTCAGNGTCTGGGGGTTTCTTTTTCAGTTTTCGTGTTGTGGGGGAAGGAAAAAAAAAAACAAAAAAAGTGAAGAGTTTAATTTTTTCCTTTTGGATTGACCCCAAAATCCCATTTTCTGTTCCAGTCAGCAAAGCTGAACATCAATTATTCAGCGTTGCCCAGCAGGGTGAGGGAAGCCGTGCTGGGGGGGGAGGTCATGGGGTCAGAAGGTGACACTGAAATGAAAAGGAGCCAGCTCTGCACCAGGGGACCCCACAGAGCTGCAGCAATGGGATTATTTATGGGGTTTACTTATGGGATTGTTTCCCACTGCTCCTCTCCCAGTCTGGAATTGATAGGGGAGGGATCTAAGCCATTATCGTAGCAATTATCTCAATTATCTGGCCGTGATTGGCCAAGATAAGCAAAGCAGAGTCATGTTTTAAAGGGAAACCAGGTTGGAAACACTGATTTTTTTTTTCCTTGAAGAAGCTGAGTTTTCCTCTAGGAAAATCAGAGAAGGGGAAAAAAAAAGAAAAAAAAAGAAAAGAGGAGAATGGGAGTCCAAAGAATTTTCAGTAATACTCTTTTTTTTTCAATTTCTGAATTTTTTTGCTGGTTGAAAATTCAATTTCCCCTCCACATCAAGCTGCTTTGGATAAATGTCTGAGAATCTGCCTGTGTGACACCTTTACCTGTCACCATCGATCATTTCCATTCCAGCTTTGCAATCTGGAAATTTCATCAGGGACTCTGAGCACAGCATTCCATCCCCCTCGCTCCAAGCAAGGGTGGCTCGGGGATCCACACTCAAAGCAAGAATGAGTCATGAGTTTTATCAGATGGTCTGGAGTATTGTAGGGGAACAGAAATGTAATTATTGGTAAAAAAAGAAGCTATCCTAGACTGAAAAAAAAAAATGTTTCAGTCATTGGAAAATAAGCAGTATGAACAGTTTAAAAAAAAATTAATCTCTAAATTGTCAAGAAGCCACATTTTGGCATCTCCAGCTGGGTGAGTTGGTTCTTTGTTTGTTTGGTTCTTTCCCTAATTCAGTGTTTTGAGAAGTCAAGAGGATTTTAGATCTCTCAGTTAAAATTACATATTTTGAGTAAAAAAAAAAAAGCGCCATCAAATCCGAGAAAGGAAGGGACCTGAAAACTCTTTTTTTTTTGCACCCCCATGGGCAGGGACACCTTTCCTTATCCCAACCTCTCAGCCAGGCGTGGCCCTGCAGGAATTGTCCAGCCCAGGAGAAGAACACAACTCTTGTTTTCGGGCCTCTGAGGGGGAAATGTCTCTTGTCCAGGGCAGTTTTTCCTTGTGCTATCACCACTAATCCTGTTAATAGAAACGGCATCAATAAACCCAGCTCCTTTTGATGTCTTCCTCCCTAATCTTCATGGTGGATTACTGCAGCAGGTCACCTTGTATCCTCCCTTCTCCCCGTTGGAGCATCCTCCTTTGAAAATCCCTAATTATCTCTCCGAGATAATTGCCAAAAAAAATCATTTGCAGTCCTGGAGAGATCTTCAAAACCTCCTTGTTTATGAAAGCAAATAATTCCGGTTAATCAAATATTGTGAGATTTCCACTCTGCCCGCCCCAGGTGTTTGTACATTTTCAATCTGCACCTTACACAACCTGCCTGGAAATCCACCCTCACTGCAGGGAAGGCAGGAGGGCAACTCTGCAAAGCTCATTTCCAGGGAAAAACCCTCATGGATGGATCCCAGGGATGAAGGGGGATTGTTGGTGATGCTGATTTGGTTTTTACCTTTTTTTTCTCTTTTTTATATTTCCCATGTTCTTTACATGTATATTTGTAGCTTCTGCAACTTCTTGTTGTAGCTTAGCTTCAATTTTTTATTTTTTTTTCCAGGCAGAAAAATATAACAGATTCCAGGATCCCTCTATCCTGGTTTTCCTTAGGAAACAAAGCTGAAAGCTTAGGAAAAATCCACAGATTTTTATAAATAGGACCTGGATCTCTTCTGAAAAGGGGGAGAATCTGGGAAGTCCCAGAACTGGGGAGATTTTTTTGTGATAGATTTTTATAAACAAGGCCTGGATCTCTTCTGAAAGTGGGGAAAATCTAAAAGGCCCCAGAACCCAACACATTCCATGAGGGTTCCACAACAAATTGGACAAATCCAATATCCCAGACAATCCAGATCTCACATTTAAAGGTAAAAATCAAACTTCTCTTCAGAGTTTGAAAAAGATCTGTGAGCAGGGTGTGGATGTTTTGTTGTTTGTTCAGGGTTGGGAGGTTTTTTTTAAATTCTAAATGGCGATTGCTTCAAAATTTCACTTTCAGCCTACGAGAGAAATCTTCAAGGATTGAAAGCAAAATGTAAACATCGCAAGATCTGTCCCGAATTTCTGTTATCAGAGTGTGTGTTTTTAAATATCTTTTCTTCTTCTGTTTTTCGGAAAGGAAAAACAAGACATCAAAATATCAGCGTTTCTCATCTAAACTTCACTCCCAGCTTCAGTTTCCTGTCTCACTCTTTCTGAAATCAGCCAAAATTGTAAGAAATGAGCTCTGAGAGGGAGTTTGTGGCTGCACCAGCCCCAGGAAGAGCAGCAATTCCAGCCTGGCTGGCCCATGGACAGGAATTTATATAAATCCTCAGCAGCACTGGAAGCTCTCCTCTAATTAAGATGCCATAATATAAACTCTGTTTTTATAAAGCCTATAAAATTCATCCTGGGAGTGGACTTGGCATCCCCACGGGACCAATCTGCCGCTGTTTGTTTATATTTTTTTTATTGATTTATCAAAAAAAAAAAAGGAATAGACATCGTGTTCTTCCCCTGCCATGCTGCTGCTGCTTTATAATTGAAGGAGGCCCTTCTCCTCCAAGCCCCTATTTGCAAGCAATTAGATGTTGCTTTAAAAAATAAATAAATAAATAAATTACGCCTGCTGAAATTGATTTTTGGCGTCTCTGGTGAGCGATGAAATATAAGTTTCAATAAAAGGCCAGTTCTGAGACTTCCCCCAGCTCCAATGTTTTCTCTGCTTTTAAGTAATGGCAGTTTGGGGTTGTCAGGCCCGGGCAGTGGGACGCTGCCCTTTGCAAACAGCTCAACAAATAACAGGGCTGGTGTTGAGGCCATTGATTCCTCCCAGGGAAGTGCAGCATTATTTCCTGCTGCTTTCCAATACTCCATTTGCCAGGCTCCCCCAGCCACTCAGCTTTATTAACAAATAAAAGGTTTTCGGTCCTGATGGCTGGAGAGAGAGAGAAGGCGAGATGCACAAATTCAGCAGGTTTGCACAGCAAACCCCCAAATATTTTAAGATTTTGTGGGTTTTGGGGAGCAGCTTTTTAATGTTCGAATTCTGAGCTAAGCCATAACAGAAAGATGCAATAATTTCATGTTTTTTCTCCATTTCTCCTGCTCTGGCTTTCTCCCTGCTCCAGCCCCACAGACTGGGCTGCTAAATCCACACTACAGAGCCCAGACTGGAGTTTGCCATGGAATTGCCAAGGGATGGAGGGACAGGAGTGATTTGACTTCTTCTGTGCCACCCATTGTGAACTGAACCTGTCTCCACCCAGGGTTGTCACAGATCATGGAAAGGTTTGGGTTGGGAGGGACCTTAAATCCAATCCCATCCCAGCCCTGCCATGGTCAGGGACACCTTCCCCTGTCCCAGGCTGCTCCAAGCCCCAGTGTCCACCCTGGCCTTGGACATTCCAGGGATCCAGGGGCAGCCACAGCTGCTCTGGGCACCCTGTGCCAGGGCCTCATCGCCCTCCCAGCCAGGAATTCCTTCCCAACATCCAGCATCCGTCCAATTCTCCTTGCTATCAGGAGAGGTCATTCCAACGTGCCTCTCTTCCTTCAGGCTGAGTCTCAGCTTTATCCTCAATGCCAATTAACAGCTTTTCTCTTCCCCTCCCCAGCCTGCCCTTTACCTTGTCGTTCTCCTGCCCTGTCCCAGTGCTCCCAGCTCCACAGATGCTCCCTGCTGCCAGGGGAGAGCAAATTAGAGCTTGTCCTGTCTCATATGTCAGTGCTAAGTGTCAGGGGAGCCCTCGCTCCCCCAGCACACACACAGGGCCATATGTTTGTCTCCCAAGCCAGAGCAGCAGCAAAATGCTGCTGAGTGAAGCAAAGCTGGATTTTGTGTTTAATTGCTGCAGTTCTGCACCCCTGGAGAGTCCTTTGTGCCGTGTGCTCCCCGTCACTCCTGTCCTAAAGGACTCACGGATCAACGAGGGCAGAGGCAGAGTGAGGGGAAAGGGTAAATCAGCACCAAACCCTGGGTGGGGTAACCACAACCCACACAAATCCTGTGGGGCTGGACGCAGGGTCTGGCTGAGCAAGGTCAAGGGGCTCTCCAGGGAATCAGAGGATGGAATCTCAGCATCCTTGAGGCTGGAAAAGGCTCCAGGATTGTCCAGTCCAACCTGGGACTGATCCCCAGCCCAGAGCATGAAGTTTAGAACACTAAAAGCCTCCAGAATGGCAGGAAATCCCACACCCAGAGCATTGAGAATCACATGGAATCACAAACAGCGTCACTGAGGTTGGAAAAGACCTCAGAGACCATCGAGTCCAACCTGTTCCAAATCCCCACCTTGTCCCCAGCCCAGGTGAGTGCCACATCCAGGAATTCCTTGGCCACCTCCAGGGATGGGCACTCCAAACCTCCCTGGGCATTTCCAAGACCTGACCACCCTTTCCATGGAGAAATTCCTGCTCATGTCCAACCTGAGCCTCCCCTGGCCCAGCCTGAGGCCGTTCCCTCTCCTCCTGTCCCTGTTCCCTGGGAGCAGAGCCCGACCCCCCCGGCTGTCCCCTCCTGTCAGGGAGTTGTGCAGAGCCACGAGGTCCCCCCTGAGCCTCCTTTTCTGCAGAAAATAAGAATATATTTGAGGACGAATGTGAGCCCTACCCGTGCCCAGGCAGCCCGGAGTCCCCTGCTCTGCATTTTCCCGCTCCTGGCCCCAATTCCCCACTGCAGCTCCGCTCAGCCCGGGGTCGCCACACCCTGCACCTTCCTCAGCCTCATTTCTTTATCTTTCCCTGGCTCCCCATCACCAGCCCACCATGGAACCCGACACCACTCCCGCCCTGCTCTTCCCGGCTTTACCCCAGCCTGGCTCTGTCACAGGCATGCAGGAAGATTTTTCCACAAGGAAAACCTTTGGGATGTATGGATTCTCCGTGTGGCTACAGTCATGTGACAAACTGCTCGTCTCCCTGTGAAAATCTCTTAAAACCTTTCCATCCTGCTTTAAGGAGTGGGATGGAATTCCCAGAGAAGCTGTGGCTGCCCCTGGATCCCTGGAAGTGTCCAAGGTCAGGTTGGAGCAGCCTGGGACAGCGGAAGGTGTCCCTGCCATGGCGGGAGGGTGGAACAGGGTGAGCTTTAAGGTCCCTCCCAGCCCAAACCTTTCCGTGATTCTGTGACCAACAGCAGAAATTTCTCTTTCTCCAGGCTCAGTTCAGAACCCCGAAAACTTCCTGAAAATTCTGAAAATCTGTTCTCAGCATCCTGAAAATAAACGAATTTCAGACACTGAATCCCGTTTTCCGGAAGATAATTAACTAAGAACCCTACCACGAGCCCTCGTGCTCTCACGCCCCCCTATTTTTCCAGGGTCCCATCCTCTGACAGGAATCCTCCGTGTTCCACGGGGTGTCTTCCCAAAGCTTTGACTTAATCTGCATTAAAAAAGAGCCGGAAAGCTTTGGAGCACCTGCTGCTGCTGCCCTGGGGCCGCGATCGCCTCATTGCCATGCAGATCCTCATCCCCCGGAATCGACAGGATTGAGCCTCCCCGGCTCCAGCGCCTCTGGACCAGCCTCTGACGGAACAAATGAAACGAACACCCCTCCAAAACACGCTCCAAAAAACCCCGATTGCCTTCCTCGTGTGAAATTGTGACGCTCGGGCCGCCGTTTCTGGCCGGGATTCTGGCTCTGTACAATCACACTTGATTGTTTTCTAATGAAATGCATGATCGAGTTAAATGAACATGAATGGAAGCAACAGTGCTGCAGACGAGAAGGCAGGAGGGATCTATAATTAATGTGATCATCGGAAAAAAAGACAAAAAAAAAAAAAAAA
>VZDJ01000223.1:665510-687307 GCA_008694505.1 Cyanoderma ruficeps
AAAAAAAAAAAAAGGCTGTGTGATATCATTCCATCAATTATCAGCCTCTAATAATTCTGTCACCGAGTAAATGAAAGCGTTTTATCAATTAGTGCCAATCGTTTGCCCATAAAGAGAACTGAGTGCTGCTGAAAACCCAATCATAACTGCAGTGATGGGAAAAAGAAAAGGGAATAAACACAGGATGAGTCTGGAGACGGCAATGACCCTCCCTGGCTGTGAGTCACTGAAGCTGCTCCATCAAAGGAGGGCACTGGGAAGAGCATTTCCAGCCGGTCTGGGGTGATCCTGCCCCTCTGCCCGGCCTTGGAGGCACATCTGGAGTGATCCTGCCCTTCTGCCCAATTCTGGGGGCACATCTGGGGTGATCCTGCCCCTCTGCCTGGCCCTGGGGGTACATCTGGAGTGATCCTGCCTTTCTGCCCAATTTTGGGGGCACATCTGGGGTGATCCTGCCCTTCTGCCCAGCCCTGGGGGCACATCAGGACTGCTGTGTCCAGCTGTGCTCTCTGTAGTGAGCAGGGACAGGACCCAGGGAATGGCTGGAGCGGTGTCAGGGGAGGGTTAGGGTGGATTTTAGGAAAAGGTTCTTCCCCCAGAGGGTGCTGGCACTGCCCCAGGGAATGGGCAGAGCCCCGGAGCTCCAGGAGCCTTTGGACAGCACTCCAGGGATGCCCAGGGTGGGATTGTTGATGTGTGCAGGGCCAGGAGCTGGATCAATGATCCTGGGGGTCCCTCCCGGCTCAGGGTGTTCTGTGACTCAGAGATTTTGTGACTCTGTGTCCCAGAGCAGCTGCTCCTCCCCCGGGCAGCCCGGAGCCATCGGGGGTGTGTGGAGCTCCTGCTGCCCCTGCACAGGCTTGGAGCCCTCGGTGGAGATGTTTGTGAGCACTCAGCAAGAAGCTGCCTCTTCAGAGGGATTTTCTTTGCTCCTCTCAGGATGGGAGGCTGGGATTTGACTACATTATCTCCTAACTTAAAGTTCAGGCCATCTGGCATCCCAGTGTGCAAACAATCTTGTAAATTAAGGGGGAAAAATATGGGCCTGGTTCCCTTATGGCTCCAGGCCATTAAATAGCTGGAGATGTGCAGGGTGTACTTTGCAAAGAGACAAAGCTGGCTCCCAGCAGCCCACCCCCAGCAGGCAAGGCAGCATTTCAGGAGCGAGGAAACTGGGACTGGGACTGACCTTGTTCCTTCCTGGCACGTTTTCCTTCACTGATTTACCCATGGAATACTGATCCTCCTCCAGCTGGGTACAGCCATGGGGCTCAGCCATCATTTTGACCCTTAGGGTTTTATGCTTCCCTTTGTTAGAATTCCCAGCAGGTTCCCTCTTTACCTCAGCCCAGGAGCTGATTTTGCTCTGTGCCGAACTCACAAAACTTTTCCCACTTGGTTTTCTTTAATTAATCTGCAAAACTTTCTTCACGAACGCTTTTAAATTATCACCCTCTCATTCCTTTTTTTTTTTTTCCAAAAGCCTCCCTGGTATATTTGGTGCATTTTTCACAAGGCTCTTATTTTATTTAAGGCCATTAGCAGTTTTCAAAAAGTTATATAAAGATATAAAGATGAAAGATCCTCCCATGTTTTAATGAAGCTCAAAATGAGCTTTAGAACAATTTGATTAGAAAGCTCTCAAAACGTCAAGCACTCCCTCGGGACTGAGACGTAACGAAGGTAATAATTAGCCAGAACAAATTTTAAAATTACCTATTCCATAAATATAGGTTTTACTCCTGGTGCTTGGAGCCAGAGCCAAGTAGGTAGAGGTCTGGAGAAGTGGAGCAAGACTAAGAACATACAAAGACATGGAAGTACAGATGTCTTGCCTCCACAAGAACAATACAAGGAGGTGGGAAGAGAGACAGGGAGAACTCTGTGCCAGCCAAGGAAACCAAGGTGGGGCTGCGAGGAGAGGGGCTTCAACCTGAGCAGGTGCTGGGGTGCAGACAGAGGTGGGGACCTGGCACCCCACAATAAACACCAAGGCAGGGGCTGCACGTGGGTTTTGTGGGGTTTTGTCCCCAGATTTTGTGGTCAGCAACCAGGTACTCCAGACACAGGAATTTCTGGGCATTTTGAGTGCCCAGCAATGGGAAGCCACACAGGAATCACCCTCAGAGCTGCAGGATGGAGAAAGAAACTCCTGCAGGGTTGGTTATGTTATAATTAAATCCCAAAGATTTAAGGCCGTGAGTCCTGAGCTCGTACAGGATATTGCTGCTGCTGCTGTGCACAAGCCTTGCTGCACAAAGGGATGGAAATTTTTCCTGCACTCCTGGCAGAGGTGCAGCTGGGGAGGCTGAGCAGGCAGGATAAATCTAAAGAAAGCCTCTGTGATTACCACAGGAGGGATTTCTGGGTCTCTGGTTCACACAGCAAGGCAGATCACCGCGCTGGTTCCCAGCCCGACTCAGGACCAGGTCTAGATTTACACCCAGGCTTTACCCACAGCCAGGACCTCGAGGAGCAGCCCAGGCTCACACAAAGCTTCTCCAGCCTTCCTAAAACTGCTGGGACTCCTTTTCTCCTCAGAATTCACAAGGCATGGCTTTTCTTCTCTACCAGCCAGGACATCCCACAGCCCAGAGTGTTCTGGGTTCCAGGTGTGCAGGAGCACAGCATAACCTTGGGGTTTGTTGGAAACATTCCCAATTTGTTGGAGTATTAATCCCCCCTGAGCCAAATCCACACAGGCGCAGGAGTGCCCAGAAATGTGAGGATTGAATTAGAACCTTCAGATTATCTAAGAGACATAAATCCACACAGACATGAGGTAGAAATGCATGTTTGGTTTTAAATAAATAGAGGATTTTTAAGTGCCTTAAACAAATAAGAGCCTGTGTCAGTAAGTAAGAAGAGGACCTAATAACTAGTTGAAAATTCAGTAACAGTGCCTTTTGCAACGATAGATAAACCCTAGACATAATGAAAATAATGTAACCTTGCTAAAGCATTCCTAGATGGAACAGATGGAATTACACACGTGGAATTTGTGTAAGAATTTGCATTTGCCTTTGCACATCAATGTTAGCTTAGGACAGGTCTAAGCTCTACTATAGAAAATTCATGTTTAAGCCTGTTTGACCAAAAATAGAATAAAATACACTGTTTTGAGGATGCTAACAGAGAGACTCAGGAAAAACACCCATGCCACTGTTGTTGCTGCTGCAGATAAAGACACTCACAGCACACAGACTGTGGGTGCTGTCACTGCTGCTGCTGCTCGGGACTCAGAGACTTTCTGTTCAATGATTTGTGCCCAGTGGCTCTGGCTGTAACCACTCTGCCTTCCTGGGGCTGATTCAGCCGTGCAATGAAGGACTTTGCTTTTACAACCACCCACCGCCACAGTCTTCAATGAAGACGCCCCAAAGCTCGACACTGTTCACCCTTCTGCCATAATTCACACCCCAACCATGCAAGGTCCCTTCCTCCAAGCCACCTGGCACTGCCTTTGCTGTTGGTTTGTTTTCCTTGAAGCTTGGCCTGGCTCTAAGGGCAGGTCTGTCCCCAGTGGGAGCTCAGCTGGGAGATATTCCCACAGTTTCTCCTCCCTGGAGCAACCTGTGGCAATTCCCATCTGATCTGGTCACTGTGGCTGGGTCTGAGCTCCAGGACCTCCTTTGGAGGCAAACACAAAATTATCACCCCTCATTCTTCATCTTATTTCTCATTTTGTACATTTCTCTGTTATCATTGTTTTCTCAGCACTTCCCACCCTGCAGGAGCTGCTGTGATTCGGTGTGAATCTCTGAATCTGTCATTCTGTCATTCTGTGTGATTCTGTGATTTTGTGTGATTCTGTTATTTTGTGAGAATCTTTGTGATTCTGTGATTCTGTGTGATTCTGTGATTCTGTGTGATTCTGTAATTCTGTGATTCTGTTCTTTTGTGTGATTCTGTGAGATTCTGCGTGATTCTGTGATTTTGTGATTCCCTGATTCTGTTATTTTGTGTGAATCTTTGTGATTCTGTGTGATTCTCTGATTCTGTGATCCTGTTATTTTGTGTGATTCTCTGACTCTGCCCTCTGTGTGCCCTGTTATGAAGCACAACACACAGAAATCCTCCCATATAATGTAACTATGATTACACCAATAATTCCCTCCTGCTGCACGCAAAGTTGGCAGGAATGATCCTTAGAATGACAGGAATTTTTCCCTCCCTATGAGCAGCTGGAGAGAAGGACAGGAGAAACATCACCAGGGGAGAGCCACAGGGGCCAGGCTGCAGGGTTGAGCTCAGACACCAATAAAAGAGAAGTTTCCAGGTATTAAAGTGAAGTTTGTGCTGCTCTAGAAGTGGCTGGAAGTTCAGCCTGGCTCTTGCTGTTCTCAGAGCCTCCCGGGCTGTGAGATCCCAGCAAAGGAAGAGCTGCTGCTGCTGCCTGGGGAATTTCCCCTCGGTGGCTCTGGATTCTCAGTCCCTGTCCCCATGGAGCACCTGCACACACAACAAACCTGTGAGGGAATGGAAAAGGGAACAGCTCAGCTCCAGTGCTCCCTCACAGGGACAGGAGACCAAAACCAGGCATTGTTTCAAAAATAGGATGATCCGTTTTTGACATGAAAAAGGCTCCCTGCTCCATCTTGGGTTGTGCATAAAATTATCTTCGTTATTTTTTCTTTTTTTTTTTTTAACGTCTCTTCCTCAGCAGAAAAAAATCTCACCCCAGGCTATTTTGAAGCTCCAGCGTGTTCCTTTTCATTCATATTTTTCAGTGTACTACAGGAACATTTTCACTTCTGAAATCTGCTCGCTGAAATGTGTGAACTCCTCTCCAGCGAAAGGGAAGCCTGAATTTCCCTGCATCATTTCCATTTGTCCTGTTTTGAGGTGAGGTAGTAAAGGAGAACGCCTGAGGCACTCCCGGAGCGGAGGAAATGTCTCAGGAACGAGCAGTGGGTGTGAAAATCATCATTAAGGCTGGAAAAGACCTCCAAGAGCATCAAGCCCAGCTTGGCACCGGGATTTCTTCAGTGGGGATTTGCAGATGAGGAAGAAGAGGGAAAAAAAACCTCTTGAACCACCACGGAGAGCAGCCTGGGAGGGCACTGAAGACTCGAGTGGGAGACAAAAGCAAGGAAGGAAATCTGGGAGAGCTTTGCTGAGGAGACAGAAATGAGAGGGAGGGAGGAGCTGTGAGATGCCCAGATCAAAGATCTCAGTGACCAAAGGTTTGACCTGCCCCTGGAGAGCTTGGCCAGCTCCCACCAGCTCTCTGTTTGCTCCACCTACTGCATGAAAAATCTTGGGGGTTTTTTTAGTGATAGAAATTACAGGACAATTTCTGTGCCAGTAACCACGGTCTAGAATGAGTAGTGCTGCAAAGAGATTGCACAGATTTTAATCCATGTAATCATCCTTAACCTTTCCTGCCTGGCAAATTGGTTCATTTCCTTTCATTCATGTATCTCAATTGATTTGATGTAAATATATACTTTTCTTGGCTTCTTTGAATACTTTTTCCTTTTTTTTCTTTTTCTATTTTTTTTCATTTTGTTGGTCTTTTTGTTTTTTGTTTTTAGAGCCAAAAGCAGCAATTAAAGAATGATAAAGCCATTACAAAGTAGATGGTTTTCTTTTAGAAAGGAAAAGTGTTACCCCTTTGTGATACAGGAGACTTCAGCCACAATAACTCTGAGAGTGAATTTAATGTTTTGTAAGCTGCTTGTATTAAATTTCCTGAATCTCCTGCTAAATCCCAGGCACTCCAGCTCCAGGGAAGGGAGGAGTGGGAATAGAAGGGAAATAGAAGGGCTGTGCGGGGAGCAGGGACAGTCCCTGGGAGTGACAGAGCACTGGGAGGAGCAGCACTTCCAGTAAAAAAGAATTTGGGGACCTTCCTGATTTCTAGTAGCAGCCCCCAGGGCATGGAGTGATTTAAAAACTGCTTTGGCTCGGAAAGGGAAAACCCAGAGGAGGAAATCATGGGGAAAGCAGCCCCTGGGTTTGGAAAATGGGAGAGGGTGAGTGATGCATTTTATGGGAGGCCAGAAGGTTATGAGCTTCCTGCAGGTGCATCAAACCCTGAGGGATGCCTGCAGCCTCAGAAATGGCTTCTAAAATAGTGAGACAGCATGATCAGAGGTGTTTGGAAAAGCAAAAAGGTTTTAATTAAGGCAAAAATAAGAAACTATACAAAATCAAAGAGTCATGTAGGAAATGGGTTTGTAGAGAATTCCCAAAGCCTGACAGCACATAGTGTGGATCTGTGTGCAAACTCTGAGATAGAAAATGCTGACTGAGAAAGGCCATGGGATAGGACAGACATTGTTGAGAGAGAAATGGAACTGGAAACAATGGCCTTCGAAGATAGTTTGGCTTCTGATTGTGGTGGTGTGAATTGTAACATCTGTATTGTCTCACCCTTCACATGAGACTGAAAATGGAATAAAAGTTTTTAAAATGCCTCCCAGTTGCCTCATCTCTGGGTCAAAAAAGGTATAATCTGACAGAGTGATAAGCCATGCAAGGTGCAGGGAGGTCCCTCACACCTGCTGAGACACCCCAAAAATGCACAGAAGGTCTTTGTGCGCTCCTTTAAGTGTCTAACAGCCATTGTTGACTTTGTTAGCTTGACCTCACAGCTGGCAGGAGCAGGGGCTCTGAAATGCCAAATGGCAGAGGGGAGAGTTCCCACTTTGTCAGCGGGAGGCGTGAGAGGCCACCCAAGGCAGGCGTGGCTGCAGACAGCTTGGAGAATCCACAGGACTCACAGAATTCACGAATCACCAGGCTGGAAGGGACCTTCAAGACCAACCCACCCCTGACACCTCAACTAAACCATGGCACCAGTGCCACATCCAGTCCTTGTTTAAACACATCCAGGGATGGTGACTCCGCCACCTCCCCAGGCAGATCATTCCAGCACTTTATCATCCTTTCTGTAAAAAACTTTTTCCTAATATCCAACCTATATTTCCCTTGGTGCAGCCTGAGGCTGTGTCCTCTCCTTCTGTCAGTGCTGCCTGGAGAAAGAGAGAACGCACAGGAAGCATTTTCTCAAGGAATGCCTGATTAAACTGTGAAACTCACTGCCGTGGAAAGGAAAAAAAAAATAAAGAGAGGCAGAAGAAGTGCAGGGAATTGAAAAGCAGATCAGACAGGCAAGTAATGGCACGAGAGTCCAGGTGCAATGTCAGATACAGGAATCTCTCAATGGCTTGTGAGACGGGAAGGAGGAGTGAGATGGGAAAGAGAATTCTGTGCTGTCATGAGCCTTTTTTTCCTGAGTCTCTGCTGTTCCAGAGGAGCTGTGGGGTGGGATGGGACTGGATGGGTCCATGGGAGTTTTCTGACCAAGGCAAAGCAGGGCCAGCAGGAAGTGGGGCATCCAGAGAGTTCCCAAAAAGGGAAATGCTGTCTGCAACGCCTCAGGAAAACCAGGTCTCTGGGTGGGCGGTTTGTGCTGACAGCACCAGATCTAAATTTGATGATAATCTCTATAAAGAAATCACAGACCTAAAATTACCTTCTGTTCACATTCTGGCATGTTTTTGATCCACACTGCTGTTGGGAGAGTCACCTACAGGGAGCTTGTAGGAATAGGAACGTGCTGATTGTACCTTGACACCCATTTGTGGGTTGAGGGGAGACTTTCAGAGCTGGAAGTCCCTGCTGAGGGTGAGCAGGGTCCCCTCCCCACAGCCCTCAACTCCCCCTGCTCCCTGCAGGGACGGTCAGTGGCACAGGCAGGGGACAAAGTGACATTTAGACAATGTTATCTCTCCCAAATTTTGGAGTGGTCACTAAATCATCTCATCCAGGCATTGCTGGAGCAATAAAATCCTTCTGAGTGCTCCGGCCTCCTAACCAGGCTGGAATTGGGGAGGACAAAATCCACTCAATTGCAATGTGGGGAAGGTGAATATTATTCCAGAAATGAGATTGTGGGAAGGGTGGTGGGGGCAGTGGAGGATGCTGATCCCTGGGGACACCAAAACTTCCTCCAGCTGTGTCCCACATCCCTGACCTTTGTCAAACCCTTCAGCCCTACAAGGTCCCCAGATCCTCTCCAGCCCCACAAGATCCCTGTATCCCTATCAGGTCAAACTCCCCACATTCTCACAAACTCCCCTTATCCCCTCCAGCCCTACAAAGTCCCCATATCCCTTTCAGCCCCAGAAACTCTCTGTATCCCCTTCAGCCTGAGCTCCCCACAACTACTCCAGCCCCACAAACTTCCTACATGCTCTTCAGCCCCACAAACTCCTCATTATCCCCTTCAGCCCTACAAAGTCCCCATATGCCCTCCAGCCCCACAAACTTCCCACATCCCTTCCTGGCCCATAAACACTCCACATTCCCTGCACTTGGCTTCCAGAGGCGGGAGAGAGGGAGATGGGAGGGATAATTCTGCTTTCCCAAGCCAGAGCTGCTGGATGATGTATGATCAGGGATTTGCAACAAACAGCTTCTGCTCCTCAATAGCTAAGCCAGAACCACCTAATCAATACTCAATAGCTAAGGCAGAACCACCTAATCAATACCTTAAAGAGCCTAAAGAGCTCGTCAGGCCTGGGTTGTTGTGGCTGCTGCCCAGGCCGACGTGGCTGATGTGTCATTTTGGTGACAACAATCACGGAATGTGTATGAATTCCGTGAGACACTCCACTAATGAACGTCTGCAGGCTGGAGAGGGAGTCACAGAGCAGAGAGACAGACAAGTGGATCTTTAAAAGAGTCCCCAAAGTCATTAGCGGGCTCTGAGCCCCAGAGCAGCCCTTGGAAAAGCAGCAGGTAATTAGGGCCTGGCTTGATGGGCTGGGGGAACAGCAGCAGGATCCATCCCTGGCCTGTCCCACATTGGGAACGTGGATTTGAGCGGATTTTGCAGAGGTGGGTGCTGATTCCCTTGGCTGGGATTGGGAGGCAGGGCTGGCAGTGCCCACCCAGAGGGGCAGCTTGGCCAAGGGCGAGGGCCCAGCTGCACTTTGGGGCTGGACATCAGTGACCCAAGGCCCAGAGCTGTGCCCCAGGGAAGGAGCTGATTTCTGTCCCTTGGTCATTGCCCAGCTGTGCTTCCCAGGGCAGGGATGGAAGCCAAACATTGTGAACGACAGGACTGAAATCTCCATCAGAGCAAACTGGGAGAGCCTTGCCCTGGCTGGAGAGAGGCAGGGAGGCAATCCCTGTGGTGTAGAGACTCAGCAGGGATGGAGGTGAGGCAGGGAGGTGGAACCAGGCTCTTCTCAGCAGTGCACAGTGAAAGGACAGCAAAAAGCAAATACGAGACTGAAATGCAATTTACTTTCCATTTAGACACAGAAAAGCTTTTCTCTTGTCATATCCTCCCCCCATCCGGCCACAGGCCTGGACAAGCAGTGTAAAGTCAGCCTGCCCTGAGCTGGGTGGGACTGGGTGGTCTCCAGTGGTCTCTGTTCCCTCTGATGCTGAGTCTCTGGAGCAGAATCCCAGAATAATTCAGGTTGGAAAAGACCTCCAAGATCATCGACTCCAACCTGTGAGCAAACCCTGCCTTGACCACCAAACCAGAGCACATCCAGTGGTTAAATCTCAAGTTCTGCTGATGCCTTCAGTTTTATCTTTCCTGTATTTCAGGTTCTGTGCTGCCCAGGGGGGCAGTTCTGAGCTCACAGTCAGTGTCACTCAGCTCTGCACAGAGCAGGGACACAAAACAAATCCTTTTCCTGCTGCCACCAAGGACAACTGGGACAAGTTTTCAGGTCTAAAGACACAAACAAGGATGGGGTGAAGGGAGGAACAAGAAGGATGGGACTTTGGAACTTCCTAATCTGGAGCTGGAATTGGGCAATTAAACCGCAATATGCAAATGGACCAAAACTTATAAAAGTGTGAGCCTGGTGACTGTTTGTCCATTTTGTGACCATTTTGGGTCCACCTTGGGTGTAGCCCTGGCCAGGCTCTTGTCCTGCCCAAGGTGTGTCCTTAAAGGCCTTTTAATAAAGATCTACTTTATTCTCTTAGCTCAGTCCAGTCTCTGTTCCAGCTCAGCCTTCCCAAGGCATCAGTTTCTGGCCACTCAGATGGGACATGAACCCACAATCCCCAGTTTGGCATTAAAAGAAAAACCATGTTCTGCTGTCCCATTAAAGGAATAGAGGGAAAGTGCATTGGTTACTGGGGCTGGACTGGGATCAATCCCTCCCTTCCCTTTTATCCCCCAGCTCCTGAAGATCAGTGATGCCACACAACTGCGCTGTGGAATTTTCCAGGCAGTCCAAGCCCTACTTGGCAGCCCCTGGGGAGGGAGTCCAGACAAACTGGATCACTCTGGGTTACTCCGTGCCCGGGTTCTGCACTGGCTGTATTGAAAAAAAAAAAGAAAAAAAATGAAATAACAAAGGAAGAAAGGGGGAAAAGCCCCAGAGGAGGTGGAGGTGGGGTTATGGAAAGCTTCCCATGCTCACCGAGCTCAGCCCTTGCAGAGCCTCTAACCTAAATTAATAGATCCTCTGGGGTGTGCAAAACTGGGCTAATATTTTGCAAGAATAGCTCTCCCCTGCCTCTTGCCCTCCAGCATGATGAAGACAAAATGCCTTCATTATTGCAGCATTTAACAGTGTGCAGTGTTTATGAAGAGGCTGGAGGATGTGAAGGAATCCAAACCAATTACATTAATCTCCCAGCAAATAAAGCTGCAAATATTTACCTTCACTACACTGCTTTATCTTATTGGACAAGCTCTGGAATTAATCTAAATCCAGTCCTTTAACCTTGCTGGATGGATTGTTGTCCCTGACATCAGGAGGTCACGCAGACTGTACAGCAGGCAGACCCCAGCTCATCCATAGATCGCATTTTGGGCATGGTTTAAATCTCCTCCATGCCCTGCAGTGCTCTAAGAGCAGCTCTCCTTTCCCTGCCTGCACGGGGCGGGTGGTGGTTCAGGAGATTTAAAAATCTCCTGAGGTTTTTAGAGAGCGAGAGGTGCAGAACAGCCCGTGGTGAGCAAACAGCGCAGCAGGGCCGGGTTTGGTGCAGGGCTGGTCCTGGGGTGGTGTCAGCTCGTCACCACCAAACCTTTCCTCACAGGAACCCACTGATCCAGCCCAAGCTCCCCCTGTGCCTCAGGCAAGTCCCAGCTCTGCTACAAATTCTCTACCATTTCCAAGTTTTGGAAAACTACACTTCTAAATTCACCCAGTGAGTCCTGTGTATATAATCTATATCCATATGCTATACTGTATACTTTTGCCCATCGCAGTCTCAGAGTGTGAAGCTGCCCTGTGATTTTAAACTCCCCAGATGTGTCCAGCTGTGTGCAGCAGGCCCTGGGATGGTCCTTCAGAGAATCACGGAGTCACAGAATGGTTTGGAAGGGACTTTAAAGACACCTAATCCCAGCCCCTGCCATGGCAGGGACACATCCCACTGTCCCAGGCTCTCCAAGCTCCTTCCAGCCTGGCCTCTGGTGCCAAATCCTGGGCTGCATTCTCAGGACAGGCTTTGAACACTCTTGCTTAAATCTCATCAGCACAAGTTGTCCTGAAAATTGTTACCTGAGTGTTCTGGAATATCAGAGTTCCCCCTCAGCTCAGCTCTGTGCAAGTCAGCCCCTGGAGAGCTTTTGAGTTATTTTGTGTAAACACTTTCAATCTCCAGATCTTGGCAATTGGTGCTTTATTTATTTAATGTCTCCTCCTTACACCTTGGAACAGCAT
The DNA here is from genome assembly GCA_008694505.1 of Cyanoderma ruficeps. Taxonomy (NCBI): domain Eukaryota; kingdom Metazoa; phylum Chordata; class Aves; order Passeriformes; family Timaliidae; genus Cyanoderma; species Cyanoderma ruficeps. The sequence continues at coordinate 677,168 of VZDJ01000223.1, forward strand.
TTTGCTTACACAAGTCCCAGAGCAGAAGAGGGAAAAATCATTCCAAAGGTGCTGTGTAACAGCTCCTTCCTGTCCATTTAGGCAATTTATAGCGGAACCAGACAGCTTTGAGTAGACAAATCCATTCCCTCAATAGTTTATATCCCATAATAATTCCTTCTTCTCATAAATTTAACTTACATATGAGAAATCACACCAACACTCCAAAAAACCCGGTGAATTTCATTGATGGTAGAAGAGTGATTTGAGCAAAACAGGGAAGAGAAAAGGAGGAGAGGAGAGGAGAGGAGAGGAGAGGAGAGGAGAGGAGAGAAGAGGAGAGGAGANATATTTATAATTGCTTGGCTGGTATTAGAGGGAGGCAGAAGGAAAATCAGGAGGCTGAAAATCTCGTCTGGAGATTTTAACATTGTTGAGTGCCAAGAAATCCTCCATCATGGGGGGGTTTGTTTCATGAGGATGGAGAGGAGAGGAGAGGAGAGGAGAGGAGAGGAGAGGAGAGGAGAGGAGAGCCCAGCACTTTGTTGGTGTGGAAGGGCACAGCCTGGTCTGAGAGCCCCCCGCAGCCAGGGGGACACAATTCTGGGGAGAAATGGAAGCCAAATCACTGAAACGATCAAAGCAGAAGGTTTTCTGTGAGATAAACACGATCTACAGACTCCCGCCCTGAGAGGAGAGCTTGGGAATTGGGATGTGTCTTTGCCAGGAAGGAAAGGCTGCCCATGGAGAGGAGCTGACCCCGGAGCAGACCTGTTCCTACAAGGGGGGTGCAGATACTCCCCAAGTGAAGGAGGCTCCCAGCTGGAATAAATAACCTGGGCACGGTGTCAGGTGTCCATCAGATGAAACATTCAAATCAAATGCAGGTTACAGGATCCCAGACTGGTTTGGGTTGGAAGGGAAGACAAAGATTCTCCAGTTCCACCCCTGCCATGTGCAGGGACACCTTCCACTGTCCCAGGCTGCCCCAAGCCTCATCCAGCCTGGCCCTGGACCCTGCCAGGGATCCACAATTTCTCTGGGCACCCTGTGCCAGGGCCTCCCCACCCTCACAGAGAGGAATTTCTCCCCAATATCCCATCTAAATCTCCCTTCCTTCAGCCTAAACATCCTTCCCTTCATCCTGTCCCTCCAGACCCTTGTGGAAAGCCCCTCTCCAGCCTGTCCTGAAAGAATATTCGTAAGCCATCCTTGCAGAACGTACGGGAAAGTTTTTGAGTGCAAGATTTCAGGCTGAGGAGTCAATGTGATCCCTGTGGCTCCTGGAAACGTTGATCAAGTGCCTGGGAATGCTGACCCAGCAGGGCTCCAGCTGCAGGCTGGGGAGAGGCAGCTCCCAGCTCAGCTCCCGGCGGCCCGGGGACAGCCCGAGCTTCCTGCAGGAGCGCAGGCAGCTTTGAAGTCTCGCACTGAATATTTTATGCGCTGCCCCGAGGCGCTGGGTGTGGAGTTTGAACTAAAGGGCGATGGCTGCAGCCGGCTCCCCAGGCTCGGGCTGTCCTCTGCTCCTCGCCGGCAGCTCCCGGGGGCTGCGGGATGGAGGAGAAGTCAATTCTCCTTCCCAAGGTCACTGCAGGGCACGGCCTTCCCTGATGCCTTTTTCTCTGCCCCTAAACACGAGCCAGGCACGTTTAGGGTGATAAAAAGGGCCGCCTTTGTAGGAGGATCCTTGGGTGAACAATTCTTCATTTGGGGAGCGCCAGAGATGCACAGCCAGTGTGGCACACGGGCAGTTTTTATAGATCCTGCTAATTAGCATAGCCCCCAATTAGAAGTACCCTTGATGAAGTAATGCCCCCCTAGCTCTAGCACCTCCTAAATCCTCCCCCCTCAGACAAGGACTAAGCGCTGTTTGTAAAAATGTGTCTCAAAGAGCTGATCTCAGCCTCGGTTTCTAAAGAGAACTAAGACAGGATAGGGGCCCTGGACCCTGGTTCCCTGGACTTGATTTGATTCAGGGAATCAAATTCAGATCCAGATTCAGATTTGATTCCTCACCATCATTTAAAAACTGTTCCTGCACTGAATTTTCTCTTCCCTGCAGATGATCAAACAATATAAAACTCTCAAATAAAAGCTTTTCAAAAGTCTCTCCCTGGATTTTTTTTTAATTTCCATTCTTACTGGCTAGAAATGGGAAATCATCATTGCTAAGGAGAAATTCCTGATTTGTACTGGTGTGAGGATGAGCCCCTTCCCTCTGCCAGAGGAATGCAGGTTCAGCCAGGGGAACCACGGCCCCACATCTGCCCCAGCTCAGAATTCCCTGACGATTCATGGGTGGGTGCAGCTCAAAACTTGCCCTGGGTGGCAAAGCCACTTCTCTTCCCATGGCACAAAGGGAAACCTCGTCCCTGAGACTCTTTCAAGTCCCCAAGAAGGAGCTCTGAGAGATGGAAAAGATGTTGGATTTATGGAGTTGAGGAGCAGGAAGGAGGAAATGCATCTGGAACTGAAAAATCCCTGGGAATTGTCTTTGTTGAATGCAGTGGAGCTGGGGTGTTTGCAGAATTCTGCAAGTTGCCTGAATATTTTATTTAAAAAAATGGCTGAATCAAAACCATTTTATTAACTCGTCTTCATTTTGCTGATCTGTTTTAAGGCAAAGAAAAGCAAATAAGCGATTCCCTGCTCTCCAGATGAAATGTTTCGTATCAGGGTCCTTCAGGGGAAGTCATTTGTATTTTCATTCAGAGCTAGCTCATTATGAAACATCTTTCAATTGTCATTTAACGAAAAAAACACGGAATTTGCAATGAAACACATTGTTAAACACAGACCAAAAGTCTCCCAGCTGGAAGTGAGGAGCTGATTCCAGGCTGGAAGCCCAGGCCAGCACTGAGCTGCTGCTGGAGCCCTGCTCTGCACCCACAGCCTGGGAAATCCAGCCCAGGGACAGCTCCCGAGTGCAGGAACCACCCTGAGCCAACATCCAGGCTGGAAGGAGGATCCCAGGAGGGTTCAATCCCACAGGGAATTGGACACAGAATGAGCCAGGCCTGGGTTGTGAATTCTTCCTCATCGGATTTCACTCCAAGGCTCTGCAGGGACATTCTGCTGCTTTTTATTTTACTGAACCCAAACATTTCCCTGAGGCTCCCATTGCTGTTCGCTCAAAAAAAGGCATTTTGGTGCCACATCCTCAGTGAGCTCCACGTTCAGGAGTGACAGGACACAGGGAATGGCTTCAGACTGCCAGAGGGCAGGATCAGGGGGGATACTGGGGAGAAATTCTTCCCTGGGAGGGTGGGGAGGGGCTGGAATGGAATTCCCAGAGCAGCTGTGGCTGCCCCTGGATCCCTGGCAGTGTCCAAGGCCAGGGTGGACATTGGGGTTTGGAGCAGCCTGGGACACTGGGAGGTGTCCCTGCCATGGCAGGGGTGGCACTGGATGGGGTTTGAGGTCCCTCTAACCCAGACCAGTCTGGGATTCTGGGATTCTGAGGCTCCTCTCTGCGTCTTTTCCAGGCTGGGCAGTGTTTGGCCACATCCCCTTTGTTGTGAAGCCCCAGGAGAGCTCAGGCCAAGTGACCCCGAGCTCCCCAGTGAGCACAGACTCACTCAGGGACCAGGAGGAGAAATTCAACACAAATTCAACCCCAATTCAACACCAATTCAATCCCAATACAACCCAAATACAACCCCAATTCAACCCCAATCCAATCCCAATTCAATCCAAATTGAACCCCAATTCAATCCCAGTCCAACCCCAATTCAATCCCAGTTCAATCCCAATTCAATCCCAGTTCAATCCCAAACATTTCTGCCACCAAGGCTCAAGCTGAGCCCACCAGGAGCTGATCACACTCAACACCAGAGCCCTCTCTCCTCACCCAGAGCACAATTAGAGTTTCATTAATTGCAGTATAAAAACGACTGAAATTCCACATCCTTCCCTCCAGAGCCCTCTGCCATTCCTGACTGTGCCCTTTGCTGCACTGAGCTTGACCAGCTCTGGAAACTCCAAATTCACACACTTCAAAAAAAAAAACCAAAACCCATTCTTTTCAGAATGACCTTTACTTTTCGAATTGCCCAATATCTGCATTTTCTGTAGGAAAGCACAATTCATTCAGCCACAATAAATATCCAGGCCTGTCCTGAGAGACCCCATTTGGATGCAGCCAGATCCAGGCAGTGAATTTCACTTTAATATCGCAGGCCTATTTGTTTCGCTATTAATTCCAGCAAGGACAATTGATCAATTGTTTTAATTTTAAATCAGAGAGCTAATATCTGCCTCTGGCTTCCCTTGTGGTCGTTCAGCTGCTGCCTCCGAGCTGCACAGATCACTTTTGATTATTCTGTTTGGGAGGTAATTCAGGCACCCCGTGTGAGGAGCATCAGCTGCCCTTTCCCCATGCACGGAGATGATGCAGCATTCCAAACTCTTCCAAACCAGCCTGGAGGGTGAGGTGGGGTTCCCAGCGTGGGAGGGTTTGGAATTTATGAAGTTTCCACTGCCCCTGCCCCTCGTGCCCTGCTCTCACAGTGTCTCTGCAGGCCACGGCCAGCACTCAGCCCTTTGGAGGAAAGATTTCCTGGCTTTGTTTTGTGGGATCAGCTCCTGCTCTCTCTCTCCCTTCATCGTTTTAGAATTTTCCTCAAAATTCTCATGCTGTCTGCACTGCAGCTTGGCCCTTGCCCATCTCAGGGTTGGTGGAGGTCAGGAGCTCCCTCCATCTCTTCCTCTTCCTTCTCCTGCTCTTTTTTTTCCACCTCAATCTCTCAGAAATCAGATCCCACATTCAGCTCCCCAAGTCAAAGAATTCCAGAATTATTTGGGAGCTTAAAACTCTTCTCATTCCACCCCTGCCACGTGCAGGGACACCTTCCACTATCCCAGGCTGCTCCAAACCCTGTCCAGCCTGGCCTTGGACACTTCCAGGGATCCAGGGGCATCCAGATCCATTCCACAGCTTCTCTGGGAATTCCATCCCAGCCCCTCCCAACCCTTACAGGGAAGAACCTCATGGACTTTTTCCCAGCTCCTCTACAGACACAAGGTCAAGGTCTTAGCTGAGGTCACACCATCACACTCTCCCCTCCCCCTTTTTTTATGAAGTGGAGTTTCCAAATGCTGGGTTCTGGAAGTGAGGATGTTCTGCGGAAAGAAATTTGTCGGGCTTTGTTTGCCGTGTTCCTCCTTCGGAATCAATTATTCTTGCAATTCTCATTTGTTAGCAGATTCATTGCTTTGATTCCTTCCTGCATACTGATATCCCCAATCCTGCTTCTCCAGGCACCTGGAATGGTGGCAAAATGCCTTGGGGCTTCGTGGGGCACAGGCTGCAGCTCTGGAATTTTGTCATTCCCTTTTAAGTTCTGCACATTTCAAGCTCGGCCTGCCCCTACCCTCAACACTTTTGGCCTGGTCTAATTGCAGTCCCTGCAGCTTTGCTCTGTTCCATGGAAAAGCTCATTTTTCCTGAGCTTCATTTAACTGGAGTTCATCCTCAGCCAGAGCAAAGGGAGCTCTGTGCTCCTGCTGATCCTGCTGATCCCAGGCAAAGCAGGGATGGGCATCTCCTCCCAGGGCTGCAGGCTGGCTCACAGAGAAGAGCACAGACAAGAGGAGAGGCTCTCAGGGGTCACTTCTTCTCTCTGGTGACCCCAGGGAATGGCTGGGGTTGGGTTTTAGGGAAAGGTTCTTCCCCCAGAGGGTGCTGGCACTGCCCAGGCTCCCCAGGGAATGGGCACAGCCCCAGAGCTCCAGGAGCGTTTGGACGCCACTCCAGGGGTGCCCAGGGTGGGATTGTTGGGGGGTCTGGGCAGGGACAGGAGCTGGACTAAATGATCCTGGGGGTCCCTTCCAGCTCAGGAGATTTCATAGAATCCCAGAATTATCCTGGCTGGAAAATCCCTTCAAGGTCATCCCAGCTGTGCCCGATCCCCACCTTGTCCCCAGCCCAGAGCCCCGAGTGCCACATCCAGGCAAGAGGTGGGAAGACACGTGTGGCCTTGCAAAGACTGGAATGAAAGCTCTGAGTAACCTGGAAAACACCTGTGTCCCCTTCCTGCCACCTGTGTCCCCTTCCTGCCACCTGTGTCCCATCCCCACTCCAACCCCTGTCACCACGGAAAGCTGGGTTAGCATCTGAAATATTAAAGGTGCCATAAAATCCAGGTATATATCGTGGTTTGCAGGATGCAGACAAGGCAGTCACATCCGTGTCACTCCTGAAAATCCAGTGGACACCTGGAGCAGGAGCCAGGTGCTCAGGACATGGCCCAGCAGCCTCCTGCCGTGGTGCCAGCTCTGAGCAGGGCACAGATGCTGCTGGGGGTGACACTTTCAGTCCTCTGGCCTCAGCTCTGGCAGCTTCTCACAGAAATTTGTGTTTATTGCATCTCCAATAAAACAGAGGGAAGAGGAAAGGAGCCCCAGGCAGGATCTGGAGCGTTTGCTCTGCTCTCACTGCTCTGTCCTGCAGGCTGAGGGGGGGAGACATGAGAGAGAGGAGAGATGGATTCATCCTGAGCTCACTCCCTGTCATTAATCAGCCTCTCCCATCAGATAATTTGTATAAAAGTATAACTTAAAGCAAAACAAAGCCCGTGGAATGATTTCTGCCCTCATGAATTCTTAATCCAAGCAGGACGGCAGATAATGTCTCTCCAAATGTTGCTGCTGCTCTTTGCAGCCAATTAATTCCTGCAGGATGGGGGGTTTGGGGCCGCCTCATCTCTTCAATAAATCTCCCGTCCAGTGACAGAGAGAGTTCCCATTCCTCAGGGATAACAGGGAGGGACAGCTCTGCTCTGTGGCCAGCAGGGATGTCCTGCTGCCAGCAGGGACCCAGCCAGACCCCCAGGAGAACAATTCCTGCTGGTTAATTGCTTTTAACCGATTGTTAATTGGTTAAACTGGAGCTTTGCTCAGACAGGCTGGAATTTGGACATTGACACGCCCTGGAATATTCCCTGCCCCGTGCTGGAGGAGAACAGGGGCTAAACTTTACCTAAAGACAAGTTCCCATCGGAACAAACAAAGCACATTTGGCGTTAGGCCTTAAAATTTACTCCCAACCCAGGCCTCAAAATATTGAGGCCATTGCTCAGAGTCCTACAAAAGGCCTGGCCACAGCCATCGATGTGGAGCACTAACTCAATCACCAGCACCCTTGGGTCAATAAACTTTGGGCATTATCTCAACAGAAATTTAAATCCGGGGTTGGTTTCCCATCTGTTTGTTTAATAACGATGCGTTAAGGACGTTCCGCCCTCGGCAATCAATGAGACCAAGTGTGCCCTGGGCTTTGGGCTCAGCTCTGCCCTTTTGAAGTAAAGTCAGGTACAGAAATCTGTCTGCAGCTGCCTCTGTAACAGTTTGTTCTAGGGGGGAAAAAAAGAAAAAAAAAAAGGGCTATTTTGGTATATTAACCTCCTTGTGGCCAGGTGAAAGGTTAANAAAAAAAAAACCCCTTACAGCTGAGAGCGGTGCTCAGCCCGGGGATTTGGCAGGTTTTTGCTGCCCATACAAACGGGGATTAATGAAGAACCTCTCGCTGCCCTCGGAGCCTCCCGGGTGCCTTTGAAAATGTTCCAGTGCACTGCAGGCCCCGGGAGCTGTGGGCTGGGAGCTGCCAGAAGGAAGGTGCCCATGGATAACAACCTGTGCCAGCTGCAGCATTCCCAGCCCTTTGCATGGATTACATAAAGCTGGTGCAGCTCTGAGCTCTGCACCCAGTGTGCAAGGCACAGAAAATTGCAAAGCGCAGAGGTCAGGCCACGGGGAAAGCACCCGAGGGGGTCCTGACTCACTTCCAGCTGAGGAGAAGGGAATAATGAATGGGGAGAAACGAGATAATGATGATAAATCTTGTTCTGAAGTCTTTAATAGCGAGGCTTTGTTGTAAATCTGTCAGAAAGAAACATTAATATGGAGCCACCAAATAGGTCAGGTTAATTACATCATCTGGAAATGCTGTGCTACCTCCAGCCTGCATAAAAAAACCTGAATCAAATCCCCTGAGAGTGGGAGAGATGGTTTTTGGTTTTGTTTTTTTTTTTTTTTTCAGTTGAGTATTAAAATCTCTTTGCTAACATCTCCCAGTGTTCCTCTGGCTTAAGTGAGATGCTACATTTTACCTCCTGTTGGACAAAACCTGGGATTTCCAGGTGAGCAGGAATTGGGGAGATGATCTGTGTGCCAGTTTGCATCCTGCACTGCTGGCCCATCCTGGCGTCAGGGAAAAACCTCTCAGGCTTTGTGCCAGGAGCCATCCCAGGGCCCTGGAGAGAGAACCTTCCCCCATTTGGCTCTGTGAGCAGCCCGTGCCCCCATTCCCTGTCCCACAGCCTGGCATCACCAGTGTGGATTCACTGGGATGTGCTCTCAGCTCTTCCCTGGAGTCCTGGCTCTGAACTCTCCCTCCCTGCCCACGGTGCCACCACTTCCCAGATTTTCAAGGTCACTTTGGCTCCCAGAGTTTCCCAAACTCTCCCCAGTCCTTCATTTCTAGGAAAAATTAAAAAAACCCCAAAAGTTGCAAGACACTTGAGGTCCCCAACTCCAGGAGAACGTGATCCCTGTCCCAGGGATGCTCCAGAGGTGGAGCACCCAGCAAATGCAGTTTCAGCATAAAAATGGGAATATTAAATGGGAATATTCCCATAGGCAGCTGGAGACAGGAACACTCCTGGGAGCAGCCCAGCTCCCCTCCCTGGGTCTCCTTTGCTTTTCCTCCCAGCCACAGCCAGCTGCACAGGGCTGCCCAAAACCAGTGTGGGAAGGGAAATAATCTTTTCAAAGGGAACAAACATTTCTCTTGAACAACTAGATTCCTTTTGAAATATCTTCCTGTTGGGTTCCATGTTTCAACAACTTGAAACGTTTTTCAATTCTCAAACCACTTTTTTTTTCTTCTCACTTTTCATCCAAAAATACACTTTCCCCAGGAACTGTTATTATATTATCACAACATATTATCCCACCTGGTCTGTAAAATATCAGTGATGTATTACTGAGTTGTATTAAAATCTCTATTTATACTTTTCTCTCTTCAAGCCACGACATTTTCACCAAGCAGCAGTGACTCCAGCAGACCTGCACTCCACTGGCAAGATGTCACTGAGCTTCCTGCACCCAAAAAAAACCCAAAAAAAAAGGGTTTGTTTAAAGCTTCAGGAATTGTTTTGAGCTAATAATTGCCAGGTGGGAGAGCTGTGAGTCACTGAAGCACTGGAATCCCGTGACCTGCAGAGGTGCCTGGAGGAGGCAAAGGTTATTGAAGAAAAAAAAAACGTTTTCCCTTGCTGGTTAAATGCAATTTCTTCGTGTTGGTGTGCCAGTCACACGGAGGAGTGCAGAGTGTGACATGGAAAAGTGGTAGGTGTTGTTACTAAGCACATTACACTGACAAGAAAAACACACAGGGCTCGGAGGCAGCTGAAAGGCTCTGCTGAGGCTCACCCAGGGAGAGAGGCTGCTGACAGCTCCTGCTCGCCCCAAGGAGCCTCCAGGGAGCAGCAGCACAGCTCAGAAATGGGGGGACAGCAAGGCTGGACAACTGCTCAAAAGCCTGGCTTTGCTGTGGTGAGGAGGAGCTTAAAGGGCTCTGGGGAGAAAAAATATAAAGAAGAGAAAGAGAGAAAGAGAAAAAGAGAAAGAGAGAGAGAAAGAAAGAAAGAGAAAGAAAGAGAAAGAAAGAGAAAGAAAGAGAGAAGGAAAAGAAAGAAAGGGAAGGAAGGAAGGAAGGAAGGAAGGAAGGAAGGAAGAAAGAAAGAAAGAAAGAAAGAAAGAAAGAAAGAAAGAAAGAAAGAAAGAAAGAAAGAAAGAAAGAAAGAAAGAAAGAAAGAAAGAAAGAAAGAAAGAAAGAAAGAAAGAAAGAAAGAAAGAAAGAAAGAAAGAAAGAAAAAGAGAAGGAAAAAGGTGAAGATTGCTTTCTATAAATAAATGTGGGCAGGGAAAGTGCTGGGGAGGGAGAAGATCTAACAGACAAACTTGGCACAACAACAGAAAGTAGGCACTAGCCATGAATAAATTCCGAGTGGAAAACTGAAGGAAGTTTCCATCCAGTAAAGGAACAAAAGCCTGGAACAGGCTGGCCCAGGGAGAGGAGGAGGAGGAGTGGCTGGAGTGAAGCTGAAGGGCAGGAGAAAGGTGTGGGGAGAGGAAGGGAAAGGGAAAGGGAAAGGG
>VZDJ01000223.1:687355-700571 GCA_008694505.1 Cyanoderma ruficeps
GAAAGGGAAAGGGAAAGGGAAAGGGAAGCTCGGGGCCATGCTGGGGCTGCCTTTGTAATTTCTTTGGAATGCCCTCGGGTGTGAAAGCGGGATGGCTCTGGCAGCTGAACTCCAGGCCTAGATATCCAGAGATATCACTCTTATAATTGCCTCAAAAAGCTGTTAAATAAAAATAAAAATTAAATTTAAAAAAAATGTTTCCTGTGATTCATAAAAAGTTGTAATTATGATGAGAATAGACATTAATTTTCATATATTGCAATGCAATCTAGGAAGTTCACTGTAAATCATCTCCCTAAGGACAGCAGAAGCTCCCTGTGTACCTCACTGTGGGCACACATTGATGTCTGTCCAAGGCATCAATTCTTTTCTCCTTCTGATAAAACAAGGACTTGATTCAGAGCCCCCAAAAGGGCTTTCTCTGAGAAATCCCCATCCCTGCTTTCCAGCAGAGGCCTTACCCAAAGCCTCTCTTTGTTCTCATTTATCCCATGGCCTGGGGTCCTCTCCTCATCAGATAATGGGGCAAGGGAAAAAGGATTTTTGAGCTGTGAATTTTTTTATCATTGGAAAAAGCTCAGGACAAAATTAACCGTAATGAAGTTATTTTGCAAGGATCTGAAACTTTTTCTTTTTTGCCGTATAAAACCACAATAAAACTGGCTGGGATCAACTGAAACATTGATGGATTTTTCTGCTTTAAAAACTGAAATTAATCATCTGCCTTGTCCTGCCCTCAGCATTTAGATCATTAATGGAATGGTGATTACTGCTATAGCTGCTTTTAATTTTTTTCTTTTTTTTTCTTTTATTTCAGCTGATTTATCTGGTGCTCGCAGCAACAACAAGCGTGGAAACTTGGGAGAAAAAAAGATGTGGAAGGAGGGAGCAAAGGGGGCCTTTGCAAGCTTCATTTCATTTTCCTGTGGCTGTTCAGGGCTCATCATCAAAACCAAAATCAACCATTCAGGGCTTAGATGGACATGGAACAGCACAGGTTTAGTCCTCTGCACTAAAAATCCATTTTCCATGGACTTGCAGCAGGGATGCTGTGGGATGGCCTCTTAGAGATAGAAACAACAGAATAAATCCAAGCCTGAACCTGAAAAAGTTCACGGAGCAGAAAGGAAAACAAGTTCCCCACCAAAAGAGTCTGGGGGCGTGTGATCTGCTCAGTTTGAGGCGGTGAGGATTTCACACCTGGCACCTGAGGGCTCTTTGTTGTACCGAGCAGCTTTGAGACTGAAAACGAAATTGAAAGTGAAAGATCTGGAAGGAGAACTGCAGAGAGCACAAGGGAAATGTCGGGGGAACCCTCAGCAAGAAACCCCCCGAGCTTTTTCTCAGCCCCTCTGCTCAGCCTCGTGCAGAGCCCAGGGTCAGAGACCCCCCCAAAAAAAATGCCCCTCGTTCACTGTGGGCCTGGAAAAATGTTCTGCTCTTCTGCATGAGAAAAGCCTCGCCTTGAAATGCACAGGGAGTCTTCAGCTCAATTTCCTGATATAAATAGGGCAGCTCAGAGTCACAGTGAATACAGAAAATGTTTTCTTATATGCAAATGAGAGCTCACATTATTTCATAGAAGGAACTATAATAGTTGGAAATTAGCAAATGTTTCCAGATCCTTGTTAAAGGCAAGGGGGGAAAAAAAAGCAGCTCATCTAATGTTCCCGGATAAAAATGACATTAATTGAAAGTTTGATTCTATTCCCTAATGAATTTTCCTGTTGCATTGTAATTAATAACTACTTACATCCAAAAGAACTCGATATCCCTTCAAATTAGGGCATTACTTATAAATATGGTAATGTTTTAAGAGCAGTTCTAAGAATGCCAGGGACTGCTGTTAGAACGGCTCTGAGGAACAGGAACAAACCCTTAACAAACCCTTCGGGGGCTGCAGGGCTGCTGGGAGCCACTGCAGAGCCTGATTCCCCTCCCAGGACCCCAAATCTATCCTCTCCCAGGACCCCAAATCCATCCACTCCCAGGAACCTGAATCCGTCCTCTCCCAGAACCCCAAATCCATCTTCTCACAGGACCCCAAATCCATCCTCTCCCAGAAACCCAAATCCATCCTCTCCTAAGACCCCAAATCCATCCTTTTCCAGGATGCCAAATCCATCCTCTCCCAGGAGTTTTCCAACCCAAGGCCTTGCAGTGTCTGAAACCCTCCTGGTCCTACAGCAAACCCCACAGGGGCGTTTGCACCCCGAGATTTGGGATTTGTCCAACACTTGCCATGTGTCATCATCCCAAGGCCTGGCAGGATGGATGGAGGCAGCTGTGCCTTGTCCCTCTGGGATTTCCCTCAGGGCCACCTCTGAGACATCCCAGAGATAAAAGGATCACAGAACCATAAAATCATCACAGCTGGGCTGGAAGGGACCTTAAACCCCACCTCATTCCAACCTTAAACCCCACCTCATTCCAACCTTAAACCCCACCTCATTCCAACCTTAAACCCCACCTCATTCCAAACTTCCACCCCTGCCATGGCAGGGGCACCTTCCACTGTTCCAGGCTGCTCCAAGCCCCAGTGTCCAACCTGGCCTTGGACATTCCAGGGATCCAGGGGCAGCCACAACTTCTCTAGGAATTCCATTTCAGCCCCTCCCCACCCTCACAGGGAACAATTCCTGTCCAATATCCCATCTAAACCTACAGTCCTTCAGTCTGAAGCCATTCCCTGTGTCCTGTCCCCCCATCCCTTGTCAATTGTCCCTCCCCATCTTCCCTGCAGCTCCTTTCAGGTCCTGGAAGATCACACTGAGGTCACCCCAAAGCTTCTCCTCTCCAGGTGAACAATCCCAGCCGTCCCAGCCTTTCCTCCCAGCAGAGCTGCTCCATCCCTCTGCTCATCCTGGAGCCTCCTCTGGGCTCTCTGCAGCAGCTCCAGGTGCTGCCTGTGCTGGGTCCCTGGAAAGGTTTTGGCCGTACCTGACCCCTAAACTTGGCCTGAGGTTGTTCAAGCATCACTTGGATGCTCCAGACACTTTAAAAGGGCCCTCGGGGATATTTTTTCCTTGTTGCTGGTAGAGAAGGAAAGGAGGGAAATGCAAACGCAGCGAGGAGAGAGCTGACACGTGCGGGACTTGTCTGTGCCACTGTTCCTGCTGATGCCACACACTCCCACGGCCAGGATGGTGCTGCAGCTCCCAGCCTCGTGTGCTGCAGGATCCAGGCCATTCCCATCCCAGGCAAGCTGATTGATTGGAATAACCCTCTTTCCTTCCAGCTCCCAGATTCTTTACTCCCTTTTTTTCAGTGGTTTATCTGAATGTGACTCAATAACCTCGACCACACCCCAACCAAAACCTCATTCCCATCCCAAGGTGATTATCTGGGATAACCCTGTTTCCTTCCAGCTCCCAGATTCTTTACTCCCTTGATTTCAGTAGCTTGTCTGAATGTGAATCAACAACCTCGACCACACCCCAACCAAAACCTCCACCATGAAATACCATGGGTTGGCCACCTTGACTTGAAATAATTCCTGTGAGGATTCGAAAGAGAATTCCCACTGGTCCTGCCTGGCTGGGGAACCTGGAACCGCTCACGTGCTGGGATTGTCACCTAACAGGGGTGACATTGTCCCCTGTGGCACCCAGCACAGACAGTGGGGCTTTGGGGAGGACTGGAGTCAATCTTTGGTGAAACTGGGTTTAGGTTAATGAGTGTTTCATTTGTTCTCTCTCTGTTTTTATGGTTACTTCTTTTGGAATTACCTTCTAGCTGAAAGCAGCACTGTGGTCACATTTTCCCTACTGTAGGTACAAAAGGTCCCAGAATTGTATTTTTTTTTCAACTGGATGCTCCCTTGACTCAGGGAATGAAAATCTTTGCCAAAACACCTCCTTTTGTGAGCCTTGGTTTACATCTAAAACCCATCCTGCGTATCAGCACTTCTGGATTATCCTTCCTCCCCTTCTGCTATCCAGAAACCTCCACAAATTTCCCTGCTCAGAAATGACGTCAGCTCTGCTTCCCATGGCAGCTCAGAAACCCAGGGAAGAGCTGTTCCCGGAGCAGCCTGGGCTGAGATCCCTTATCCCGCCCCGGCACAGGCACAATCACACCGCCGCGGTCACAGTGAGGGATTTCCAGCAGCCGCCCCCCGCAGCTCCCAGCCCGGCAGGGTCCCGGGATGTCCCCCCGGAGCTCATCCTGCTCCCCCGGGCTGCAGAGCCCGGCAGTGGGATATAAAAAGCCGGGGATGGATGTGCGCCAAGAGGTAGTAAACAAACCGGGAACTCTGTTTTTCCTCTGGCTTTCACTCCCGAGCCTTGTCTGTCTGTGGAGGAGACTGCCCGGCTGCGCTGGGGGGATTTTTTCGGATTCTAAGCCTGGCTCTTTTTTTGGGGGAGAGACAAGGAGGGGCTGCCATTAACCCCGCTCTGCAGAGGGCCAGGCCAGCCTGAGGAGGCTGCCTGGACTCTGCATTCAGGCCACAGCCGCTGAATGACACGAGAGCAAAGTTCAGACCTGCCCTCCAACACCTCCCCGCCATCCCCAAAGCATCAGAGCAGATGCACACGATGGATGAAAAGCCCAAACATATCGATCACTCGGTACAGCGCTGGCAGCCAGCTGTTCTGGCTGGGCTGCGCTGCAGTCAGGCACAAGGTGACGAGCAGGGAACACAGGAGCTGGCACCGAGTGGCTCCCATTGCCGGCGAGCTCCGTGCGTGTCCCCGCAGCGGCTCCCGGTGTCCCCGTGGTGGAGCCGTGCCTGTGGCTGCAGCGGGTCTGCAACCTGCTGCACCTCTGCCGGGCCGGGCAGTGTCCCTGCTGCACCTCTGCCGGGCCGGGCAGTGTCCCTGCTGCACCTCTGCCGGGCCGGGCAGTGTCCCTGCTGCACCTCTGCCGGGCCGGGCAGTGTCGTGCCGGGCAGTGTCCCCGCTGCACCTCTGCCAGCCCGTGGCACTGTCCCCGCCGCCGGAACGCCGCGACAACGCAGCCACCCACCCCGGCCCCAAAGGTAAGGCACCGTTCCCGTTAATTGGTGGCTGGGCAATTAGGCAGGAGGAGGAGAAGGAGGAGGGAGCAGAGGCCTCTGCAGGCGCAGGGAGCGGCGGGAGGGAGGGTATGATGCCGCCGTGGGAGGGAGGCAGGGAGGCTGGAAGCACAGGGGGGATGCCAGGCAATCCATCCTCCTGCCGGCCTCCTCCCGCTGCTCCCAGCCCCGGCTCCCGGGCTCTGCGGGCTGCTCAGCGCCCCCAGCTCCCCTCCCTCCAGCTCCGGTGCCGTCGGGGATGTTCCCGAACCTGTGCCCCATCTGCCTGCCTGCAGCAGGAGCCAACTTCTCCGGCAGGAGGAGAACACGGGCCCCAAATCGGGCTCGCCAGCCCCTGGGGACCCACCCAGAATCCCAGAGGAGACAGCAGGACACGGCCACTCCCACGGCCACCAGGACAGGGACCCTTGGCCTCGTGGTGACCCGCAGTACCCAGCCTCCCTCTCCCGTGCGCTGCAGCCCCACAGAGACGGGGCACACAGGGAGGGAGCTCCTGGAGGCTGCTTTTCCCACAGAGCCCCCTTCCCAAAGCCCTGTTCTGCTCCTTCGTCTGGGAAATTGTACAGGCTGAGGAAGGAAAGGCAGCTCCTGGCTCCTGTGACAGCAGGGGTGCTCAGCCTTCCTTTAGAGGCACCAAAGCAGAGATAAAAATAACCCAAGACAATGCAGAGGAGCTGTTTGTCCCTGTCTGAGGCCAGGGCCAAGCCCCTGCCCCTGCCTGTCCTCACAGCTGCTTTTCTGGGGCTTCACATCCTCCTCCAGCTGCTGCCTTGACCTTCCATCTGCACATGGAGAACTGTCCTCCAGGTCCTTGTCCTTGTGATCCGCTTCTCTCCCTGCAGGGATGTTTTGGAGCTCATTATCCACATCCTGCTGGCTCCAGAGCCTCCCCACGGCCGAGGAAGGGTTAAACCTCTCAGCCTCCTCCTGTCCTCACTCGGTTTCAGGTCATTTCTCGGGGTGGGAAATGCGTGTGCAGGCCCCGAGGCTGCTCTGCAGCTGCTGGGGAAGGCAGGTTTGCCTTTCCAGGGGCACACAAAGCCCCACAAAGCCCCACAGAGCAGGAGCCCTCCGTGTCCTCCTGCTGCTCTGGGGTCACTGGGGCCGGGAAATGTCTTTTCCATTGCTGCTGGAAGTTTGAAGGAGGATAAGAGCAGATGCAGGGGGACAGGGGGACAGGGAGGGGGTTGTGTTTGAGGAGCTGCTCTCCAGGGCTGGGGCCTGTCTCCAGGCCAGATTCCTGTGTGACATCAGACGAATCCTCACCCTGTCACCACACGGTCACTTGTTTTCTCCTTTTTCTCCAGCTTTGGGCACCCGCAGAATCATCTGCAGAGCCTTTAGCCCTCCCAGCTGCGTTGTGTGAGGTTTTGTTTTCACCCAAATTATTCCAGAGCCAGGATGGGGTGGATATTTCCCTTGGAGCTGCTGATTTTCCCCCTGAACCATGCAGGCTGCTCCCCAGTCACACAATTCCCTCCCTGCCAGCCCAGGCTGAGAGATGGATTGTCCCTGCTCCACCACTTTGGGGATGGGGATTTTTCACTCTCTCTGCTCTGCAACCTTATTGTCCTCTGCTGTCACTAAATGATTATCCCTTCAGTGCCAGGGATCTCCATCTCACAGAGAACAGTTCACTGAACATCCCAGAGCTCAGAAAAGCCTCCAGTCCAAGTCAACAAATAATGATACCAGCAAAAAATCACCCCTGAACAACCAAGAGCAAAACCAGCCAAGGAAACCCCAACCCTGAATGAAAATTGGGCTCAGCTTTTTGTATCCAGAGCTGGGAGATTTTAAAGGCAGCAAAACTGCAGGGAATTCTTGTGAGAGAATCTGGAATCACGATAGAATTCCAGACTGGGCTGGGTTGGAAGGGACCTTAAAGCCCATCCCATTCTACCCCTCCATGGGCAGGGACACCTTCCACCATCCAGGCTGTTCCAGCCTGGCCTTGGGCACTGCCAGGGATCCAGAGGCAGCCCCAGCTTCTCTGGGGACCCTGTGCCAGCCCTCACCACCCTCACAGGGCAGGAAATCTTCCCAATACCCCATCTAACCCTCCTCCCTGTCAGTTCCAAGCCATTCCCTCTTGTTCTGTCCCTCCATCCCTTGTAGAGTCTCTCTCCGTCCTTCTTGTAGCTCTCTTCAGGCACTGGGATTAAGTAGAATCCCTTAATTGTAATCTCCTTTGTTATATGTGTGTTTCATCTACAGAATCCATCAATAATTATCAGCATTAATTAATTTTCCACAACATGGCACCCTTCTGAGCTTGCCCAGAAATGTTTCTTATCTATAGATGTGCAGGAAGGGACAGAAAGGAAAGAGCTCAAATGAATCCAAGGGGAAACAACTCAAAAAGTTTAGCAAATGATGTTTTAAAAATAAGAAAGGGAATTACGATGGAGCCTCAGCTCTACCCCCTGGTTCCTCGAGGGATGCTGGCTGGTTACTCTGATCCGTTTGTGATTTCGGGTGCTGTGTGACACAGCTCCCACCACGAATCCCAGCCAGAGTGTGGGGAATGACAGCGTCCTGCCTTGGCTTTGCTTGGAATTCCACTGCTCCAGAGGCCCCAGGGAAGAAAATCAATTCTTAGAGACTTTCTGAAGCCTCCAACGAGAGGGACAGTTTATCAAGGGGTAGTTTTACTGGAGAGAAGCCCCACCTGGTGCATTTTGTAGGTTCAGTTCCCTACAGAAGGGTGGAAAGATGCTGGATCTCTCCAAGACCTCGAGGGCAGAGCCTCCCAGAGCCTGATTTCATCCTCAGGAGTCAGAACTGTGGCCATAATCAGAAAATACCGTGGGCAGGAACATCCATATTGCACCAGAAAGAAGATTTCCATCATTAAAGGCAAACCTTGTCTCCAGTTCACTGGCAGGGTTGGAAATGTCCAGCTAGGAAACTCTGAATCCTTCATTTTCAGTAATTTGGGGCTTCTTAGAGCACTCTGAGGTGATGGGGGGGCTTTGAACACCTGCTGGAGCTCCATCAGGAGCACAGGGCTGTGGCTGTGCCAGATAAAAGCAGGGAGGAAGGAGAGAGGATCAAAGGCTTGGGATGAAGCCTCTCAGTGCTCTCCCTTCAACCTCAGAGTGTGAGACTCCTCACAGACCTCAGGGGCTGGAAGGATTTGGGTGTGGGCTGCAAGGAAGGAATGGGAGAATCCCAAAGGTGTGGGATGTGCTTTATCCACCATTATGCTCCTGATCCCTGTGATTTGTGTAGATGTGGAAAGGAGGGAACAGAATAAGCCATAAACTCCCTTCTCTTTCATGCCTGGCCCCAGTAGGAAATGTTCAGTAAACAGGAACTGGGTCATTCCCTCTCTCCCGAGAAGTTGGTGCGAGAGGAGCAGTTAACAAATAATTATGCCACATGAGCCACTAGAAAATGCCTTTTCCGAGCAGCTTCTGAGGATGCATGGGAACCTCTCTGGCTTTTCAAACTCAAAGGGACTTTGCTTAAGTTCCCTTCCAAAGGAAACTGCTTCAGCTCATTATTTGCAGACAGCATCTGTCACTTTTCTATGCCAGTGGCTGCTGATCGTCCTCAAAGAACATTGTACAAATGTGCAGACTGCTGTGTGCTGAGAAAGGACTGCTATTATATCAATTTTCCACTTGAAAGCAGCAATAACAGCAAATAAAGCTGGAGCCACATGACTCTGCTGGATCTGGGGCACTCACGGAGCCATTCACCCTCCCCGGGAGACGGCAGCTCCCAGGGGCCTGTGGCTACCTCAGGCACAAACTGGTGCTACTGGTGGGCAAGAACAGCCAGGAGACCCTTGGGGACCTGCCTGAGGAGCCTCTGCCCCCTGCAAAGCCCCAGGTGACACCTGGTTGTGTCTGCCCTGTTCTAGAGCCCAAACTCTCCCAAATTTCGGCTGCTGTGGGATGTGGGTGGGATGGACACAGCCAGGCCTTGGCCGACCACCACTGGAGGTGTCCTCTCAGCAGGAACTGAACCCACAGCTCGTTTTCCAGGTCTGGGTGACACCTGGTTTGTCTGTCCTGTTCTGGAGCCCAACCCACCCCAAAATGCAGCTGCTGTGGGATGTGGGTGGGATGGACACAGCCAGACCTGATCCCCTTCCCACTGGAGCTGTTCTCTCCTGTGGGAGCAGCAGGAACTGAACCCACAGCTCATTTTCCAGGGCTGCATCTAAAGGAAGGACAAAGTCGAGTAATCTGCTCCTCTAGAAAAGTCAGCAATGGGAAAAGCCAAAGAAATTCTGGGTGAATTCTCCCCCTCAGCACTTCCTGGCAGGTTGGTAAAATCCCCACATTCCCCAGAGCAAGACACAGATCCCTGGGAGTGATCTCTGCAGTTCGGAGCTGTGCTTTCCCTAGGGAAGAAAAATTGGAGCTTTCCCGTGGAGGAGACATTTCATTTTTCACCATTTAAAAATCAGATTGTTGAAATAATGATGCTGCAGGAGGAGGAATGAACCTTCTCCCTGTGACTGCCAAGTGCAAACAAGGGACATCATCTCCTGTCTTCTGACCAGGATCCCCAGACTGGCTTTTCCTTGGATATGGGAAAATGATGGGCTGGCATGAAATGCCCCCTTTGCAAGGAGCAGCACAGAATGGGCAAAGTGTCATACCCAAAAAACCCAGCTGAAGGACATTCCCTGTTACCCCAGCAACTGCTGAGCGGGGAAATGACCTCCCATGGCACAGGGAGAGGTGTGAGCTCCTAAAGGAGCATCCCTTGGGAGCTGCTGTGTGTCCACACCTGCCCCAGGGGCAGCTCCCCCCGTCCTGCTCCCAGAAGGAGAGGAAGGGAGGCCAACAAGGTTTGCCAAGCTTTGATGTTCCAGGAGCGTGTTCCAGACACAGTGCACTGATTCCTTTAAAAATGTTTGTGAAATGTTTTTTTTTCTTTTTTTAAAGGTTGGTTTACTTGGAATTTAAAAAGTGCATTTCAGTGTTTCCATACCAAATGGATTTCACACAGCATCTCAAGTTCATTTAAAAGGCCTTAAATATCTGGATGTTTTTCAAAAGTTGAAAAATTCCTGTTTCAGTTCTGTCACAGCTCATCCTTTCCATTCATTATGTTTTGCTTAACCTTTTGGATAAAAAATGCCGTCATTCTCCCAGGGCTTCTGCAGCATTCTAATAGAAACTGGCAGATTTGGAGAATATGTATGGATTTCAGGGAACAATAATTCCATCTCCGTGTTATTACACTGCAAACGGCCACTCCACGTGCTGGACCTGCTCCAGAGGGATCCAGGCTGAGAATCTGATGGTCCCTTTTAAAAACTCAGCCTAATTCTGCTCCTAGTAAAACCAGTATCAGCTGTGCCGCTGGCTTCAGCAGGGAAAAGATGGGATTGGTGGTCCCAGGATCTCCTGCTGGGGGGACGTGCTGGAATATCCAAAGGAGTGTGGGCAGAAATTACAACATTCCCTGAAGCCAAGTTTAACCCAGCCCAGAAATCCAACCATGGCCTGGGTTGTGCCCAAAGCAGTGTGGGCAGCAGGGCCAGGGAGGGGATTCTGTCCCTGGGGAGAGCCCACCTGGAACAGTGCCCAGTTCTGGTGTCCCCAACACAGGAAGGACAAGAGTGAGTCCAGAGGAGAGATGGAAGTTGACAAAGGGACTGGAGCACCTCCCCTGTGGGGCCAGGCTGGGAGAGCTGGGATTGTCCAGCCTGGAGAGGAGAAGGTTGTGTGGAGACCTCAGAGCCCCTGCCAGGGGCTGCAGGGGACACAGAGAGGGACCTGATCAGGGATTGAAGTGACAGGACAAGGGGGAACGGGTTCAGACTGGCAGAGGGGAAATTCAGGTTGGATGTTGGGAAGGAATCCTTCCCCAGGAGGGTGGGCAGGCCCTGGCACAGAGAAGCTGTGGCTGTCCACACCACCAAGGTCACCACTAATCCACATCCTCTAGTGCCAAATCCGCACGTTTTTTGAACACTTCCAGGGATGGTGACTCCACCACCTCCCTGGGCAGCCCCTTCCATTGCTTGACCGCCCTTTCCCTGGAGAAATTTTCCCAATACCCAATCTAAACCTCCCCTGGCCCAGCCTGAGGTTGTTCCCTCTCCTCCTGTCCCTGTTCCCTGGGAGCAGAGCCCAAACTCCTCTGGCTGTCCCCCCTGTCAGGGAGTTCTGCAGAGCCACAAGTTCCCCCTGAGCCTCCTTTTCTCCAGCCCCTTTCCCAGCTCCCTCAGCCCCTCCTGGAGCTCCAGACCCTTCCCCAGCTCTGTTCCCATCCCTGGACACGCTCCAGCCCCTCAATGTCTCTTATTCTCAACATCTTTCTCCTTCAGTCATTTATTTATAGCCTGAGATATTAAAAAAATGCCTTAAAGTGAAAGGACACCTGTCAGGGATAACCCCAAAGAGGGTTTGCAGTGCAAACACCTGCCTGGCTGTGTGTGGTTCAGGAGGCACAAGGGAAACAACACGGGGATAACAGGCACTGGAAACGTTGGGAATTCTCCCGAATCTTTGGGAAATGTGGCGAAATGACCTTGAATACCCTGAAGAGTGGGGTTTGCTCCTGAAGCTGCTGGTAGCCGAGGATGATGCGGGTCTGTCTGCTCTAATTAGGGTTTTAGGTGCTCCGGGGTGAGGGCTGGCTTTTCGCAGGGGATGTGGCAGCAGCACAAGGGAGCTCTGGAGCAAGGCAGAGCATCTGGCTCCGATATCTGAACCGTGGTCACAGCACAAACAGCATAATCAGGAGACAAAAACGCCGCCTTGGAAGGAGAATAATGCCCCTAATGTGATAATAGCAATAATTACAGCCCGGGTGTTAATTGTGGTTGTGTGAGCAGAGCTGAGCAGAGGGCTGGGAGCAGGAGGGGAGCACAGCCCAGCAGAGCAGGTGCCATCACCCCTGTGGCACTGGGGTGGTGGCTCTGGAGGCTGCAGTGTCCCCAGTGTCCCCAGCAGCTGGATTGTTGGTGGGTGGGACAGGAGCTCAGGGGCTGACCCTGGTCACTGGGGGAATTGTCCTGCCCACCTCACCTCTCTGAGCACCTGCAGCCCCATCCCAACTGATAATTCCAGGGGGGTTTTTGTTGTAATGGAGGAAAATGGGCCAATTTAATCCATCCCACCCTGAGCAGAGTGTCTGAACTCAGACTCCAGGCCTGGCTCTGGGGCCACTGCAGCTCCCACATGTTTAAATTGGGTGTAACAACACTTTCTGTGCCAGCACCACTGAAATGCTCAGACACTGGGGAGCAGCTCCCTTTCCTGAAGCCACAGAGTGCAGATCAAAGCTCTGAGCTCGCTGAGGTGTCCTACCGAAACTCCCTTAGTCAACAACAACAACAACAACAACAACAACAATAATAATAATAATAATAATAATAATAACAACAAATGAATCAGAAAATCACAGAATGGTTTGAGTTGGGAGGGACCTTAAAGCCCATCCAGTGCCACCCCTGCCCTTCCACTGTCCCAGGCTGCTCCAAGCCCTGTCCAGCCTGGCCTTGGACACTTCCAGGGATGGGGAAATCTTCCTTAGACAAGCCCTGAGCACTCCCAGTGTCTGGCTGCTGCTGAATAATGTGGATCACACCCTCTGCAGCCAAGCTGGGAGCCCTCAGCTGCAGTTTATACCCACTGAACACACTCAGCTGCCACTGCATCCCACTGTGGATACAGCACTGACCCTGGCGGAGGGGCAGGATCACCCCAGAGGTGCCCCCAGGGCTGAGAGGGTGGGATCTGCCCTGGGGTCGGTGTGAGGGGTCCTGAGCAGGTCCTGGGACATCAATCCAGGGGTTTGTACCCCTTGCTGCCACTTCTGTGCCCTCAGAGCAGGCAGGGGCTCATTTGGGGCTGGCTGCAGAGCACCGAGGGTGCAGAGCTCAGCCTCGTTCCCTCATCTGACCCCACTGACCTCAGACCGAGGCACCAAAACTCTCCGGGGTTTTTTTTGGTTTTTTTTTTTGGAGACCATCACCAGCTCAGCTGGAGCTGTGCCAGCTGTTCCCCCTCGGAATCAGGGTAAACTAAGCCGATGCTATGGCTCAGTAACGTGGGCTGCACTGGCAGCCTGGGAAATCAACTCCTTTCTGATACGGGGAATAATGTGGAAAGGCAATTTTCCCTCTGAAGGAAAATGGAGACTTAGATGAAAGCCTCACATTTTTTATTCAAGTGATATTTTCAAGAAAAAAGTGGATTTTTTTTAATTTTTTTTTTTTTTGTA
>VZDJ01000223.1:706904-735765 GCA_008694505.1 Cyanoderma ruficeps
AGAGAAGAGCAGAGAAGAGAAGAGAAGAGAAGAGAAGAGAAGGATAAGGCTCTAACACATCTTGAATCCATTCCTGGCTCAGAGGGGAACTGCAAACCCCCCTTTTCAGGGTGGCAGGTGTGCAGCAGCACCGTGGGCTGCTCTGCATTCACACACAAGTGGATTTTCTGCAGCAGGTCCAAGGCAGTGAAATCCATCACAACCTCCCACTATTGGCAGGAGCTGGGCATGGGCTCAGCTCTGTGGCTGAGGGGCTGGGCTGTGCTCCAGGGCTGTGGGGCACCACAGGAGCCACTGGCAACCCCCAGCTCTCTCTCTGCTCATTCACTCGCTGGCAGGACTCTCCAAGAGGAACAAAAAGAGCCATGAGAAGATCAGTCCCTGCCCAAACCCTGCTCCATGGATCCCTGCCCAAACCCTGCTCCATGGATCCCTGCCCAAACCCTGCTCCATGGATCCCTGACCAAACCCTGCTCCATGGATCCCCTGTCCCTGCCCATGGATCCCCTTCCCTGGGCTGGAATGCTGCTCCCTGCCGTGCAGCCCCTCCTGGAGCAGAGGGAAAAAGCTGCTCCTCGTTTTTCACCTGCCAGACAGACACCCCCAGGTTTGAGCCAAGCCCCCAAGTGCCCCAGGTGTGGGCTGTGGCAGCTCTGCTCCCTGGGGACACTGTCCAGCCTCAAGGCACGGCCTGGCAGTGATGCTGTCACCCAGGAAAGGCTTTGGGGACCTGATCCTGTCTTTATCTGAGCAATGAGGCCACGCTGCTGTGACAGGGCATTTTTCAGGATGTGACGGCCACTTCCTGAGGGATTTTAAACCTCTGGGGAGTTTTAAAGGCTCTGCCTGAAGAGTGGGGATGGTGCCACGGGCTTAGTCCAGGTCTGGGAGGAATGGAGGTGCTGTCAGGAAGGAAGGAGCTGTCCCAGCTACACCAGGAGCTGAGCAGAGGAAAATCCCTCTCCAAGGGTGAAGCCCCCCTGTCCCACCCAATGCCTTGGGCTGAGTGGAACCTTCTCTTGTCCCCAGTCCCCCTCCAGCTCCCCTGGAGCCCCTTTAGGCCCTGGAAGGAGCTCTGAGCTCTCCCTGGAGCCTGGAACCCAAACCATTCCATGATTCTGTGATTCCACAGGAATCTTGGTTCCCATCTTCAGCCTGTGGCCTTCGGGCACTGCCAAAATACAAACTGGTCACAGGCAGAGACCCACCCGCTGCCAAGGGGTGGAGATAAATCTGTGCCAAAGACTAAAACCAAGCAGGAGTTTCATGTCTGGCTCTCCTGGGCCGCCTGCAGTCGCTGCTGTGGCATTTGCTGGGTACAGCCCTGCAGTGTCCACCCTTATCCTCACTATTGAAGGATGGACAGGAGCTCCTAAGACCAAATAATTCCCCTGGGAGTGAGCACCATCCACAGAAAGTCAACCTGGAAGGCAAACCAGAGCCCTGTGTCTCCAAAAACACTTCTCTGATGATGACTTCATCCCAAGCAGCCTCTCCCAAGGAATTTTGGCAGATGAACTGTGCATAGCACGCTGGGTTTGGTGTAGCAGTAGGTTTTGGGGAGTGCTCATGCTCTCCAACTACCAAACCCTGACCGTGCTGTTGTGGAGAGATCACAGATGCTCCAGAATTACAGATCTCTCTGCACAGCCCCCTCCCTGCCCCCAGCAGTCTCCAGTTTTTTTCATAATATTTGAATTTCTTATTTACAACTGGCAAGCAGGATTAAGAGTGAATGCAGCCCTGCCAAGGGCACATCAATCCAGCTCCAGGATGAGCCTTCACTGAGGTTAAATTCCCTGTTTGGGGAGAGAACCAGCCTGAGATCCTCAGCGACACCACAGCAAGAAATCATAAGGGCTTTTTATACAACAGCTATTGATCATAAATAGAGAAAAAACACGTTCTTCAAAGAGGAGCTTGTGGCAAGCAGCTGCAGCTCCAGTTTCACAGACAGCTGGGCTGTACCTGCCAGCTCTTCCCCAGCTTTCAGCTCAGCTTTCAAAGGTATCTGCCAAAACATCCCCGAGAGCTGACAGACTCCCCGTGAAAGGGCAGCCCGTGATAGGCAAGGCTGCTTTCTTCTCCTCTCAGCCACTGTCATTGATGCTCTGGCACAGGAGAAAGAAGAGGGATCCATTCTGGGGTTCCAGGGGATTGAAACCCATCCATGGAACGCAGCAGAGGGCTGGATGCAGCTGGTAGGGCTGGGCAGCAGATGGGGAACCAGTGGAGTGAAAACTTGTGGGGTTTACCTTGGCAGGGGACAGGAGGCCCTCAGCAGTGGGAAAGGGGAGCCCCAGATTCTGGGTCTGGCACACACAAAGCCAGGGAAACCCTGTGACCTCCCAGATATCAAAACATCCGGCTAATCCCAGCCCTGGTGGCCTTTCCCTGCCTCAAACACAAGATTTTGGCTTTCACTGTCTCTAAGGGAGAAAGAAGGGACAACCCCAGTCCTGTCCTTGTCCCCCAGGAAGGCCCCGTGACCAGGCCAAGTCAAAACCACCAAAATCAATGGATGTGTGAGCAGTGGGATCTCCAAGAGACAAAAAGTGGCGAAGCTGTCTGTGGGAAGGGCTCCCTTCCCAGCTCCCAGCTGCCTCTGGAGCAGGGGCAGGAATCTCCTGGATCTCCTGCTCCAGCAGCGATCCCTGTGCCCCGTGGCCATTTCCCTGCAGCTCCAAGGAACAAGGAGCTCCAGGGAGGCTCTCAGGGCAGCTCACAGCCCTTGTGCTGGTTGCTGACAGTGCTGGCTCGGAAAGCCACGACCCAAAACACTCTGTCCATGTCCCTGCCCAGCCTGGGACAGAAGGACACCAGCCCCTCACCTCTCTTATCTCGGAAGGTGACACCAGGGACCCAGGGGGTTTTGTCCCCATCCCTTCCCACAGCAGCTGCAGCCCCTGGAATGTTTTCCATGGCCTCCCCCTCTCCTCCCACCCGAGGGCTATAAAAACCAGAGCTGTCCAGAGCCTGCTGAGAAATGGACCGGCCATGTCTGAGGGCGGTTAAATAATTCAGAGCGGCTCGAAATGTCCTCTTGCGTCATGGAATCTTCCTGCACAGCTCCCAGGCCCCTCTCCACATCCCAATCACCCGATTTCCCAGTCAATACAATTAAGTGGAGGAATATGCAAGGCTCGGGATTAATCTGGAATCAGGATGCGGGCGATCTTTGGCGCATCCTCCTCAAGGCACCGTCAAAACCCATCCGAAATTATCCAGGATAAACAGAAAGTGCTTCATTGGGATGCAGTGGGCTCAGGCTCCACAGCTCCCTGTTGATGGGATGTCTAACAAGTGTTTAATGAGCAAAAGGACCCAGCACACCTAACCCTCAGTCTTTGCAAATCTATTCACGGCGAGTTACAGGTGCAGGTGTGAGAAAAAAAGAAAAAAACGATCCTCAAAGTCCTGCCTTCGCCTGTAATAATGAGTCTGCTGCAAGGGTGGGTTACTAATGATGGGGGCAGGCAGTAAATCCCGGCTTGGAGCTGATTCACTGCGGGTTTTGTAGCTGCGCTGGGCCGAGGAAGTTGTGACAGATGTAATATAAGACCCCAAAATAACAAATTAAGGGGACGAAGCAGCGCTGTGGGGAAGAAACTGGAACACGGAGCTGAAAACCAAGCCACGGGGAGCCAGGCACGACGGCGGGGAGCCAGGGCGGTGGCGGAGGGAGGAATCAGAACTCTCAAACCGCTAATGAGCAGCAAATTAATAAATCTCTTTTCTCCCATTCATCCCTGAATCCTATTTACATGCCAATGGAGCGGCAGCACCGCTGGGCCCGAGCTGGTGGCTGCAAGAGGGGCTCGGTTTGGGGTGTCCCAAGGACAAGCAGGGCTGTGGCAGAGGGGACAGTGGTGCCAGCCCGTGTCCCATCCCGCTCTCCCGTGCCTGGTGGTGTCCTGGGGTGACTTTACGAGGCTTGTATCCCCAGTTATCTGTTGTTTGTGTTGGATATTACACCCTGTACCTCTCAGACTGGTTCTGACAGCAAAGGGGGAGACAGAGAAGCACCGAGTTTGTTTTCAGAAACTGCTCTGACTCCTCCACATTCTGCTCCTGGAGTGTGCCGTCTGCAGCACGGACAGACAGTGGGACAGAGACCTTGGAAAGGGTTAGAGGACTCCATTTTCTACCTTGTTAGTTAGAGCTCACGACTCGTGAGACTGTGCTATGGATAAGAATTAATAAACACTGAGTCTGAATGTGAAAACTGCGACTCCTGTGTGTTAATCCCGGCTCTAACACAGAAGAAAAGAAGATAAAAACCTCACAGGGGGGAGTTTTGCTGCTCAGTCACCAGGCTGGCTCTGCCCAGCAGGTTTGCACCTTGCCCCATCATGCTGAGGGCCACAGCCACTGCCCTGCACACGTGGCTCATCCCTTCCTCCTTTTCCTGAGAACATCCTCAGAGCAAGTCTGAGCAAGGAAAGAGCCTCCTGCAGATGCTCCTGACTCAGAGCACACCCGCCAGGGAATCCAGGCACAGCCTGGAACCAAGAGGGAGAGGTTCCATTTCTGGAAGTGTTCTTGGGCCAGTTCTGGGGACATTTAGCTCCTCCTGAGTTTCCCACACAGCCCTGCCCTTGCAGCTCCTCCAGGATGTGGGATAAGCTTAGAGGGGATGGGCAGATTGCAGGAATGGTTCTGCTTTTCCCTATGGAATGACCCTGCAGAAGAGTCTAAACCCCTCTGCTCCTCCGGCCTCACTCCCCCAGCCCTTGCACTCAGTTCAGCTGTGAAATTCTGCTGTTTCCAGAAAATAACCTCTCTATTTTCCACACACTTGCAGAGATACTGGGAAAACAAAGAAGCTGTTTGGTGCTGAACAGAGATTGTCATCTGCTCTACAGAATTCCTGCTGCTGTTCCAGACTGCTGAAACTCAAGGAGCTCAATTCCATCAAGAAAGTGTTTTCAAGGTCTGAGACTGAGAGTAAAAGAAAAAAACAACCAAAAAACCCCCAAAACAACAATCACATTTTTACCCAAAAATCCAGCAATATGATGTGGGGTGGGCAATGTGGGGTGAATGTGTTCCCTCCCCGGGGTGTTGGTGTGGCTGCAGCTGTAAATCCTAAATCCCCTCCAGCCTGGGTGAGTGCCAGAGCCCTGGGGAGCCCTGAGGGCACAGCCCAGGCCAGGGTGGGACAGGGGCAGTGTCAGGGGCTCGGAACAGGCTGAAGAAGCTGGGATTTAAATCGGGTTGGTGCACAGAGCTGGCTCCTGTCTCCCACGTGCGTCCCCGGAGCACTGAACCCTCCCACGGCACCACGAGCAGCAGGAGCTGCTCCCACACAGGAATTTGGGATCCCTCCTCCCTCTCTGAGGGCTCACAGACCCCCTGGGGCAGGAGAGGTGCCTGTGCCCACGCACTGAACCCCTCAGAGGTGCTGCTGCTGTCCCCCAGCTGCCTCCACACGGAATGAAAAGCTGCTGCCTCAGAACCAAGCATCCAACTTCCTCCTACCCAACGCTGGGTGAGATCAGCCCTGCCGTGTGCCTCACCACGGGGAATTCTACGGCCTGAAGAGCTGGGATTCATCCCTGGGTCATCCTGACAGCAGAGGAACTGCCCGTGGATTGAAGGACACGCCTTGTAGTGGCTTCAGAGTGGCAGGCAGTGATGGAGTGCCCAGTGGGATGTCATGGAAGAGCCACAAATCCCCAGGCTGCAGGAGCCCGTGGATGTCAGACGTGTGAATGTGCTGATTTGGTCTCCATGGTACTTTGGCATGTCTCACGTCTTTGTCTTCTGCCCGAAATAGACGAGCTCTTAAATATTACTCAGCACTTGGAGTTCTGCCACGGCACAGAAGACAGCTGAGAAAACACCAAAAATGTGTCTCCCAGTGCTGAGAAATACTGAGAGAAAGTTCAGGGGCTTTGTGGAGTCCAGGGGCAGAACCCTCTCCACAAGGCAGGGTGAGCTTATTTGGCTGAAGTGGAGATTGTAACACAAGGACTGGGGCTGAAAAAGGACAGAACCTGCTCATCTAAATAGGAATAGGATAAACCAGGACAGAACCTGCTCATCCAAACAGGAATAGGGCAAAACAGGACAGAGCCCTCTCATCTAAATAAGAATAGGACAAAATACCACAGAACCTGCTCATCCAAAGAGGAATAGGACAAAATACCACTGAACCCTCTCATCTAAATAGGATTATGACAAAATACCACAGAACCTGCTCATCTATATAGGAATGGGGCAAAACAGGACAGAACCTGCTCATCTAAACAGGAATAGGATAAACCAGGACAGAATCTGCTCATCTAAATAGGAATAGGATAAACCAGGAGAGAACCTGCTCATCCAAAGAGGAATAAGACAAAATACCACAGAACCTTCTCATCTAAAGCCCTGGCTGAAGTTCTCACCCCTCCTTACAGGTACTGGATGGTCACTTCAAGCTGAACTCAGGAAATCTGTCAGGAAATCTGTCACACAATATTTCCCCAAATCCAAGCATTTCAGGCACAATCCTAATGACAGAAACCCCTCATTCCTTTGTGACAGCCCGAGTCCCCCCTGTGACAGCACAAACAGACAGGTCATGTCACAGACAAAGACAAAGCCAACGCCACACATGAGCACAAGCAGGTCCTGCAGCAGGTGAGGTGTTCATCACTCACCACTCAGCAGTGGGGGGATTTGCCATTAACAAACTGGAAATGAACATTATAATGTTCAAGGCAGCCGAAAGGTAAATTCTAAGGCCAGTCCATTCTGATGTCTATAAACAGCCACAATTTTCATTTCTTCAGAGAACAAAAGCCTTTTATTCCATTTTTCTGGTGGCTGTGGTGGATAACCAGGCTGCATTCCCAGTGCCCACTCTCCCACCTTCCCAGAGACAGGAAAAGTGCTCTGGAAAAGCTGTGGAAACTCCTGACCCACCTGCAGGAGAACAGAGCCCCTGAGGTTTTGCAGCTAAAGAAGGAGAGGAGGTTTGGATCTCACCTGGGAAGGAACAGGGAACAGCTTTTTGTCCAGCAAACTGGGATCTGCTGGAGCCCAAACCAGCGCCTCAGGGCTCTGAGGTGAGGATAACTCACCCACCTGAGACCAAGGGCTGGATTTACAGCCCTGCTCAGGGATCTGCCTGGCCTTGGTGGGGGCCAGCAGGGCACCCCACTCCAGGGACCATCACTGCTGGGGTACCTTTGCTCCCTGACCCTAAACCTGCTCCTGATGTGGCAGGACATGACCGTAAAACTCCTCTGGGATGGGGACACCTGGTGTGAAATGTCACCCACGGGTCCCTCCTTGGACCATTGCAGCTCCCAGCCCACCTGAGGCTCCTCTGCTTCCCTTCCCTCGGTGCAGAGCTGGGCTGGGACTGCAGGGCATTGGTTTGGAGGGTATTGGGATATAGAACTGGGATTGCAGGGTATTGGATTACAAATCTGGGATTGCAGGGTATTGGATAACATTTGGAATTGCAGGGTACTGGATTACAGGACTAGAATTGAGGGTATTGGATCACAAATCTGGAATTTCAGGGTATTGGGTTACAAATCTGGAATTTCAAGGTATTGGGTTACATATCTGGGATTGAAGGGTATTGGATTGGAGGACTGGAATTGCAGGGTATTGCATTACAGGACTGGGATTTCAGGGTATTGGATCACAAATCTGGAATTTCAGGATATTGGATTACAAGTCCCACGGGTGCTGCCTCAGCCTCAGTAAACTTTATTTAAGCACACACAGACATACACAGACAATATACATATATTTTGTTTCTTCTCTGACAGTTCTACAGGACCAACACTACTTTGGATGACACTCGTGGAGAACTGGAAAAAGTGCAGGAAATGTCGGAATAATAAAAAAAAATAATTATAAAATAAAATAAAAATATCAAGGTCCTTTAATCATTTGTGAGTCACGGTCATCCACAGAAAACAACACAGGAGCACGAGGACACAGCTCCACATACAGTACATTGGTCTATAGAGGAATCTCCACATACATTGTGTCTAGGAGGGAGTACAGCAGTCTTGGGGACACAAAAGGGGACAGGAATGGCACATGCACCCCCAGTGGCACAGCCAGGGCAGGGCAGGAGGGGACAGGAGGACACTCGGAGCACGTCTCACTGTACACTAGAAAAACTCACCAAAAAAAGGCAACAGCGTCATCAATGAACATGGCCCGGGGCTGTGGTGTCACCAGGACACAGCTCTGGTGTCACCAGAACCCCCCCCGGCTATTTGGTTAT
This sequence comes from Cyanoderma ruficeps, assembly GCA_008694505.1. Classification (NCBI taxonomy): domain Eukaryota; kingdom Metazoa; phylum Chordata; class Aves; order Passeriformes; family Timaliidae; genus Cyanoderma; species Cyanoderma ruficeps. The sequence continues at coordinate 715,144 of VZDJ01000223.1, forward strand.
TTGTCTTAAAGGGCTACAGCTGTCTCTCCACAGATATTTATATACAGTACATGTACACAGAACATACACAGAGCAGCATATGTATATCTTTTGTGTTTTCCTGTTTGTACATTATATCACAGGTTCTAGGAGCACAGAAAATATAGAGCTAGAAAGAAATAATTTTATAAAATATTTGTCATAACCCCACCCCAATCAAAACAAATAAATAGATAGATAAACAAATAAATAAAAATAAATGAAATAAAAGCCCAGAAGTCAAAGAAAAGAACTCCAGACACACAGTCTGGAAGTGGTCACTGCCTGCCCTGGGCCAGCTGGACATTCCTTCCCCTTTGGGAGCAGCCACGCACCCAGGAAAACACAAAGCTGGAGGAACAGTCCCACTGCAAAGCCAATGGGAGGCTGGCATTCCCCTGCCAGGACCCGCAGGTCCTGCAAGCCCAGCACTGACCCTGCAGCCACATTTCCTGGGCTGACCCTGCTGCCAGCTCAGAGCTTTGGATTTAAAACAATCTTTTTTTTTTTTTTTCTTTTTTTTTTATTTAGCAAAAAATGGTTTCCACTGTACCCTTCGTGTGTCCTCTTCCTAACGTGACAAACCCGGAGGAGATGAAATTATGGAGATCTGGGCCTCCGCTGCGATAAATATCCTTTCCATAGTGACCTGCCGGGGAAAAGGAAACACAGACACCTTCAGACAGGCTGCCTCGGGGGCTGGACTTCCATAATATAGATTTGTAACATAGATAATATAGGTTTATAATCTATATAATACAAATAAGTTTATACTCTATATAATATATTATACATAGAGTCATTATATATATAATATAAAATCTGTTATGTCACTTTATAACCTATATATAATATGTAGATCTATTATGTCGTTTTATAATCTATAGATAATATGTAGATTTATAATCTATATATAATATTATATGTAGATTTACAATTTATATTTTATAAAAATATAATACAGATTTATTATAGATAATATATTATATAGATTTATAATCTACATATAATATGTAGATTTATAAGCTATATATAATATAATATGTATAATTATAATATATATTATAAAAATATAATATAGATTTATTATATATATATAATATGATATAGATTTATAGTATATATAATACATAATATTGTACAGATATAACATAGATTTATATATTTATTTATGTGCTATACAGCCCTGCTGTCACACCCTCACACAGTCTGTCTGTGNTAATATAGATTTATTATATATATAATATGATATATAATTATAGTATATATAATACATAATATTGTACAGATATAACATAGATTTATATATTTATTTATGTGCTATACAGCCCTGCTGTCACACCCTCACACAGTCTGTCTGTGGGGTTATACAGATACATAATATAGATTTATAATATAGATAATATATATTATATAATATATAATATATAATATATAATATATTATATAAATATAACATAGATTTATATATTTATTTATGTGCTACACAGTCCTGCTGTCACACCCTCACACAATCTGTCTGTGTAGTTATACAGATTTATAATATAGATTAATATTATATATAATATAGATAACAATTTTTTTATATATATATAATATACTAGATTGATTTATAATATATATAATATATGTCATGTAGAGGTATAATGTATAATGTATAATATTATAATATAGATTTATAATATATAATATACCAAAATATATCATACAAATTTATAGTATGTATAACATATTAAATATATAATATAGATTTAACATATAAAATATATACTATAGATTTATAATATGTATAATATATATAATATAGATTTATAATATATATCATACATAATATTCTACTGATGTAATATAGATTTCTATATTTATCGATGTGCTCCCCAGCCCCGCTGTCACACCCTCACACACACTGCGCCATTAATGGCAATAGAACGGTACCTGCAGCCACATCAGAGCCTGAGTTCTCTGTTGGCAAGGACTGATGGAGAAGGACAACGGCACATTTTGGAAACTGCCCAGCAATGAACAGGGTTGGAGAGGGGAAGCTCCAAAGTGCCAAATCAAACAGCCCAACCTTCAGGGAATTGGCTGATCCCCGGCTCAGACCCACGTTTGCTCTCCCAAGGGCCTGGCCTCACTCAGACCTTCCAGATGAAGGAGGTGAAGGAAATCACACGATTCCAGCCAGACCCTTGAGAGCACCCTGGGGACAGGAATTTTGTCACAGTGTCACCCCTGCCCAGGCTGCTCCCACGTCCCCACGGACAGCAGGACAGCAAACTTGGATTTTAGCTTGGATTTGCTCTGCTCCATGCATGGCATCCCTGCACAGCTCCTCAAGTGCAACAGTCTCCTCAAAAGATTTCCTCAGAGTTTTCTCAGCCCCTGATGACAGAGTGGGTTCAAGAGACACCCAGCTTGTTAATATTTTAATACGTTAATAAAGGAAAAGAAAAAGCATCCTGCCTCCCTGTTACCATGCAAAGCCCTGAAACGAGGACACAGACGATTTTTCAGATATTCTTTATCATCTCCTCCCTTCTTCATGTTGTTAATTTTTCTGTTCCTGTGGTTTCAGGAAGAGGCAGAGATGAGATAGGTGCAGGGGGGAAGGAAGGGGGGCAGCCTCGGAGGGTGGGAATGCAGCTGAACCCCAGGGAAATTCCACTTTTCCCTGATTTCCTGCACGGGCTGTGGAGCAGAGCTGGGTCAGGCAGCTGTGGGCAGGACCAGGAGAACACCCCGGATCCGGGTGGGAACAGCCTGACCCACACTGGTTCCACAGCCCTGCTCTGTTTTGCAAAGACTGACAGCAAAAGCAGTTTGTTCCCACCCAATTTCACCCGTGAGAATTAAGAGAGGCTCTGGAACCTTCCCTCCCTCCCTTGCAGGCAGTCACTGTCCCCCAGTGCCCCAGCAGTGGGTTCTGCATTATGAAAACCCCAAAGCCAACACCCACCTGTCTAAAAAATGCTTAAAAATGCCAAATTCCTTGAAAAACCAGTGTGGACGGAGGGATTTTCATTTTATTTCAGATTTCAGGGATTTTTCATAGAATCACAGAATGGTTGGGGTTGGGAGGGACATTAAAGCTCTTCCAGTGCCACCCCTGCCGTGGGCAGGGACACCTTCCACTGTCCCAGGCTGCTACAAACCCCAGTGTCCAACCTGGCCTTGGACATTCCAGGGATCCAGGGGTTCTGGGAATTCCATTCCGGCCCCTCCCCACCCTCACAGGGAAAAATTCCTGCCAAATATCCCATCCAGCCCTGCCCTGTGCCAGTCTGAAGCCATTCCCTGTGTCCTGTCCCCCCATCCCTTGGCAATTGTATCGCCCCGTTTTTCTTGCAGCTCCTTTCAGTCCTGGAAGATCACACTGAGGTCACCCCAAAGCTTCTCCTCTCCAGGTGAACAATCCCAGCCGTCCCAGCCTTTCCTCCCAGCAGAGCTGCTCCATCCCTCTGCTCATCCTGGAGCCTCCTCTGGGCTCTCTGCAGCAGCTCCAGGTCCTGCCTGTGCTGCTCTGGGGCAGCTCTGCAGGTGGGGTCTCACCTGAGCCCCTCTGTCCTCTCCCAGTGGGTCTGAGCAGGCTCCAGCCCCAAATCCCCAGAGGTGCCAGGCCAGGAGAGGCTGGCACAGGCTCTGCCAGCCCAGGGATGGTGCTGGAGAGGCTCAGAGGAGCTCACAGGGCAGGCAGGAGGTGCTGACACTCCTGACAAATGTTCATTCCCATCTAATAGAGAAACCAGCCCACTCCCTTCCCACACGAGGTTTTTTCTGGTCAAGGTCAGCCAAGTGCTCGCCGCAAACGTCACCCAACACACACAAAGTGTTTCCACAGCTCTGGGAGTGCTGGCAGCTCCCAATTTTCTTCTCACAGCTGTGGCAATGCGAGGTGGTGGCAAAAACCTCCAAAAGTGTGGAGGCATCCCCCAGAAAATCCCAGAGAAGAGCGTCCAGAAGAAAGAAATGAGGATTTTCTACTTCCATGGCAAACACTGTGGGTTCTCTCCCTTTTCTTCCTACCTCCCTCCTGTGAGCTCTGGCTCCTGGATTCCTGGGAAAGGAGACAGAGCTCTGGGTGCCTGGAATTATTTGTGCTCCAGGAGATGTTTGTGCTGGTCCTGAGGAGCCTCCAGAGCTCCTCTGGGGCTGCAATGCCCGGGAGGATTTCCCTTTTTCTATCACCCTTCTAAAACCTTTGCTTTCCAGTGGGCCAATTTTTGTTCCTAAAACGTCTTTGCTGAATCTTTGCTTTCCAATGAGCCAATTTTTGTTCCTAAAACACCTTTGCTGCACCTTTGCTTTCCAGTGGGCCCATTTTTATTCCTAAAACACCTTTGCTGCATCTTTGCTTTCCAATGAGCCAATTTTTGTTCCTAAAACATTTTTGCTCCACCTTTGCTTTCCAGTGAGCCAAATTTTGCTCCTAAAATGTCTTTGCTGCATCTTTGCTTTCCAATGAGCCAATTTTTGTTCCTAAAACATCTTTGCTCCACCTTTGCTTTCCAGTGAGCCCATTTTTGTTCCTAAAACGTCTTTGCTGCATCTTTGCTTTCCAATGAGCCAATTTTTGCTCCCATCCCAGGAATTTCTGTGCTCTCCGGGCCAGCCACTCTGGTGGATGCAGTGCCATAAATCCCCTGTTTTAAACCAGGAGAAAAGAACCACACAAATATTGCTGCTACCTCCAGCTGAAATCAGCTGCCTTTTACAGGTCCCTTCGGAGAACCTGCTTGAGGCAGATCAAGAAGGGGAAGTTTATGAAAAAGCAAACATTTACTGGCAGATTGAGGATTGTTCATCAGCCATTTGCTCTCTGAACCTTGCTCTGCCCCTGCTTATGGAACATTGTAGCTCAATTAAAACATCCCTGTGATAACGAGCCATTAGCATTTGAACAGGAGTTACATTTTCCCAGGAGAAATTCAAATTCGCAGACTTCAAGCAGCACGACTTTTCCCTTTCCACGGATATATTATAGGATGCTACGTTTGCTTTTTTGGTTGGTTTTCTTTTTTTTATTCCTGCTCACTTGCGATCATTTCTTTCAGCCTCGCAAAATTCTGGGAGAATTCTGGGAATGGTTTTTCCTTTCAGAGGGGCCTGGGGGCTTCTGGGGGGGCCAAATCCAGGTGCTGTTATTCAATTTATTCACCACAACCCCATCTTGAGCTGCCTGTTTCCCACTTGATGTGAAGAGTCTCAGAGCAATCCCAAATGCAGGTGCCCGGCAGAGCAGCGGGAGCACAGACAGGGCCGTGCCAGGCCGGGAAATTCCCCATTTCCTTCTCCACTGGGGCCTTTCTGCCTCCAGCTGTGCTCTCCCCGAGGTGCTGGGAGTCCTTCCAGAGCTGCCACGAGCTGATGGAGCTGCCTGTGCCACGGGCTGGGAAGGAGCTCCTGGAGCTCATCCCAGATGTTCACAGTGACCCGGGTTGAACCTCGGTGCTGCCCTCTGCCCTCTGGTGAGAGAGCTAAAAAATGCCAAATTCCTTGAAAAACCAGTGTGGGTGGAGGGATTCTCATTTTATTTCAGATTTCAGGGATTTTTCATAGAATCACAGGATGAGTTGGCTGGAAGGGACATTAAAGCTCTTCCAGTGCCACCCCTGCCATGGCAGGGACACCTTCCACTGTCCCAGGCTGCTCCAAGCCCCAGTGTCCAACCTGGCCTTGGACATTCCAGGGATCCAGGGGCAGCCACAGCTTCTCTGGAAATTCTATTTCAGCCCCTCCCCACCCTCCTGGGGAACAATTCCTGCCTAATATTCCATCTAAACCCACAGTCCTTCAGTCTGAAGCCATTCCCTGTGTCCTGTCCCCCCATCCCTTGTCAATTGTATCTCCCCGTTTTTCTTGCAGCTCCTTTCAGGTCCTGGAAGATCACACTGAGCTCACCCCAAAGCTTCTCCTCTCCAGGTGAACAATCCCAGCCGTGCCAGCCTTTCCTCCCAGCAGAGCTGCTCCATCCCTCTGCTCATCCTGGAGCCTCCTCTGGGCTCTCTGCAGCAGCTCCAGGTGCTGCCTGTGCTGCTCTGGGGCAGCTCTGCAGGTGGGGTCTGACCTGAGCACAGGGGCAGGATCCCCCTCCCCTCCCTGCCGCCCACCCTGGGGGTCAGCCCAGGGCAGGGGGGATTTTTGGGTCCCAGCTCCCACCCACAGCACCCCAAAATCCTCCTCCCAGGGCTGCTCCCTCTGCTCATCCCCAGCCCTGTCCCCTCCTGCCACCCACAGCCGGGCAGTGCAGCAGCTGTGACCCCTCCCCATGTCCCCGTTTGCCCAGGGGTCCTTGCCTGGACATTTTGAGGCTCTGGGAATGAAATCCCAGCCCCAGAGCTGCTCCTGCCGGGCTCCCACAGCACCAAGAGCTCCCAAAACAAAGCAGCCCCTGCCTGACCCCACAGCACACACATCGCTCCCTGTCCACGAGGATTTTGCATCTGTTTCTCCTGGCTAAGATCAGATTTAAACGCTGCACCAGAGCCCCGTGTTTGACCTTCTGGGAGAGGCTTTTGCTGCTCTTTTGCTCCCTGTTCTGGCTCAGGCTGTGCTCCATGTGCTGCAATGCCTGTGAGCCCCTGGGCTCAGCACTCGGCTCTGGGGCTGGGGCACCAAAGCAAAATCAACCCTTCCACAGCTCCAAATTCCCAGCAGAGACTGAGACAAGGTGGAATTCCACTTCTTTCCTGTGGGAAATGGATTTCCAGAGAATTCCCAAAGCCTGACAGAGGCTCACATAGTGTGGATCTGTGTGCAAACTCTGAGATAGAAAATGTTGACTTAGAAATGCCATGGGATGGGACAGGCATTGTTGAGAGAGAAATGGAACTAGAAACAAGTTTCAAGTTATGATCTTGCAAATAGTCCAGATACTTTGGAGAAACAGAATTATGAAAAGTGTATTGTAGCAAGACCCAGGAGAGGTATTTTAATAAGTGATTGGCTTAGAAGCATTAGCAGCCTTGTGTAGCAAAAGCTGATAGGCCAAGAAATGTTTATAATGGATTGTAATTAGGAAATAGTTTGGCTTCTGATTGTGGTGGTGTGAATTGTAACATCTGTATTGTCTCACCCTTCTCATGAGACTGAAAATGGAATAAAAATCTTTAAAACACCTCTCAGGAGCCCGTCTGTGGGTCAGAAAAAGGCAAAATCCGACACTTTTCCCCCTCCCCTCTGGTTCCAGGAGAGCAGAGTGCTCTGCCTGCCACACAAGAAAGCCAAACTCTTCAGGGCACGGAGCTGGGAGGGAACATTTCATTACAAAGGCATCCTCCAGAACACACATATGGAAAAACCTCGGCCACAAACTGCAATTACAACCCCGGCCTCTGCTTTAACAGAATTATTAGAGCTGAACTAAAATGCTGCTATTCCACCTCTTGGAAATGTTATTACTGAGCACAGATTACATCAGCCCGAGAAGGGCAGACAGGGACTGGCGTGGACAGACTTTTGCAAGATGCAAAAAGAGATCTGACCTCAGCCTCGTCACAGACTGCCCTGGGGAAAGGAGCCCTGTACCCAGGGAGGAGCCCTCACATCCAACTCCTCAGCACAGACTGACTGTCAGGCAGATCTCTGCAGGAAAAGAAAAAATCCTCTCATTTTAAGGAGGTGATTGGAGGATCCACAGCCTCCCTGCTCCTGGTTTCTGCTGGAGTGATTCTTTTGGGGCTGTTTCCCACATAACAGAGCTGTGATGCCTTGGGAAGGCTGAGCTGGAACAGAGACTGGACAGAGATAAGAGAATAAAATAGATATTTATTAAAAGGTCTTTAACGACACACCTTGGGCAGGACAAGAGCCTGGCCAGGGCTACACCCAAGGTGGACCCAAAATGGTCACAAAATGGACAAAGGGTCACCAGGTCTCACACTTTTATAAGTTTTGGTCCATTTGCATATTGGGGTTAATTGTCCAATTCCAGCTTCAGTCTATGGAGTTCCATCCTCACAGTCTGCTCTCCTCAGTTCACTGTTTGCACTTTCTGGGCCTGAAGCTGCAACAGTGTCCTTGGTTCTCAGGCTAGAAAAGGAATTGTTCTGTCTGACTGAACTGTGGGGAGAACTTGCTCACACTTTACATGAAGTTCAGAGTTACACACTAATGCAGTACAGAATCTGGAAAATATGAAAGCTAAAATTTAAGGCATCATGCCTGGCACTGGAAAAGCTGGAGAAGCTCAGAGCTGCGCTGGCTCCTGTGACCCAGGGAACGTCTCCTTTGTTAATTGTTTACTGCATTAACTGCAGCAGCTGTCCTTGACTTTGAAACCCCCTGTGAGCTGGAACAGGCTGGAAGAGGCTTGAGGAAACAGCACTTTTAGGTTCTGCTAACTTTAAAAAACGACTCTGTGAAAGCAAAACCCAGGAGTGCAGCGCTCGAGGGTCTCGGCAGTGACGTGGGATGACAGAAATGCAGTGATGAGCTCATGCTCTGCTCAGATAAAAGCACTTTCTAAAGGAGGGGATTAAATGGATAAGAAAATAAATCACAGCCCCTCTCCACCTCTCCACAAGCACTTTCTGGGCAGCACAAAACCCACAGAAGGGCTGGAACAGCCTTGCTCCCATGGGCTGCTTCTCCTCCCCAGGGACACACACATGGCCTGGAGCTCTGATGGTGCCCAAAGTGCAAACCTTAAAGCCCCTAAAGCTCCTAAAGCCCCTAAAGCCATTAAAGCCACCCTTTTGCTCTGCAGCACAGCAGGAGGAAGGTGCCTCATGGATGTTGCCCTTTACAGAATCCTGGGATGGTTTGGGTTGGAAGAGACCTTCAAGCTCATCCAAGTTCTTAAAGGCATGGGCAGGGACACCTTCCACTGTCCCAGTGCTCCAAGCCCCATCCAACCTGACCTTGGACACTGCCAGGGATCCAGGGGCAGCCACAGCTGCTCTGGGTACCCTGTGCCAGGGCCTCTCCATCCTCACAGGGAGGAATCTTTTCCCTTTCCCTGTTCTAATCCTGCTCTCTGCCAGACCCTTTAAAGCTGCCAGAGTCATCCAAAATCTCCCAGGGATGCACAGGGTGGGATTGTTTGGGTGCCTGCGCAGGGCCAGGGGTTGGACTCTGTTCCTTGTGGGTCCTTTCCAGCTCAGGAAATTCTGTGGCTCTGTAGAGATATTTTATAGCCTTGATTTGTTGGTGCTTTCACTGCATTGTATGTGATGGCCCTGGCACAGGGTGCCCAGAGCAGCTGTGCCTGCCCCTGCATCCCTGGGAGTGTCCAAGGCCAGGTTGGACAGGGAGACTCTGTCACTGCTCTGGGTCACACTAGGACCACCCTGGGTGGCTCTGGGACTGCTCTGGGTGGTTCTGTGACTGGTCTGGGTGGCTCTGGCACTGCCCTGGTTGACTCTGGGACTGCCCTGAGTGCTGGGACAGCTCTGGGTGGCTCTGACACTGCCCTGGGTGGCTCTGGGACTGCTGTGGGTGACCCTGTCACTGCTCTGGGTGGCTGCCCCATCCCTGGAACACTCAACGCTCAAGTAACATCCATATTTATTGGGATGAGATTTGCCGGGACAGGCCAGGGAGCCATTCCCAGAGCTCTCTGAAGGAATCTGCTGGCCCAGCCTCTGTTTTAATGAGTCTCAGCACCAACAGCTCCTCGTGTCCTGCTCTGGGGTGACTCCCAGGGGCTGCTCCAAGCCCCATCCCCTCCCTGAACACTTTGTACCCCTGGCATTGAGCAGCTGCTCAGGGGCTGAGGAGCACCAGAGGCAGCCAAGCTGTGCTGCTGCTGCTGGAATCTCATTTAGACAGGGTCTAATATTCCCCTCCTAATTAATTTGTTCTGTTCGCCTGCGACCAAACTGGCTTTTGTTCTTTGGGAGCTCCTCAAAAATTAGCTGCAATACCTGATGGAATTTAATTATGTAGGCTAAGCAAAGTGATTAAGGGCAAAAGGAGAGCTGATCACACCTCCCAGGCTTCAAGGGTGTCAGCAGAAGGGAGGCAGAACCTGCTCCTCTCAGGTGGAGGGAGAATGTTGAGGAGTGACTGTCCCAGCAGAGATTTAAGGCTGGAGATAAACATCCCGTGATATCAGAATGCCTTTGGAGGGTCAACTAAAGCTGTCCAGATCTGCCTCTGCTGCCATTCCAGGGAAATCAGGGCTGCACATCAGCACTGTGTGGCAGCTCTGGGTTCTCTGGTGCTCCTCAATCCTCTCGGGAGCTGAGTGCTCCACAAGGGAGACCAGGCTGCAAGGGGAACTCAGGGGGATTGCTCCTCATCCCTGGCAGGATTTGCTGGATCCAGTGTCTGGGATCACACATCCCAGCTCTCAGTGGGACAGCTCAGCTACCCAGGCTGCTGAACATGAGGGGATTCAAGAATTGGAGGCTCTTGGAGCAAACTTGATAGGAATTCTGTAAAACTGCACAATTCCTTGCTAAACATGAGGGGATTCAGGAATTGGGAGCTCTTGGGGCAGACTTCAACAGGAATTCTGTAAAACTGCACAAATTGCAGGAATTCTGTGCACAATTCCCTGCTAAACATGAGGAGGATTCAGGAACTGGGGGCTCTTGGGCTACACTTTACAGGAATTCTGTCATACTGCACGAATTACAGGAATTCTGTCAAAGTGCACAATTCCCTGTTAAACTTGAGGGGGATTCAGGAACTGGGGGGTCTTGGGCCAAACTTTACAATAACTCTGTCAAACTGCACAACTCCAGCAGAGTCTCTGCCTGTGCTTCAGTCTGAGAACTGGGAAATGGTGATAACACTGATTTTCTCAGCTGGGCCTCGGGAGTCTCCTTATAAATATTTATGCAGTGCTCTGTTTATAATTGTGAGTAAATAAATGGGCGTATGGAATTCACAGGCCAAGGGTGCGAGTTGTTCTGTTTCACACCCTCAAACGGAGCCATTCATGGCTTCTGCTTTCCTCTGGAACCAAAGGATTGGGAAGAACAACTTCAAAAACTCGCATCTCAAAGGGAGATCAGGAAAGAAAAGCCAGGAATTAAGGGGCAAATCCTGCTGACATCAGGAAAAGACAGGGAAAAGCTTTGTCAGTTCTTCCTGTGCCTGAACATGGAGATGGTGCCTGCTGAAGTTTATCAAGTGCTGAAGTGTCCAGATCCTTTCTTAAATCATTTTGAGAGGGGACATCACGCTCAGAGACTCAGAATCTTGGGATCATACGGCCTCATTCTCCTGTGACACCTGCAGGGGGTTTTGGGGACCTTCTGGGAACCCTCCTGGTTGTTTTTCTGCGTCTTCCTACCCTCTTTGTCCTGAGCAGCAGTTGTCGATGGCCTTGTTCTTGACTTTGTCCCTGCTCTTGTTCCCAATTCAGCAGCCAGATGAAAGTGCCCGTTCCCAATGAACCCATTGGGTGATGGCAGGGGAGCTGAAACTGGGGAATCATTCTGTTCCCTTCCAAGCCAACCATCCCAGGATCCCATGAGCCTTTCCTGGACGCCTGTGCCAGCAGTCAGGCCATGCCCTGCACCTCCTGCTGTCACTGTTTGCACCTCTGGTCACACCCAGCCAGCCCAGCCCCAGGTAACTCCTGTCCCAGCATGGTCCCACCGCCCTTTCCTTCACCTGAACACGCATCTGGAAAGAAAAAACATGTGACATTACCATGGGAATGCTTCCCTGCCCATGCTGTCAGGAGGTGGCAAGGAGCTAAATCACAGCAGACAGGCACTGATGGATGGTGGCACCCAGAATTAACCAGAGGGATATTTATATTTTCCCTGCCTAGCCTTGGAATGAGTCCCTCTGTGTTTGGCAGCACTCCCCCAGAGCTGCTGAGGGCTGAGGCAGATGCCTGCAGAAAGCAGAGCTGGCTTTGTTTACGAGGGAGTTACTCTCACAAGGAGGAACTCAGCCAGTTGCTTTCATCTTAAAGGTGACACCATGATTGTCATGAGTGGAAACGAGCTCAGCCTTGGCCTCTTCTGCAGGGGTTTCTGCTGTGGGACCATTGCATTTGTCTGAGTCATGGAATCGTAGAAGCATGGGATTGTAGAATCACAGAACCGTGGAATCATAGAATCAGGGAATCGTAGAATCAGGGAACTGTAGAATCAGGGAACTGTAGAATCATGGAATCATGGAATTGTAGAATCATTGCATCATAGACTCGTGGAATTGCAGAGTCATAGAATCATGGAATTGTAGGATCATAGAATCATGGAAACATGGAATTGTAGAATCATAAATCCATGGACTCACAGAAACATGAAATCATAGAATCATTGCATCATAGACTTATGGAATTGCAGAGTCATAGAATCAGAGAATCATGGAATTGCAGAATCATAGAAACATGGAATCACAGAATCATGCAAACATAAAGTCATAGAATCATGGAATCATAGAATCATGGAATCATAGAATTATGGAATTGCAGGATGATAGAACCATTGAATCATAGGCTTATGGAATTGTAGAATCATCAAATCTTAGAATCATAGAGACATGGAATCCTAGAATCATTAAATCATGGAGTCATAGAAACACGGGCTCATAGAAACATGAAATCATAGAATCATTGCATCATTGACTTATGGAATGGTAGATTTGTAGAATCATAAAATCATGGAATTGTAGAATTATAAAAGCATGGAATCATAAAATCACAGAGTCATAGAATTATGGAATGATTTGGGTTGGAAGGGAGCCAATCCTTAAAGGCCATCCCATCCCACCTCTGCCATGGGCAGGGACACCTTTCCCTGTCCCAGGCTGCTCCAAGCCCCAATGTCCACCCTGGCCTTGGGCACTGCCAGGGGTCCAGGGGCAGCCACAGCTGCTCTGGGCACCCTGTGCCAGGGCCTGACCACCCTCCCAGGGAACAATTCCTTCCTACTGGATGTCCTGGCAGGGATGTGACAGGTGTGAGCCTGGCCCTTGTCAGCCAGCCTGGGAGGTGCCACTGCCACCCCTGAGCAGCTCCTTGCATTCAGCCTGTGCCCTGGGAGGGAGGGCTGGAATTGCTTCTCTCCTGCTGCTCCGAACAAGAGCTCAGCAGCCTTTTAATGTGACCAGCCACTGGAAGGGAGAGTGGTCGAACCCCTGAGCCTGCAGCTCTGCGAGAATCCCTGCCCAGCTGTGATGAGCAGCACAAACCCCACACAGAGCTGGGACACGACCTGCAGGACCTGTGCCCCTGTGGGCAGGGCAGAGCTGTGTGCAGCTGTCCCTTGGAATGGCCCAAACTGGACAAAGCTCTGTCCAGTTGTCCCTTGGAATGGCCCAAACTGGACAAAGCTGTGTCCAGCTGTCCTTTGGAATGGCCCAAACTGGACAAAGCTCTGTCCAGTTGTCCCTTGAAATGGCCCAAACTGGACAAAGCTGTGTCCAGCTGCCCTCCAGGGCTGGTTTTTCTCCCCTCCCTGGCAGCCAGCAAAGAGCCCTCAGGGCAGCCACCAGGCCACCTTGCTTTTTGGACTATTTTCTGTTTGGTTGGATTGCTAATGCCAGAGTAATTACTTAGGAAAATTCCTTAATCAAAATCACATTTCTGGAGGTAATGAGCAAATAGGTCAAGGAGAGCCAAGTGCCTTAGGAGCAGGAGCTGCTTCCCTGAGCATGTGCAGAGCTGGTGCCCTGCAGGGGCCAGGGCTGTGCCCCAGGGCCTGTTTGCAGGGCAGAGGTGCCTTGTCCTGGGCAGGATTCACATCCAGAGCATTCACATCCCCCAGAGGCACCACCTGGACTTTGTCCTGTGTCTCTGCCCACCCTGAGCTGAGCCAGCACCCCTCAGGGAGGCGTTGGATCTAATCACCAATAACGGGGCGACCAAGGGTCGTCCCACGGGGTTTTTATTTCATTGTCAGGCTCAGTGAAGGCAGAGACATAAAAGATGGTAAAACTCACTCCATAACAACAGAAGCCAAAGTTCTCTTTGTTACAAGGCCTTTTAAAAGTTTTTTAGCCAATAGGCTGATGCTAAAAGCTCACAAGCATCTACTTAAGCCAGTCAATAAATGCTACAGGTATACCTTACAGCAAGAGTTGCTCATTTCACATTTTTTGCAGCTCAGAAAGTTTCTATGCTCCAGATATTTCACGGCCTAAAATTCAACTCTGTTTCAAACTTCTATCTACGTAAGCTTATTGCAACGTAGATAGAGCAACACAACTTATTGCTTATTATTATTACTATTATTAAGGAGCAGAATTTGTACTTGTGGGACGAGTTCAGCATTCCCCACACCGCCAGAGTCTACCTGAGCACCACCACCAACACTGCTTATTGCTTCATGTTATATACATTGCTTATTATTAATTCACATTGCTCATTGTGAAAGTCCTCTGCTTGTTCAGTCCCCACAATTCCCCTCTTGGTACAACCCAAAAAAAAAAAAAAACCCTCTTTTTGCAATTCTGTGAAAGTCCTCTGCTTTTTTAGTTCCCTCAGCGAGGCACCCACGGCAGTGCCAGGATGAAAGGAGTCACCCTCTGAAGGCTGCTACTGTCCCCAGGCTGGATGCAGAGTCCCCAAGGTGTGTGAGCCTGGCCACAGCCCCGCAGCAGTGCCACCGTGCCCCGAGCCTGTCACACGGCTGGGTGGCACTGTCTGGGGAAATACTAAAGGTAAGGAGGCTTTCAGAAAGCTGTGGAAGCAGACCCCAAAAACAGAAAGAACTGAAGAATTGAGAATCAGCTGTAACTGCAAAGTTTGAAAGTAGGAAAAGTTACACTAGTACAGCAAGCAAGGACATGAAACAATAATCTGAGTCTTAGGTTTGGCTAGGGTAGATCTTATGGCTGCAGAAAAACATGTTCAGCCCTAAGTTTTCTTGCTTTGTGAGTGTTTGCAATTTTGTAGTGGGGATTCTCACGCAGCTTCAGTAAACTATGTATATATTTAGAATTATCTACTTTGTTTACATATTCCTCCTCTGAGAGGAGAAATATGATTGATGGTGATGTTCACCTACGAGGTCAGAGAGGTGACAACCTGTATAGCCAATTTTTGCCTTCTGTAAAAAGGGTATATAAAGTGGAGTCAGAAAATTAAAATAGGACTTTCCTGCCTGACCTTCTGCTGCCTGCCTCGTCCTCTGTGTGCCTGAGATAGCGACATTCAGCAGCATAATGGAAAGTTTTAAGCTTAAAAATGGAATATTGTTTATTGTTAATAGAAAGCACACAAGCAAGCACTGCTTGCAGCAGGTGCACCTGTGCTTTCAGTGACTGGCTGGAACAATTGTCTGTGAGCTTTAGCAATGTTCTATTGGCTGGAAAACTTTTAAAATGCTCTGTAACAAAGAGATCTTGGGCTGCTGCTGGCAGACGTGACCTGTTGCCATCCCTCACTTGTGTAACACCCTGTTATGAGGCTGAAAACCTCCCAGAACCTCCAGCAGTATTCCCATCTTGTCCGTGCCCAAAGCCACTCACAGGCACAGTGCCACCTCGCCCTGAGCCTGTCACACAGCTGGGTGGCCCTGGAGCCCCCAGGCCATGCTGGAGGGGTGGGATGGGGTCACCTGGGAGGGTCAGTGCTGTGCCACCCCCTGCTCTGTGCCAGAGGTGCCCTGAGGAGCCCTGAGGAGCGGGACAGAGGAATTGCTGCTAATTGCAAGTGCCCTGGCAAAGCCCGGGGTGAAGAGGGCAGTGCAATTAAACCTCATTAACAATTCAGGAGCGTAAATCAGGAGCGGGCTGGCAGCAGCCAGTGAAACATTAATGCCCTGACAGCTGCTCCAAGGTAAATATTTCATCAGCTCCACCAAGTATCTCTCTGACAATTATGTTAGAGGGATGTTCACGGGTGTCACCTGCCACTGAGCACGGGGCTGGGAGCAGCTCTGTGCCAGCAGTGAATCCCCACCCAGGGAGCAGGGCTGGCAGCTCCTGAGGGCCAGCCTGGACACTCGAGGAGGTGTGAGAGCAGCACCACAGCCCACAGGGCAGAGCTCCAGGAGCAGAATTTGTAGCTGAGGGAAGAGTTCAGCACTCTCCAAACTGCCAGAGTCCATCTGAGCACCACGGGCAGCAAAGCAGCTCCTCAGGGGAGGTTGGGTTGCTGACCCTGGAGATCTTTTGCACCCTTAATGATTCTGAGATTCACATTGAACTCAAGCCTCAAGATCTTTGGGTTCTCCTGCAGAGAAGGAATCAGAACCTTCATCCTTCTGGCCGAACTGCACAACTTGAAAGGAGGAGGGTCCTGATGGTTTTGTGCAGTTCTCACTCCCCCAGGTCACCACGCTGGTCACTGGCACTGCTGCCCACGCCTTGTCCTGCCTGCCCTGCCCAGCCATGGGCACACAGAGCTCCCTTCCTTTGTGCCAGCCCAGATCTCACAGGACACAGCAGCTGCTGCCCAAGGAGGGGATCCCAAATCCCTCACCCCACAGGACACAGCAGCTGCTGCCCAAGGTGAGGTTTAATATTTATCTCAGTGCTTTTGGGAGGGGCCTCGCTGAGCCCTGGGGCATCACTTTGGACTGGCAGGGTTGGAACATCTGTGGGGCTGCTTTTAGAGAGCAGCTCTTACCCAGAGAAGTGATTTAACACCGGAGATAGAGGTGTTGGCACAGATGAAAAACCAGGGACAGATTTGGGGTGAGAGCTGCAAAAGGCCAGCCACATATTTTAGAATTATTTTCCTGAGGAGGATTTGATGAGATGGGAACTTCATTATTTGCTAATGTTGCAGCACAGAGCCTTGTCCAAAGCCCAGGAGAGTCAGAAGGAATCTTTCCATTAACTTCTCTGATTGTAAGGGAGATTGTGACAGATGTACTCCCTTTCCCTTCCTCCTCAAATATTTTAAATCAAACAGCAGGAGCAGTTGGATGTGTCCTTTTCTGGAGGAGGGCATCATTCCTGCTTAGGGCTGCTCACATAAATAACCCCAGGGGAGCCTTCCAGGTGCTCAGCCCAAGTCAGATGCTCTGAGGGTATTAAAGCCTCAGGGAAGGGGAAGTGAGGCAAGAACAACTCAATTCCCAACGTGGCTGGAGGGCCAGAATTCACAGAATTCACAGAATCACCAGGTTGGAAGAGACCTCCAAAATCTTCAATCCCACCCAGCCCTGACACCTCAACTAAACCACGGCACCAGTGCCACATCCAGGCTTTTTTTTTAAACACAAAGGGAAGAAAAGAAGGAAACAGGGCCTGCACAAGGATAAAAGTTGTTTGCAGAAAACAACAAAATCATCTTCAGCATGAGCCAAACCTTCCTGTGTCAGCTTAGAGAAAACCTCCTCTGAAAGCCTCCAGAAAATATCCTCTAGCATGTTCCAGAAGGAGGAGATGCCTTGGGGATATGGGCTGGGGAGAAGCTGCCTCGGGTAGAGAAATTTGCTGCAAGAAAGGGGAAAGCAAAGTCTTGGCCTCTGCTCTTGACTCTGGCTGACCAGAGCCTGAGACAAGCGAGGGAGAGGCACTGGCTGAGCCCTGTGGGATGTGGGTGCTAAACCAGAACCTCATCAATCAGGTTTTCAGAGGCTGCAGCAGTGTCTTGTGCTGGCAAACGTTCCCACTTCCCTGTGCAAGGTCTGTGAGAGCTCCACACCTGATGCCTTTAGTTTTATCTTTCCTGTATTTCAGGTTCTGTGCTGCCCAGGGGGGCAGTTCTGAGCTCACAGTCAGTGTCACTCAGCTCTGCACACAGCAGGGACACAAAACAAATCCTTTTCCTTATGGACACCAAGGACAACTGGGACAAGTTTTCAGGCCCAAAAGCACAAACAAGGGTGGGCTGAAGGGAGGAACAAGAAGGATGGGACTTCATAACCTGAAGCTGGAATTGGACAATTAAACCTCAATATGCAAATGGACCAAAATTTATAAAAGTGTGAGACCTGGTGACCGTTTGTCCATTTTGTGACCATTTTGGGTCCACCTTGGGTGTAGCCCTGGCCAGGCTCTTGTCCTGCCCAAGGTGTGTCCTTAAAGACCTTTTAATAAATATCTGCCTTATTCTCTTAGCTCTGTCCAGTCTCTATCCCAGCTCAGCCTTCCCAAGGCACCAAGGTGAGGGACTCATCACACACCCAAGCACTGCCTGACGGGAATTTCCCCAGGTCACTTCTCCAGCCCCATCTGCACTGTCCCACCCTTCTGGAGGCCGAGCTGGTTTTCCATGGCAAGGGTCACTTAGAGCCTCACAGAGCCCGTGGCCACTGCTCCTGTGAGGGCTGTGGGCACCTCTGGAGTTCACTGCTCCAGCAGGCAATGCCACGGGCAGAGCAGAGAACCTTTCTTCCAGTACATTATTTTTGTGTAGTTTAAAGTTAAAAAAAACCAAACAAACAACCAAACAAAAAACAAACAACCAAAAAAAACCCAGCCCAAACCAACCAACCAACCAAACAAACCAACCCCCCAAAACCCCCAATCCCCAAAAAAACAACAAAAAAACCAAACCAAAAACCAAAAACCAAACCCAGCTGGGAACTAGAGGAAGCTGATAGTGATGGAAGCAGAGCATAGACTGAGTTGCAATATCTGGGCAGGGGTCCAGCAGGAGGGGAGGGGAAGTTTACTGATTCTGGCACGCTCTTAATGAAGCTCTGCTTCCAGCTCCTCACCTCTGTTTACACTTCCATGGAGTGTGATAGGATCAGCAATCAGGAACCAGGAGAGGCTCAACAAGCAGAGTGTGCTTATAAAGATTTCATCCTTCACAGTGTCAAAAAGCAACTTTCTGGAGGCCAATTTAATTGCTGTCAATACTGGTTGCAAATTGGCCTTAACATTTTAAATTGATGTTTTCTGTAAACTGCTCTGATTAATGGAAGGAAAAGATTGTGTTTCTGCCTTTCTCCTGAAGATCTAATGGAGGTAACAAACAATAATTGATCTGACAAGACACAGAGAGGCAAACAGGGAGACTCAAAACCTGCTACAGAAATGATTTTACCTGTCCACAGCTACAGAATGGAACAGCTGGTTAGACTGTGGGCTTGGTTGGGTTTACTCCCTGAGGAAACTCTGAGCAGCTTTAACTAAAACACTTGAACTGCAGGTAGAAGAGTTTGGACTGTAAATTGTCAAATGGGTGTCCTGGAAAATCCCAAACCTGCTGGCCTGAGCCACAGCCTACATCTCACAGTGTCTGGACCCTTGAAGGTGCTGAGAGTCAATCCCAGCTGGACATCACATTCCCAGAGGATCTAAACACATCTAAAAATATCTAAACCCTGTGGAGTTTCTCACAGGAAACCTCTAAAAACTCTGCTCAAGCCTGAGAGACTCAGCTCTGTGGTGCCAATGTGGACAGGGCCCTCCCTCTCAGGCCTGCTCCTGACTGCGCTCCCACACTCCGCCATTGCCCTCCTGGTGAGTGAGCTCGGCCAGGTGATGGAGGAATGTGAGAGCTCTGGAGTCAGGAGAGGAGTGGCCATGGCACAGGTGGGAGAAGGAGGAGATGGGGCTCTCAGTTCCATCAGCACAAGGGACAGTGGTCTTGCTCCAGCTGCTGGGAAACTGGACAAGTGACAACCCTGCCATGGGCAGGGACACCTTCCACTGTCCCAGGCTGCTCCAAGCCCGGTCCAGCCTGGCCTTGGACACTGCCAGGGATGCAGGGGCAGCCACAGCTTCTCTGGGCACCCTGTGCCAGGGCCTGCCCACCCTCACAGGGAGGAATTTCATCCTGATGTTCAATCTAAATCTCTCCTCTTTTATTTTAAAACCATTTCCCCTCATCCTACCACTCTCGGCCTGGTATTTGTGACAGCTGCTGGGTTTAAGAGCAAATCCTGGGGCTGATGGGATAATGGGATCCTGGGAAGTGAAATGGAGGGACAGGACACAGGGAATGGTTTCCCACTGCCAGAGGGCAGGGCTGGATGAGATATTGGGCAGGAATTGTTCCCTGGGAGGGTGGGGAGGCCCTGGTACAGAATTCCCAGAGCAGCTGTGGCTGCCCCTGGATCCCTGGCAGTGTCCAAGGTCAGGTTGGACATTGGGGCTTGGAGCAGCCTGAACAGTGGAAGGTGTCTGGGATGCAGAATCTGGCTCTGGGAATCAGACCTGGAGTGGAGTGGAGCTCAGGGGGAGGGCTGGGAGCTGCTTTGGAGAAATTTCAGCATCACTCAGAGCGTCCCCAGAGCCCCTCCAACCTGTTGGGTACAGCCTGCACAGGATTCCCTGACTTTTTCCACATCAATGCCTCTTCTCCACTGGAGCACTGTGCCAGGAAATCCTGCTTCAGTGCACTTCCACATCATCCCTGTGCTTTGGTGTGGAGTTCTCAGCAGGCCAAGCTGCGCGGGGAGGTTTTGTTCCAGAGTAAACCTATCGCTTTACTCCTCCCTCCTGCTCACAACTTCCATTAGTCCGGCTTAAAAAAAAAAAATTAAAATAAAACTGTTGCCATAGTAACCCCCATCTTCCAGATATCGCCTGGCTGATAAGCACCGTGCTGGCCTTGTGGCTCTGGGGCTGCTCTCTGCCCAAGGAATGCTAAATTCCACTGAAACTCTTGGAGCAGGCACCTGCTGTTTGTCCTGTGGCTCCGGATGCTGCTGCTGACATGTGGATGCTGTGGGTGTCATTATCCTCTCTGTGTGTACACACTCACACCCTCCACCTCCTCCTTGTTTCCCCACAACAGCCAGACTTTCTGATTTATTTCTTCAATCTCTTTTTTTTTTTTTTTTTTTT
>VZDJ01000223.1:735770-752959 GCA_008694505.1 Cyanoderma ruficeps
TTTTTTTTTTTTTTTTCTGGACTTGTCACTTGTTAGCTGCTTTAACACACAAAACCCCTGACATCGGTCACGGGGGACATTTGGGCGTGAGACACAAGAGATCACTGCAAACGTTGCTGCTTTGCAGCCCCCACCAAGTTCACTGGCAAATAAATTAGTGCTGGGGATATTTTGTTGTCTCCTGTGCCTTGTTAGCGGGGCAGAGTTTTCCCAGAGGTTCTTTTACACAGATTACCCTCAAACTTCCCAGCTCAGTAAAAGGCTCAGGAGAGCAGAACAAACCAATATCCAGAGGCAGCGGCTCTGGTGTGGCTCAGGGATGGAGGAGGCTCTGGGAACACAGGCTGTGCCCCTGGGCAGCCAAACCACTCCCAGCCGAATGTCCCCGACCCCTGGCAGCCGTGGGAGGGGGAGCTTGGATGTCCAAAGCAGCAAGGTTAAGAAAAGATAAGCAAAGAAATATTTTTTAGCAGATCCATTTGGAAGCAGGGCAATTAGGCTGTTTGCATTTCCAGCTCCTTCTCTTGGCTTTGCGATCCCTCCTCCTGTGTTTCTGGGTTCTAAAGCTGCTTGGGACAACAGTCCCAAATTTCCAGTGAGCACTGGAAGCTGCTTTCTAAACTCTGCCTGCCTGAGGACACAGGATTGAAGGAGCATCTGTGTGCCAGGGTGGAAGTGAGGATCCCAAATCCTTCACCCCACAGAACAGAGCAGCTGGTGTCCAAGGTGAGGATCCCAAATCCTCCACCCCACAGAACAGAGCAGCTGGTGTCCAAGGAGGGGATCCTAAATCCTTCACCCCACAGGACACAGCAGCTGGTGTCCAAGGTGAGGATCCTAAATCCTTCACCTCACAGGACACAGCACCTATTTTCTAAGGTGGAAATCCTAAATCCTCCACCCCACAGAACACTCTCAGCTTCCCCATCCCAGCAGTACCCAGCTCTCCCCACCCTGCTGGACAGATTCTCCCCTTGGCAATGATATTTTGGGGTTCCAGGACACTGAGTAACTCGTCCTCTCGAGATGTTCTGAGAAAGAAACTGACATTTTCGGGTGGCTCACAAAATGTATTATTAGCCCTTTTTTGGTATTTTCCTGGGAGGGAAGGCATGGGGGCTCTCCATACCATGGGATGTGCTGGCAGGAAAAGCAGATGGAGTGGCTCTGACTTGCCTCAGCTCCTACAAATCCTCAAGGTTTCAAAGCTGGGCCTGTTCCTTTCTTTTCAAATGTCAGGGAATGGCAAGAGGAATATGGAGAAAAGAAAAGCCCCGTCCCTGGAACACTCTGGGTGTTTTCCAGATGCTTTCCCTAATTCTTCCCTCACCTGCACCTTAAATACTTTCTCACAGCAAAGCGCAGGGGCCGGAAAACGACCGGGGGATCGTTTTATACCTGCTTTGTATTCCCCTGAACAGCTGTAAATGACAACACAAACTGCGAACAGCAGGGACTGGAACGCCTTCCACACACATCCCCGCACCGATCCGCGGCAAATTAATTCGAGTAGTTGCTGAGGGTTTGGGGGAGAAGCTCGAAAATTCCCTGAACGGAGAAAGGAAGGAGTTTGAAGCAGAGCCCAGCAGATTTGGGGGAAGGGAGAGAGGGGAAAGGGGGAAGGATGGATGAGGGGAAGGCATCGATAACCTGGAGGGAATCTGGATCTCCTGGGCTTTAGGAAAAGCATTGATAACCTGGAATGAATCTGGATCCCCTGGGTTTTAGG
The DNA here is from genome assembly GCA_008694505.1 of Cyanoderma ruficeps. Lineage (NCBI taxonomy): Eukaryota > Metazoa > Chordata > Aves > Passeriformes > Timaliidae > Cyanoderma > Cyanoderma ruficeps. The sequence goes on from VZDJ01000223.1 coordinate 737,500, forward strand.
AAAGGCATTGATGATCTGAAGGGAATGTGGAGTCCTTGGGCTTTAGGAAAGGCACTGATAACCTGGAGGGAACCTGGATTCCTTAGTGAAAGGCATTGATAATCTGGAAGGAATCTGGATTCCCTGGGCTTAGGGGAAGGCACTGAAAAACCAGAGAGAATTTGGATCCTCTTGGGCTTGGGGGAAGCATTGATAACCTGGAAGGAATCTGGATCCCCTGGGCTTTAGGAAAGGCAGTGATAAACCAGAGGGAATGTGGATCCCCTGAGGCTTTAGGAAGGGGCCAGAGCCCTGCTGAGCCCGTGGGGAGCAGGGCCAGGGGCAGAGAGCCCCTTCCCGACGTGGTGCCCGGGGTGGGAGCGCTCCCCACGCCCTCTGGGTTTGGCTGGAGATGTTTGCCACAATTCCCATAAAGATTAAAGGCCTCCCCTGCACTGGTTCACATTCAGAACGAGCCCTGAATGCGCCTCTGGGTGCGAGGCACTGCTGAAAGCAGCACTTTGAATGCATCCATCTCTGGAACACCCTGACTCAAAGGGCTCATTAAACGCCTTCCCCAGATAGATCAGGCTAATCAGAGCCCCGGCCTGTGCTGTTTGCTGCATTCCAAGTGGTGCATTCCACGTGGCATTCATTGCATTCCTGGCAATGAGCTCTTCCCCACACCTGCAGGACCCCAGCGCAGGTGAAGGGCAGGAGATTTTAACACTGGGAGAAGTCTCCCCGTGGTCAGCCCTTCCCTGGCACCTCTGGAGCTGGATCCAGACCAGTGCATCCCCGTGGGGAGGCAACTGGATATTCTGAGAATGAATATGACAACAGAATGGAAATCTAAAAAAGTCTTGTCGCTGCTCTCCCAGCCTCCTGCTCCTGGAAGAGGTCAGAGGAACCAGAATTCCAGGCACAGATTTTACCTCCCTGCCTCACGCTGGAGTAGGGGACACCTGGGGACCCTTCACTGCTGAAAGTGTTTCACAGGGGTGACAGGGACATCCTACTCCTCAACAGATTTGACTTCTCACATGAGTCTGATGGTCCTGAATATCCCTTTTCTCCCAGGCTGGGATTGATACCAGGAGAGCTGTATGGAAAACAGAGTCAGTGTGGGGGAGACAGGGGGAGACTGAGGATAAAGGAACACTTCAGACACAGGCCGTGCTGGAGGATCAGAGATTTGTACCAGCTGGGGGGCAGGATTTGAGTCCCCCTGATCCACAGGGATTTAGTAAACCCAGCAGTTGGAGAGAACAGTGTTTTACACCAGCCAAAGGCTTCAAAGCCTTCCTGGGGGTCATCTGTGTTTTGTCCTTGGCTTGGAGAACAACCATGAGATGACCCTGCATGTCTGCACCCCTCTGTTCCCGGGGCACTCAGAAAACTCCCACGGGACCAGCTCTGTGCAGCTTCCAGGGCTTTGCATGGAAAACACAAAGTTTCTGTGCCACGTTTTGAGAAAAGCAAAACAACCCTTTGCATCTGAGCTCCAAAAGGCCTCCGAATATCCTTTGAAGGCCAGAAATATTTCAAGTATTTTGAAAGCCAGAAGGCCTGCCAAAACATTTGCAGGCTGGGAGAGCTGAGGGAAGGAGAAGGAGAAGGAGAAGGAGAAGGAGAAGGAGAAGGAGAAGGAGAAGGAGAAGGAGAAGGAGAAGAAGGAGGAGAAGAGGCTTCAGGGTGACCTGATTGTGGCCTTCCAGGACCTGAAGGGAGCTACAGGAAAGATAGAGAGAGACAGTTGACAAGGGATGGAGTGCCAGGACAAGAGGTAATGGTCTTGAGCTGAAAGAAGGTAGATTTAGATCAGATATTTAAGGAAAGAAATCCTCTCTGTGAGGGTGGGCAGGCCCTGGCACAGGGTGCCCAGAGAAGCCGTGGCTGCCCCTGGATCCTTGGCAGTGTCCCAGGCCAGGTTGGATGGGGTTTGGAGCAGTCTGGGACAGTGGAAGGTGTCCCTACACATGGCAGGGGTGGCACTGGAGGTTTGGGAGATCCCTCCCAAGCCAAACCAGTCTGGAATTCTGTCGGAGCAGCAGCTGGCAGTGGGAGATGTTCTCCTCTCCACCCTGCCCTCAGCAGAACCCGCCCAGGCTTCTCTGCTGGGGCTCTGCAGCCTCAGGCACAGCCCACCTCCATTTGTCACTGTCACCTACAATCATCCTGCTCACTGACACCCAGCCAGCCTAATGGAAAAATGAAGCCAAGGTTTATTTAGCAGGACTTAGGGGCACCCTGCCAATTATAAGTTTGGAAACAAAAGTTCCAAGTCAAACAAACGCAAAACTCAATCAGCCCGGTGTGCAGCGAGGACAATCCTTTCTGGCTGCTCAACCTCTCCTCCTCTGGGCTCCTCACACAAGCCACAGCCACCAGACCTGCTGCTGTCCACAAAAACCCTCCAGCTGTGGGCTCCTTGAGCCAATTTGCAGCACCAGTGAGCAGTGCCTTGCCTGGATCCTGCTATTCCATATTACTGCCTCTTTTTCCTCCAGCTGTCCCTATTTCCTTCTTTTTCTTCCTTTTCTTTCCCTTCTCCCTAAAAAAACAAACATTGGTGATTTTCTACTCCACACCAGGGCTGACCAGCTTTATTCTATTTAAGCTGGGACACACACTTGTCCTCCAAAATTTACTTCTTCCCAACTGAAAGATTTTAGCAACCCCTTGTACAATTTCCTAATCCCAATGATAATCTGTAGTTTAGCTCAGTAAAAGAGTACAAACACAGAGAATTGGACTGCTCTGACCATAAAACATTACAAGCAAACATTACAAGCAAACGTTACCTGTAAAGCTGTTTTATGAGCTCGTCATCTCTGCCAGTGATCAGCTTTCTGTCTGCCATGGTCTGGGAGTTGATGGTGGCCACAGCTGAGCCAAGAAAAGGTTCTTTTGGGCAAGTTCTCCCTTTCCCAGCTCTGGCAGGGGCTGCTGAGGGTTCAGTCCAGCTGGCTGCCCCAAGGGAGCAGGCTGCAGGGAGGGAGGATGTGCTGGGAGTGCTCTCTTTGTGCCTGGCTTGGGGGAAATCTCCTTTTACTGCACTCCTGCCTGTCCCAGCAGGACTGTGATGGCTTTTCCCCCTCACACAGCCCGGGCAAACATCACCCAAGCAGAGGCTGGGTCTTATTCACATCCTGCCTGTCCCTTCTGACCCTCTTTGCCTTGATGTTTCATCCCAGTCCTCAGGGACATTGCACCAAAGTCCTTCAAACAGTCACAGACCAGCCCTGCCACAGCCAAGGGTCCTTTCCCTCCCAGCTGAGCCCACAGCTTCCACTGGCTTCCTTCAGAGCCTTCCCCAGCAGGGACCAGCAGCAAAACCAGGCGACACGGGGCAGGAAATGCCGCCAGGAGCTTCCAGGTACAGCTGAACAGATTGTGAGTGGAGGAGGGCACATCTCTGTGGAGGAGAGTCCCACACCCAGCCCAGCAGTGATGGAGAATCTGCCACACCCCACTGAGCAAAGACAATCACCCATCCACGGAGCAGGAAATAAATCAGGGCAGTGTCTGGAGCCAAGAGGCTGCAATCCCTGGGCCACCGGGGAAATCAAGGCAAAAAGAATTCAATTTCTTTTTTATGAAAAGGAGCTGAAAACAACCCAACAGGTGCCCTAATTCCCAGGCCAGTGCTCTTGCTGCACCTCTTTGTGCTGCTGGGATGCTCCCTGGGCCACCTTCTGCATGATCCCAGCACATCCCTATGGCTCAGCCGCCTGGACAAGGCAGGCACAACCCTTTGGAATTCTCTGTCCTCAGCTGCTGAGTGCAGGGAGCACAGCAATGCCTCCCAGCAGATGTGTTTAGTAGGAAACACACAGCTCAACACCACCTCCAGCACCACCTGCATTCACCCCTCAGAGGACGGAATTTTTAAAGTGCCTGGAGAGGAGCCACTGTCGGATTTTGCCTTTTTCTGACCCACAGACGGGCTCCTGAGAGGCGTTTTAAAGACTTTTATTCCATTTTCAGTCTCATGAGAAGGGTGAGACAATACAGATGTTACAATTCACACCATCACAATCAGAAGCCAAACTATTTCCTAATTACAAAACATCATAAGCATTTTTTTGTCCTATCAGCTTTTGCCCCACAATGCTGCTAATGCTTCTAAATCAATCATCTAAAAATACCCAACTTTCAATATCGTGGGTACATCTTTCACCTGCTACAATACATCTTTCATAGCTCTATTTCTCCAGAGTATCTGGTCTAGTGGCAAGGCCATCATTTGAACCTTGTTTCCAGTTCCGTTTCTCTCTCAACAATGTCTGTCCTATCCCACGGCCTTTCTCAGTCAGCACAGCTTATCCCAGAGTTTGCACACAGATGCACAAGACTGTGTGAACCTTCTGTCAGGCTTTGGGAATTCTCTGGAAATCCATTTCCCACAAGCCACTCTGCTCAGCAGAAACCTGAAAGAGCCGTCCCCACGGATCCCTGCGCTCCCTGCTCTGCCCCACCACCTCCCAAGGCCATTTGCCGTGCTGATTTTAGCTTTACAAAGCCCTGCTGTTGCACGGGGTGCTGTTCTGCTGCTTTCTGACTGTCTTGAGCTACAATACGTAATCCAAAGTGTGTATTCCATTTGCCATCTGTTAAAAGCAGGCAGAGAGGAGTTTATCTCCTGTATAACCCATCCCTCATAACTCCAGGGGAGATCTGCTGTTCATGGGCCATCGAGGCTCATTGCAGGGCTGAGACAATTCCATCATCCCATGGGGAGAGGCTCCACCCAGGGGGAGGAGCCCAGCATTCCTGCCTGGATCAAACCTGGGATTCAGAACAGCAGCACAGCCTGTTTGCACTGGATTCCCAGAGGGAGACCGGACCCATCCCAGCACCACTGGACCCTTCTCCAGGATCATCTCTGCTCCAACAGAACCACATCTGTCACTGCAGGAGGACTGGATTGGACTCCTCCCAACACCCTGACCAACAGGGGGTCAGGCTGTATTCTGACTCTGTCAGGGTTTCTAGGGTTGTTTTTTTTGTTGTTGTTTGTTTGCTTGGGCTTTTTTTGCTTTTTTTACTCCTCCATTTTTATTTTTTAATATTCCTAGTAAAGAACTGTCATTCCTATTCCCATATCTTTGCCTGAAATCCCCCTAAATTATGATAATTGGGAGGGAGGGAGTTTATATTCTCCATTCCGAGGGAAGCTCCAGCTTTCCCTGGCAGACACACCTGTCTTTCCAAACCAAGACACACACACAGAGCTCTGAGGGGACAGAGAGAGCAGCACTTACCTGGGTTGCTCTTGGAGGTGCGCACGGGGGTGTAGTGGTTTTTGGAAGAGGTCCTGACTGGGGTGTTTTCTTTGGGGGAGGTATCTATGGCCGAGATAGTCTCTCTTTCACAGTGTCCGATTGGGATTGGTCCCTGCTGCCTTAGGATGTCGGCCAGAGCCCTGGGGAGACACAAAGAAAAGGGGGGGGAAAATGTATTTTCACACAGCCAGAATTCAGTGTTTTGTACTTGCACAGCCTGTGAATCCAGAAGCAGCTGGGTTTCTACCATAAGCAGGAAAAAAAAAATAGCAATAATAATAAAATAAAAATATGGCTTAAAAGCTCTGTTTCTTTCTGTGCATCTGCTGCTAGTATTTTCAGGCTTGCCTGGCTATTGTTTGGTATCTCATCTGCTCTCTCTACTTCACCTCAGGGTTATGGTTCCTCTCCATCATTTCCCAGAGCAGACAAACTGCTCCTGGCACACAAAGGAGCCACTGCTGGCCCCAGCCCTGCCACCTCCTAAAAGTGACACCAAAACAGCCCTGCCCCAGCAAAACCCCTTGAGAACTGACTCAGACCAGGAGTGTGATCCCACATCCTGAAATCCCTGGTTTTTTCTGCACAAAGCTCAAACCCCAGCAGTTCTGGGAGCGATTTTTAAAGGAGAACTACGAGCCAGAAAAACAGATTAAGCAACTTCCAGGGGGTTGATGTCAACACAGCTCTGAGCCTACCTTGAGCTCTGTGCTCATCAGGGATTGCTTTAACGGCTGAGTTCTCCCTGCTATTCCCAGGAAGAAGCTATGTCACCCAGTTCAGCTGCAGCCAATATTTTCCCTTTGGATTCTCCAAGATATTTTTTCCCCTCCGTGAATATCATGGACGCAGTGAAATAATTACTGCATGAAGTGCCCTCATTTTCCTAAGGCAGCCCCAGGTTCTCTCCTGAGCCTTAGGAAAAGCAGGAAAGGAGTGGCTAGAGTGGGCTGTAAGGGACAGTGGCACTCAAAAGCTGATGGATTTTGGAAAGCTCTTTTCTCCCAGCACAGGGAATGTGTCTGGAGTCAGCTCGAGTCCCAGGGAAGATGTCAGGAGGAGATATCCCCTCACTGCATATTAACAAGAGGGATGGTGGTGTTGTTCATGTTCACTGGCATCCCTTAAATGCCACATTTCTGGGCTTCCATATGAGAAATAGTTTGGGACCTGGGTCTGTTCCATTTTCCAAATCATTTCCTCTCCAGACTCCTGTCCCTGTGCATAATGGATTGCAATACTGATGTGCTCCACAGAAGGAACTCTTGGAGGATCTCAGAGGCTCCCGAGGAGGATCATGTTAGTTCAGTACCAGCCTGTACAGAATGAGAATATTTTTACCCTTTTTTGATTATTTATTGGTTGTAGAGAGAGCAGACTTGGAGGCCATAACAGCCACGGGCTGTCTGTGTGTGCACACAGACTGATCCTCGTGGGGTGAAGGGACTGCTGTCGGCAAGGACAGGAGAGCACAGACTGTGCTGAGCCAGGCCCAGAGAGAGGTGAAGGTGGCAGCCCTGACAGAGGGGTGCTGAGCCTCGTGCCAGGCCAGGACTCCTCTTGCTTGCTCCTGGGGAAAGGAGGAACTGGGTTTTGGTGAGGAACTGGTTTTTGGTGAGGAACAGGTATTGAGGAACTGGTTTTTGGTAAGGAACAGGTATTGAAGAACTAGTTTTTGGTGAGGAACTGGCTTTTGGTGAGGAACAGGTATTGAGGAATTGGTTTTTGGTGAGGAACTGGCATTGGGTGAAGAGCTGGAGGTGTCACCTTCTCATCCCCTGAACACCCCAATCTCAGCATCCTGAGTGCTCACTCCTCACCCCCCTCATGTCTAATAGAGGGGGGAAAAGGCTGTTCAGAAGCAGCAGAACAAAACATTATAGGTGGAGGAGAAAGCCCAACTTGGATGGAGCTGGTTTGTTCCGTGCCAATTCAATCACGGTGCTGTGTGGGATCCAGTTCATTTCCATAACGCCCTGAGGTGGTGGAAGGTCAGTCCCACTTAAAAGAGGGAGGATTTGGCTGGTGACAGTCCCTTGGGTCCAGCTGGCTCGCTGCCCACTGCAAAGCTCCGGGAGAACACGCTCACTGGAATCTTTGGGTCCCCTGTGCGCACCCATTTGGGTACAATTAGTCCCACTGATGTCACCAGCATCCTAATCACCTGCACAAGGATATGAGACACTCCAGGAGCCTTCCTGTGACGCCACACCTCTTATCTGAGGAACACAAGCCTCCCTGGCTGCAGTGTGTCACCGTCCCTGCCACAGATAAGGATTTGTGACACTTTTCCTTCACGTCATCTCCATGCCAACACTGAGGCTTCGTTCCACCTGAACCCAGAGCAGCCAGGGGCCTGCTCCAGGGGCTGCTCCAGGGGGCTGCTCCAGGGGGCTGGACTGGCCTCTAGGAGGGAAACCTATGGATGTGTCCTGGCTGAACAGCCCAGGCCAGGTCCTGATCCCAGGGATGGCTCTGGTGGCACTCTGGATAAATTGAGGAATTTGGGAAGAAACCCAGCAGGATGAACATCATGCAAGGAAGGGGCTGTGGCCGTTTTCAGAAGGAATAATTGAAAGGATTTGGTGTAAATCCAAAGGAATCAAGGGGGTGGATGGAAGCAGTGGGGCAGTGAGGCAGGGCATCAGCTGGGGCCGGGTGCTGGAAGGGGAAATGACCGAATTTGATCCCAAAATGTGGCTGTGTAAGTGAGGTGAAGCTGCAGGGCTGGGAGGGACCAGCTCACTGCGGCTCACCTGCCCCTCTAACCCAGAACCTGAACCTGCTCCCTGAATTTCCCCCCAGAGAGCAGCAGCTGGAGCACTGCTGTCCTCCCCAGTGCCTTTTTGGGAAAGTATTGTCCCATTTTCCCCATATCCACAGATTCCCAACACTAGTTAATAGTCTGAGGGTGGACACAGGTGTCCCTCCTGCTGAAGACAAGGGGAGGTTTGGTGACAGCTCTGCCAGGCTGGGATGTGGCCTGAGGGAAATGAGACTGGAGTGAGCGGTGTGGGGATGCTGGATGGGAAAGAAACTGGGAAGAGTTCTCTATTCCCAGTCCAGCTCAGAACTCCACTGATTTGCCTTCTGAAAATCCCCTCTCGTGCAGACCTTAAAAACGGGGTGCTAGAAAACAGAATTTCCCATTCCAAATCCCTGTGAATTTGGGGAAGAATGGAAGGAGAATGACCAAATGGTTCTGGCAGAGCACAGTGAGAGGAGCAGTGCCTGGCTGAGCTGGAGCTGCTAAAAGCAGAGCAGGGCTGGAGCTGGTGGCAGAACTCCAATCACTTCAGCACAGCCAGGATTTCACTACAAGTTGTTCAAAAAAAGCCAGGGTAAAGACTCCCCTATGCTCTGTTACTAACTCAGAAAGAAAGAGGCAGTTATTCCGGGAGATGGATTCATCCAGCCTGGAGCCAGCTCACCTGGAAGGGACAGCTCTCTCCCAGGGACAGCATTTTGGTCACCAGCCACTCTCACAGAGGGTGGCCGTGCATTATTCATGGCTTGGCTGCTGTCCCCACACCTGCTGTGTGCCTTGGGAAGCTCCAAACGCTGACCATGCCTGGGGCTGGACAGTCCTGGGAGGCTCCCACATTCCAGGCACTGCCAGCCTGGTCCTGTGTGCCCAGTGTGGACAATTCTGGGAGATTCCCACATTCCAGGCACTGCCAGCCTGGTCCTGTGTACCCAGTGTGGACAATTCTGGGAGATTCCCACATTCCAGGCACTTCCAGCCTGGTCCTGTGTGCCCAGTGTGGACAATTCTGGGAGATTCCCACATTCCAGGTGCTGCCAGCCTGGTTCTGCGTGCCCAGAGCTGGACAGTCCTGGGACATTCCCACATTCCAGGCACTGCCAACCTGGTTCTGTGTGCCCAGTCCTGGGAGATTCCCACATTCCAGGTGCTGCCAGCCTGGTCCTGTGTGCCCATGGCATCCCCCAGGCTGTGTCACACAGTAGTTGGCAGGGCAGAGGTGGCCTCAGCATCACCCTGAGCGTGCCCAGGTCTTATCTCCACGAGAAGATAAGATAACTGATGACACTGCAAACTGATCCATCAGGGAATTGCTGCTGCTGCTCCCCTCAGGAGGCTCTGCCAAAGCAGAGCTTTGCTTGTGGAAGTGCAGGGGCTCAGCAGAGCCAGAGCTGCACCAGTCCCAGGTCACTGAAAGAGAGATTTGGGCTCTGCTTTGCCAGGAGCAGCAGCAGCAGCTCATCCCTCAGAGCAGGAATTCCAGCGAGGAACACCGGGAATGGTTTTTCACACGCCTGAACTGGAGTGTGGTGGATGCCTGGCAGAGCTCAAAGAGCTCTCAGGGATGCCCAGGGTGGGATTGTTGGAGTGTCTGTGCAGGGCCAGGGGTTGGACTGGATGGTCCATCTAGGTCTTTCCACCTCAGGGTATTCCAGGATTCTGTGATTCCATGCCTCTGTGTGTGTGTGTCCAAGGACAGGTGAATTCCCCCATGATGTTAAGAAGGGAAAATACTGAACTTTGGGATACCTTTTCATGAGTGAAGCATTTGCACCCAGCAGAACTGAATATTAATTCTAAAAATACACATTGCAAGGAAAAATCAGATGTCTCCTGGGAGATCTCAATGCCAAACAAAATTTGGGAAGCTCCTGGGATTTAATCCAGCTCTAAAGACAACCTCTTCACGCACCTCACACCAGCGTCCAAACTGAACCATCTCTTGCTATTGCTGTGATGTGGGCAAGGAATTTCCAGCAGTGGCTGAGCTCACAATGGGTGACACCAGTTCCTCTGAGCGCAGCAGGCCCCAAGAGGAGAAAACTGTTACAACAGCAAAGATTTGGTAATTAAAAGCTTACAGCCAACCTTTCCAAGGGATGTTTCCCTGCAGGGAGATGTCACCCTGAGCAGAAAATGTCCTCAGCAAGGGCAGGACCTGCACCTTGAGCCACTCAACTCCAGCCCCTTCTCTTCTCAGAACTTCCCAGAACTCTTCCCAGCCTCCCAGAATTGGGAGGCTCCCTGCACAGAGACGCACTGAGGAAAGACATCAGGGGTGCTGGGGAGGGCAGGCAGCTGCGCAGGACAGGAACAGAGCACCAGTCCTGATCACTAGGAGAGGAAATAAAACCAGCAGCAGGTCTTGCTGGGTGTGAAAGGCTGTGGGAATGCTGGCCCAGCTCTTTGTCCTGCCCCTGTCAGTGCTGTGCTTTGTCCTCAGGCACAGACACGGGGCGCGGCGCTGACGCGGCTTTGGGAGCGCACGGCTGCGTGTGGGGAAGGCTCAGGCACAAGGGGTCTGGTTTTACTGAATCCTCTGCTCTGAGCACAGTTCAGGGGCTTTGAAGTCACTGAAGAAAGCTGCACTTTCTCTGAAGGGCCCTAACTCTGAAGAGCCCTCGCAACAAAGGAGGTTGTGGTGAGAGCTGGAGCGCAGCACAGCATTTACCGCGCAGGAATTCCGTGTTTGTGCACCTGGGGAAGGAGATATCTGAGCCCTCCAAGCACTGCAGTGCACACAGATCTAAGGAAACACAGCCAGCCCGTGTGAGTGGGGGCAAAGGCAAGCAACAAATGCCCTGATCTCATCTTCCTGAGGAAGTTCAGATCTTGTGTGAAACAGAAATTTTAAAAGGCATCTGATCTCCAAAGGCGCAGAGATCAACTGCTGATACTTAAGGATATAAGAGATTACAAAAGTAAAAGAAATAAAAGTTCAGAGCTACACTGGATTCCCTCGACGCCTTAAGATGGAGTTGGACTAATAGAAAAAGTTAATTAGCAAGCAGGAAAATATCAGATAAATGGGAATTAGAGGCACTGAGATGATTGGGTGGAGGCAGCGTGGTTTCTGAGCCTGGCCTCTCATGCTGGGAGAAGTTCAAAGGGAAAGGAGAAGCCCAGAAGCATCCAGAGGAAGTCAGTGGCCAGGCAGCCTTCATGCACCCACAGAGTGAATCTCTTCATAAAATAGAGTCAGAGAGGAAAACACAGAAAAAAACCCCAAATATCAAACTGCAAACCATGACCAGAGCTCCAGACCGGATTTCTCCCAGCAAAACAAAAGGAGGAATGTTTCGTACAGGTACATGCACACAGATACACACCTGGCTGGTTTGGGCCTGCAGCTGGGCAATTCCTGCAAGCAGGACAAGATCCAGGGGTTCTCCCTGCTTAGGAGTCACCCCAAATCCAGCTGGGTGCAGGGTTGGTTTGAAACAGAACAAACAGTTCTGAGTAAGTTCTCTGAGGTCACAAGTGGAGGTGTTCCTGCCCACGGCAGGGGGTGGAATGAGATGATCTTTAAGGTTCCTTCCAAGCCCTTCCATTCTGTGATTCTGTGATTTTATGGCTGCACCTTTTTTTTTATGTTTTTCTTAGTTCAGTCTGACCTGTGCTTGTGGCCCTGTATTCTGTGCCTGTGAGAGGCACAGGGCACTTCAGAGGAGAGCCTCAGAAACCAGCAGGATTGAACACCTCAAAGCAGGGCAAAGAGCAGCTGAAAGGCACCCGGGTGAGTCCGAGTGGAGCGGAAAAAAAAGGCAGAACATAAAAACACATCAGTGGAAAGAGACTGAAAGCAGGAACAGCATCCAAGAAAGAAAACCTTCTGTAGAGTCCCTGTGGCCAGGTGTGTTCACAGCACTCGCTCCCTGCCCTGGGGACGGATGCAGTTTGATTGTTTGGCTCCAGCAGCAGAGAGCAGAGCTGCAGGAGCTGCCTGTGATCCTGTCTCAAACAGCAGGGCTGGAGAAAGGCACTCCTCATCCCCTTCACACCTGAAAGCAGCTCCCTCCAGCAAGCCCTCAGCAAGCACAGGGCCCCGGAGCTGCGGGGAGCTGCAGCCTGCAGGAACAGAAACCCCGCTGTATTTCAAGTTAGGCTCACACAGACCAGCAGCCTCCTTGGATCTGTGAGCAAACACATCCATCGCCTCCGGTTCCTGTTGGAATTCAGAGCCACGGAGCAGGAACGACCCGGGATGGATCAGTTTAACTGTGGTCTCTACACGGGGAAAGGATGTTCATTTAGAAAAGCTGGCAGCTGCCACTCACAGAGCAGGAGATGCAAAGGGGCTAAAGAGAAGAGGAGCACAGGGATCTTCCCTCTTTGCAGCAACACAGATGCTGTGGGAGGAGGGGGAAGCGAAGCACAGCAGAGCCTGTTTCCCTTCTCCCTTTCCCACCCCTCAGACACGCTCCATGCAAGGCCAGATAAGGCCTTTTAGCAGCACACAGAGCTGGTTTGCTGGGAAAAAAATCCTTGTGCTGCTTCCCAGGAGAGCAGCTGGGCTCCCACCAGTGCCCCAGGGCCAGCGCTGCCACTGTGTCACTCTGTCCCTCTGACCAGTGGGATGCACTTGGGATATTTCAGTGCCCAGCTGCCAGCTCTACCCAGGCTCCAATCTGTGCATTCCCAGCTCAGCAGAGAGGGCAGTGGCTGCTGCTGAGGCTAAGCAGGGGTCATGGAGCAGGGCTACATCTGTGAATTATTTCTGTGCTGTAGCGTGGGCACGCAGGGTCATGGCCATGGAATGAGAACATTCTGCGTCGCCCCTTCTTGCCACAGGAAAACTCACCCAGCTCTGGAAAGAACCAGCTGATATTCCCTGTTCAAAGATTCCCTAGCTAATCTCCATACTGAAAGTAAAGCAAATACTTCTTAAATTCTACTTAAGAGATGCTCAAGAAAAGAAAACAACCCTGGCAAAGAGACAAAAACAAACTGTTCCCACCAATGCGTGAGAGAGCATCAACACACATAGTATTGCTGGGTGTAATCCTCAGAAACCAGCCCCAGCTTCTGCCTGGAGCCCAGCAATAGTTCTGGCTCTGTCACCTCCAAAGCAAGAGGCAGGTTTCTATGGCCAGGCTGGAAGTTCCTATAATTACCAAAATAAAAAAAAAATAAAGAATCAGTTCCATTGAAAGCTTTACAAGCATTTCTATAAAATGGGAGTATTTCAGCTCCTGGTTTTCAAAGCATTTCCACTTAACTGCTGTTAGAAACGACTGTCTCAGTGGCTGCCACTGCTGAGCCCAGGATCACAGCAGTGCCTGTGCTTTAAAGGGACGTGGCAGTGCCTGGAAATAGGAGCTGATTCCAGCTCGGAGCTGCACATGCACAGCCAGCCCTTCCTTCCACGGCAGAGAGCGACAGCTCCCCTGTGAATTTGTAAACCCTCCTTCCACCAAAAGACGTTAAATGAGCCCTGCCTCCCCTCAGAATGTTCTTTCCAAGTGAGTTCATAAGGATTTTCTGTAAAAGCCGGATGAGAAATGAGCAGAGGGATAACATCCACACACGGCACTGCTCGGCGAGCGTTTACGAGGAAGTAAAATTTACGGTGTGATCCTGCTCGTGGTGGAGTGCAGGGAAGTTCTGATTGATCTTCCCTGCCTGTGGGATACCAGCCAGCCCAAGAGGCTTTTTGCAGCCCCCTGTAACAAGTTCTGCTCGTGCTGCTGCTCTCCTCCTCCCAGAGGACGCACACCGAGGTTTAATGCACTCGCCACCACTACAGAGAATTATTCTGGGTGTTACACTCCACTCCAACTGACACCGCCTCAAACAGACAGAAACATCTGACCCCATCCTGTTCTCTTCCTTCCCTGCTACTTCCCAGCAGCTGTCAGAGACAAAGACAAACCATTCCTCTCCTGGTGTTTACATTCTGCTCAGAGCACCGAGAGCATTCAGCCCAAGGCAGGAGATGCACTTCACAATATTTAAACCCTCGTGTGATGTTGATCAAGTTCAGGTAACACAGCTCTGAAAGGTATAATCTTTTACCAGCTACCATATTATAGAAGTCAATCAACTCCTTAAAATGCTCGGGAAGTCAAGCTTCCCGAGCACTCAATCTGCCATTCATCCTTCTACACACAGGTGAATCATTTCACCAGAACTTAGCTAAATAAAGCAAAGCAAGCATCAAAGAAATGAAAACATCAGGAAGGATCCAGACAAGTCTGGCAACACCGGCTCTGATTTCCAGGGTGAAGGATCCAACCCTGCAGCAGGCTGGAGCTGGAGCAGAAGTAACATATGGACATCCAACCCAGATTTCCAAATTTAGTGTGAAGATAAGGCCCAGGCAAAGTTGCCTTGAAGCCAGAAGAGCTGGGCAGCTGGGGAACCATCCCTTAGTTAACAAAAGACTTAAAAGAGCTGATTTTCTGGCTAAGCCACTGGCAGGACCCTTGCCTCTGCACAGCTGTGTGTAGTTTCCAACACTGTGAAGTTACATTCTGGCAGGGACCGGGGCGGGTGGGATTTTGGAACGGAATACGTGGGCCAGACCCTCAGCAGATGTAAACCAGCCTCACTGCCCTCACTGCAGGGAGGAGTCTAAATAAAACACATCTTCCCAAATAAATAAAAACTGCGTCACTCATCCCTTTTTCCCTCGTAAAAAACCTAATATTTCCCCCCCACACTCTCTGTTGATTGCAGCTGAAGCTCAGACCTAAAAATACGGTCAGTGATTTCAAGAGTTCTGATTAAAAAAACCCTCATTAAAATAATTTTCAGGAGGCGTTATCTGCTGGAGTTCAGGTCTTTCCCCCTGATGCTCACCGCCTTTCTTCTAAAGAATCCTCTCACCAATTTTTATGCTCAGACACAGGCAGCTCTCGGATTCGCGGCACGCAAGCAGCACTCATCATTTGGAGGGACTTTTTCATCATAAAATAAATATGAACTGAGAGAGAGCACGCATTTGTCCGAGAGGAGGGCTGCTACAGACGCCCGAGCTTTTGCTTTGAAGCAGGATTTTCTGTGCCACGCCGAGCGTGTTCCCTGTCATCACGGCGCTGTGTGACACCGAGGGGACACCGAGCCGCCTCTCCGGCCGGCAAGGACAGACTGCTCCGGCTTTTGGAGAGGGGCCCGATTAAAAAAAAAAGGGAATGTGCAGAGCTCTGCCTGCCGCCAGCGCTTCCCCGCGCGGCCACGCGGTGAAGGCACCACCCAGGGGGTTCAGATCCGTCCCCTCCACACTTCCAAAACTTCTCTGGGCAGGGTCCGAGTGGCTCTGCTGCCCCTGAGGGGTGCAAGGGGGGGCTAAGGGGAGGCTTGGAGGGGAGATGGGAGGGTTTGGGGGTTGCTGGGGATGCCGGGTGCAGGGAGGGAGTGCCAGGGGCAGGAGGGATGTTGGGGTGTCCCAGGGGCAGGAGGGGCGTGCAGGGTGCAGGAGGGGCATGCC
>VZDJ01000223.1:753035-770507 GCA_008694505.1 Cyanoderma ruficeps
GGGGCAGGAGCAGGATGCCGGGGGCAGGAGGAGGATGCCGGGGGCAGGAGGGGAGTGCCGAGGGCAGGAGGAGAGTGCCGAGGGGGCGGAGGGTGTCGGGGGCGGGAGGGGAGTGCCGGGTTGCAGACGGGGTGCCGGGGCCGGCTACGGGTGGAGCTCCGGGACGGACTCTGGGCAGAGCGGGGCAGCGCGGAGCCGTCCGGGAGCTGTCCAGGAGCGCTCCGGGAACAGCCGGGGAATTCTCCGGGAGCCGTCCCGGAGCTGTCCGCAAAGCCGGTGCTGAAGGAGCGGGGAGGCGACCACAAAGGCGGCCGCGGGAGAAGAGCCACGGGGCACCAGGACAGGCCCCGAGGGGCTCAGTGCGATCCCCAGAGGGGCGACAGTGCCCCTGGGCGGGCCGTGGGAAGGAGGAACTCCTGGGCAGAGGATGGAAAGGGAAAATCCTTTGGTCGATGGTGCAAAGAGGGAACCCTTGGCCAGCCTTGGCAAAGGGGGAAACCCTCGGATAAATGACTCAAGAGGGAACCCCTGGAAGCAGCAGCACAATGGGAAATGGTGTGGACAGGAGGCACAGAAGGGGAGCCGTGGGAGATCCATGGCACTGGGGAAACCCTTGGAAGGGTGGAGCAGGGTGAGCCAGAGCAAAGCACAGAGACTCGAGTGGGTGTTCACAGGGAGACTCCTTGGGCAGAGAGTGCAGCAGGAGAACCCCTGGACAGCGGTGTGAAAACCGAGCCCTGGGACAGCAAGTCCAAATCTAGAACCCTTGGAGAAGCCACACAACGGGAAACTCTCAGACACAGCTGGGAAACCCTCGGCAAGGAGGGCCCTAGGCTGGGCAGTGCAGGGAAACCCTGGAGCAGACTTTGCCAAGGGGGAAGGCTCAGCCAGGGGCCGTCCCTGGGGCCCAGGGGCGCCGGGAGCAGGGGAGGGAGCGCACCTGTGAATGTTCATCTCCCGGGGCGGGCGCCGCGCCTTGTCGTAGGCCACCTTAGCAAAGACACCGGCGATCAGCACGAAGGCGATGGCCCCGCACGAGATGTACACGGTGGCGTTGGTGCTGTCCTTGTCCGGGTCGTACTTGTTGGCGTCCCCGTCGCCGCCGTCGCCGCCGTCGGCGGGCAGGGCGCCGCTGGCCGTGGTGGGGTGGGCCCACTCGGGGCTCTTGTAGTTGCGGCACAGGCTCTGGTTGAGCTTCTCGGCGCGCTTGTTGCAGCAGAAGCGGTAGAAGCAGGTGCCGCAGCAGTAGCGGAAGCCCGTCAGGCTGTTGTTGCACTCGAACTCCTTGTCCCACTGCCCGCTCACGTCGTAGTACCCCCAGCACGTCTCGTGTGCCGGGGCCGAGCCCCCGCCGCCGCCGCCCCCGCCTCCGGGGGCCGCCTTGCCGCCCCCCGCGCCCTTGCCTCGCCCGGGCAGCGCCGTGGGGGCGGCGGCCCCCGGGCCCGCCAGCGTCTGGTTCAGGAGCTCCTTGCCCGGTTTGGGGGTCCGCCGCGCCGCCGCCGCCCCCTGGGTCCGGTTGCCCTTGGCGCGGGGGGGCCCGGCCGCCTGCGCGGGCAGCAGCAGCAGCAGGGCCAGGAGCTGCAGGGACAGCAGGAGCAGCGGCAGCAGCAGGTGCCGCGGCCCCATGGCGAGGGGGCGAGGCGGGGGGCGCAGCGCGGGGGGCGCGGCGCGGGGGGCGCGGCGGGCGGGGTCGGGAGGGGGCTCAGCGGCCGCGGCGCTGCCCCATGGAGCGGGGCGGGGGGCGCGGGGTGGGGTGCGCGGGCGGGGTGGGGGGTCCCGCAGCTGCCGCCGCGCTGGCTCCTCAGCGGCGGCTGCCCGGCGCCGGGCGCTTCATGCCGGCGCGCAGCGAGCGGCGGAGCCCGGCGGAGCGCGGCTGGAGGCGGCGGGGTCCCGGCGCTGCTCCGGCGAGGGGCTGCGAGAGACGGGGAGAGGGTGAGAGCGCGCCGCGCCCCGGGCAGCCCGGCCCGCCCCCGCCCGCCCGCCCCATGCCCACGGCCTTACCATGCCGGAGCGGGACTGCAGCGGGGCCGCGGGGCTGCCCGCGCTCCTCGCCGAGCCGGGGGCGGAGCGGAGCGGCGCCGAGCCGGGAGCGGAGCAGGGGCGGGCGCCGAGCCGAGCCGGGAGCCGGGGAAGGACCGCCCACCACTGCCGGACCGCTCCTGACATCACCGGGACCGCGCCGCGCCGCTCCGCCGGCATCCCGGCACCGCCGCCCGGGCGGCGCGACCCGCAGAGCGCCCGCGGCACGAAGCGCCCGGCAGAGGCAGAGCCGGGGCTCGGGGGGTCCGCAGGGGCGTGGGAGAAGGGTCCCGGGGCGGGGGGTCCGTGTAGGTGTGGGAGGGGTGTGGACCTGGTGTGTGCTCCGGGATGCGGTCCTGGCAGGGGTGTGGTGAGTGGCCACCGTACCTGTCCCTGGTGGTCTGAGGAGCTCCGGGCAGGGATGTGGTCCCTAAAGATGTGTGTGGGGTGTGGACCTCCTGCCCGTCCCTGGGGTGTGGCCCCTGCGGGGACCGGCAGGAATGTGGTCCCTAAAGGTGTGTGTGACCGTGTTCCTGTCCCAGGGTCCCTAAAGGTGTGTGTGACCATGTTCCTGTCCCAGGGTCCCTAAAGGTGTGTGTCACCCTGTTCCTGTCCCAGGGCAGTGCCCACAGCACAGCCCGATGCTGGGCACACGTTGTCCCCAGGGCTGTCCGGCTGCCCGCAGTGCCCTGCCAGCCCTGCACGGGGACAAGCCCCTCAGGCTTCCCCGGGATTGCTGCTCCAGCCCGGGGCTGGTGGCACCTCCCTGGGAAGGTGGCACCGAGTCCAGCTGAGTCCCGGGTCCAGCTGAGTCCCAGGTCCTGCTCCCCGATGTGCTCGGGGTGGAGAGAGAGCAGCATCTCCACCCCAGCCTGACACACTCCCCCCTTTTTCCAGCTGTTTTTCCTCTGGGATGCTGCAGGGATGGGCTGGTACTGCCCTGGGCTGCCCAGTGACCCGGGCACAGCCAGCACAGGTTTGTTCTGAGCAAGATCCCTTCAGGCACAGAAGCTTTCGTTGCTGTGAGCTGCCAAGGCAGAATTTCCTCAGAGCCCTGGTGCTTCCCCCGTGCCTCACTGCAAACCCGGCTAAAGCCTCCACAAACATTTCCTGAAGACAGCTGCCAGCTGTAAGGACACACAGGACAGTGAGGAATCCCAGCAAGGAGGAGCACACGGGGATGGGAATTGAAGGGATCCCTGTAGCTGCAGGCAGTTCTCAGGAGAACAGGGAATGATGTGCAGGAGGGAGAAAGCAGTGGGAAAGGAGAACCACCCCTAAAATTCCCCCGTCTTGCACCCCATGGGAATCATTTCCTCAAGTTACCAAGGTCTGAGTGCCCACAGCTCATTTGGTAACTCCCCAGGAGAGCCCACGGACTGTGAGGTTGGCAAAGAAAGCTTTAGCTCTGCCATCTAAAGCTGCTCTGGTGCTGGGGAACACCTGGGGAAATCAAAAATCCCTTCATTCCTCACAGGATGGAGGACTGTTACCCTTCCATGGCCACCGGAGTGAAGGGAGGTGCCCAGGTAGATCCACACCCTGGGGTGCCCAGGCCTCAGCAGTGCCTGGCCCCAGACCCAAACCTGAGGCTGAGCAAGGCAGCCTAAGGGGGGAATCTGAGCTGGTTTAATGCTCACACCCCCCTGAACCCCCATTCCCTGAGCCCAGCTCCTCTGGCCCCCCTTGGGGATAATTCTGAGTGACCACCAAACCCTGACACCAAAGGCTGCAGAGCAGATTTGACTGAGGTAGGGAGGCCCTCTCCAAACGCTGTGGGCCTTCCACGTGTCCTCATCAAATTCACCATGGAAAGCATCTTCAGCCCTGGGTTGCCTTGAAACTCTGTCCCTGCTCCTCCAAGGGTTTGCAAAGTGGGGGAGGCTCCCAGGTGGGACAATCCCTGTCCTCCCCTCACCTGGCTGATCCCTACAGGGATCTGAGGTCCTACAGGGATCTGAGGTCTCTGCAGTGGCTCTGCTCAGGGGAGAGGAGCTGCCACTGGAAAAACCCACATCCTTTCTCAGCTGGCTTCCTGCTGAAGGCAATCCTTGGGGAAAAGATCTGATGTTTTTGAGACAGAAACAATTGGCAGCCCTCTGTCCTTACCCCAAACGTTACAAGGGCACAGAGAGTTCCTGGTGAAACACCGAGTGTCAGGTTTTCTGCCCCACAGGGTATTTGGGGGCTGAGATTGGCTTTTCCTGGCTGAGCCTTGGGCTCCACGTGCTCCTCTGATGCCACAACGGCTTTATCACTCCAAGGTGAGGATGAAACCCCACCCAGATGCCTCTGCCTCCTCCTGCTCGATTTATCAACGCCACCGAGCAAGGTAAAGAAGAACAGAGCTTCCCTGGATCCCCGGTATAATCCCATTGCCTTGCCTCGAGCCAAAATACGGGAGAGAAGAAGCTGAAGCAAATGTGAAAAGAAGGAAAGAGTCCCTTAGGAGCAGCGTTGGATTTCTGGGGCTTTCCTGGGATTTGGAGCCGCGTTTCTGGCTGTGGAAGGGAAGGACAGAGGCTGAGATGCCTGTGGGAGAAAATGCCTGTGCTGCACTCCCCCCGTGCCCGCGGAGCTGTGTGACAGTGACTCGCTGACGGTGACTCGGTGACAGCTCCGCTCCCCAGCTCCATCCCCACCTGCAAGTCGCTCCAAAACCTCCAGCACTTTCTCTTTTATCTCCCGTCCCATCCTCCCCGGGTTGTTTTTTTGGCAGCGTGGCTGTTGCAGAGCTGTTTTCTTGTTTATCTTCTTGGCCGGGTGCTTTCATCTATCTCCGTGCCGGAGCTGCCGCGGCTGCAGGCGGGGAAGGGAAGCGCAGGTTCAGAAACTCCCGAAATCCAAATCCAATTCCTCCCCAGCACCGCTCCCCTTCAGCCCCTTTTCCTGCCTCTGCTGACTTTGTGAGGAGTTTCTAATGAGCCTGATGTGCTCAAAAGCCGATTCCTCCTCGCCAGGGGATTCAGTTGTGACCGCGAATCCTTCATTAAAATGAGCCCAGCACTTCGGACCTAATTTTTTCTTCTAAAATTAATGTAGCTACAAAAAGCTCCCGACAGGAGTTTGGGGGGTTATTTCTGTGGAGCTGGATTCCTTCTTGCTGGAATGGAAATGGGTGGATCCCGGGTTTGTTGCAGGCAGGAGGCCGCCCGTTCCAGGTACAAAACAAACAGAATGAAAAGCAGGGAAATGTGAGGGGGACAAGCAGGCAGAGCTGGCAGGGCCAGATGTGCTCAGCTTCTCCTTCAGCCTCTGAGCAGCTGCCTCAAAGGACAGGACAAGAAACCAGAGCAAAACTGGGATATTTCAGCAGCTTTTCATGGTTGGTTTATTCTCTGCTGCCTGAGAGGATTCTGTGGTTTGTATGGTTTTGTACAATTTGAGGAGCTGGGAATCTCTTCCCCATGGGAACATCCTGTCTCCTTGTCCCTGTCCCCATCCCTCAGTGGCAGTGACTGTCACAGCTGTGTCCTGTGTCCCTGTTCAGTGTCTCAGACAGGGGCAGGAGGCTGCCAGGCCAGGAGCAGATGCCAGCTGTGCCCAGCTTTGCAGACAAGGTGCCCACCTGTGCAGGAAAGGTGCCACCAGCGCTCCTGGGAGAGGTGCAGGGACTTGGCTGAGGTGTCCCCAGAGCTGGCCAGGCACTTCAGCAATGCACCCCCTTCACATGGGGCCATCTGCAAGCAGAAGACAAAGTGGAGATCACTGGGCATCACCTCCCTGGATGGAGGAATCGGCATTTACACCCCAACCCACAGAGCAGGCTGCAGGAGATGCAGGCTGCAGGATGTGCGCACAAGGGAGAGCAGTGTGAGCTCCTCTTCTCCGTGTCATTACAGTCCCTGCTGCCACTGCCATCCCCTGCATGGCACAGCCTGTCACTGCCACCAGGGCAGGCTTCTCTCCCAGCTCCATCAGCGTCCCACAGATCCGGTTTTTGCTGGGATCTGGCACAGCCAGGTTGCCCTGCAGCTCCAGGTACTCAGCAGCAGCAGCCAGGCTGAGGCAGGAGGAGCTGTCCCAGCCAGCAGAGGAGCAGATGGAAGGAGCCAGGCTGAACAGCCACACCTTGCACTGTCACTGCCCAGCCAGGGCTGGATGCAGGTGACAACACCAGAGAGATGAGAGCAATTAGCACGGGTTTGATGCTGCCCCCAAGGTCACCAATGTGACACTCAGGGAGCTCTGCAGCCCAACCATCCCTGTGTCCATCTGTCCTGGTTTAGGGCAGATTCGGGAAGAAACCTCCAAATGGGGTCCCTCTGAAAAGCAAATTCAAGCAGCTCCTCCCTCAACTGGTCCAGGAAAAAAAATCTCCTTAGAGAAGAGTGGAAAAAACTGTTTATTCAACAAGCAAAGCGTTCACAAGCATAAAAAATGAATAGTGCAAAATAATAAAACCTCTTGCTGTTCTGAAGAGAGAGAAATTCATAAAGTCCTTGCTGTGGGTGTAGCTCAGCTCTCCCACTCTCCCCTCAGTCTCTCTGGTGCTGGAAAATGCCCTCCTGGGCCCCAGTGGGCTGAAGGAGTGAGCTCCTGATGCTCTTCTGCATTTTCAGTCCAGAGCAGGTTTAAACAGTTCCAAGAAAAAAGAAAAAAAAAAACATTCCAGGGAACTTCTCTGCCTCAGCTAGCTAAAACCAACTAAAAGCACAGGAGACCTGTCCCGCTGTCTGTCTGTGCTGCAGACAACACAGCCCAGGAGCAGAATGTGGAGCAGTGAGTGCAGTCCCTCAAACAAACCCCACACGTCTCTTTACCCCCTTCTCTCTCAGAACCAGCCTGGAAGGTGTAGAACTCAACACTCGGCATAAACAGAACCCACAGCTGGGGACACGGTCCCCACAGAGCCACCCCAGGACACCCTCCCAGCTCAGCCAGGCCCCCACGGGCAGCTCAGGCACAGCCATCCTTGAGGGCGTGTGAACTGGAGCTTTCCTTTCCTCCAAACAGCTCATCCAGCGGCTCTTTTATCTGGAAGTGTTAATTTAGCAGCAGAGACCAGGCACTCAAGGCCACACAGGAGTGCATTTGCAGCCTGCCAGGGCTTGGAGGATGTATGATCCCAGATCTCATCTCCTCACAGCTCACCCAGAGCTGTCCCTCACATCTGGCTGGGCGGCCTAAGGGACACTGATGCCACCACAGCCCTGGTGCTCACCAGGGGCAGCTCCACTCCCTGGGACAGGAACCAGGGAAGGGCTGGAGCTGTGCCAGGGGAGTTTTGGGATGGATTTCAGGGAAAGGTTCTTCCCCCAGAGGGTGCTGGCACTGCCCAGGCTCCCCAGGGAACGGGCACAGCCCCAGAGCTCCGGGAGCGTTTGGACAGCACTCCAGGGGTGCCCAGGGTGGGATTGTTGGGGGGTCTGGGCAGGGACAGGAGCTGGATCCATGATCCCCCTGGGTCCCTCCGAGCTCAGGAGATTGCTGGATTCCAAGCTCAGGGCTCACACCATGGTCTGATAAAGACGCTGGAGCTTTCCAGGAGAGCTCCTGCCTGGTGCCAGCCCCTCCCTCAGCCCCTGTTCCAGGCAGGCAGATTTGTCTAAAAGCAAATGAGTTCCTCAGGCACGACAGGGATTTCAGAGAGAGTGACACATCCGCTCCCAGGCTCCCTGAGCCCCTCTGTTGCTCTTCACAAGTGAATTTTAGACCGTTTCTAAAACCCCCAGGGATGAGCCAGCTCTTCCCAGTCGTTCATGGGGCCGGGTGAATGACTGGAAAATGGGAGGATTCGAAAGTGCTTTGAATAGAGCAGAGAGCTCTCTGAAATCAGGATATTTTTCAAGGCTGAGAGGGAGGCCAAAGAAAGGCGAACCCCAGGCTGGCACAATTGGGAGCAGAGCGTGGGACGGGAGCGCGGTGTGCACGGCAGGCCAGGGCAGCCCCTGCCACGGGCACAGACAATGGCAAACCCCGAGCAGGGGGCAGTGGGAGGGAGGGCTCTGGCGCTGGAGGCAGGCACGGCTCAGGCAGGGTGTCCCTGGCTTAATGGGAATTATTTCCTTTAGATCTTTGTGCTGCTGCCAATTCCGTGCTCCGAGCAGACAAAAAGAGCACTTCAGGAGTCCAATTGCTGCTGCCTGCAGCTGGCACCAGAGCAGGCAGGAGAGGAGGAAGGAGCATCCCAGCCGGGCAAGGAGCAGCTTCTGTCAGCACTTCGGGCCCTGGACTTCAACATTCTTCAGGAAGCTGGGCACTTACAGGAGAAACTGTCATAAAATCATGGAATGGGCTGGGTTGGGAGGGACCTCAAAGCCCATCCAGTGCCACCCCTGCCATGGGCAGGGACACCTTCCACTGTCCCAGGCTGCTCCAAGCCCCAGTGTCCAACCTGGCCTTGGGCACTTCCAGTCACAGCTGCTCTGGGCACCCTGTGCCAGGGTCTCCCCACCCTGCCAGGGAACAATTCCTGCCCGATATCCCATCCAGCCCTGCCCTCTGGCAGTGGAAAACCTCTCCCTGTGTCCTGTCCGTCCATACCTTGCCCAAAGCCCCTCTCCAGTTCTCCTGGAGCCCCTTCAGGTCCTGGAAGATCACACTGAGGTCACCCTGGAACCTTCTTGTTCATCTTCCCTCGTGCTACAGGCCAGAGTGATTCAGTCAGGTTTTGTGGTCTGGTTTTGTGCTACTTCTGAGCCCTCAGCATGAGGATGAGGAGGAGGATGAGGACAGGCAGCTCCTCCTGCCCATCTGCAGGGACAGCAAGCAGGGCTCTCCCCTGCCACACCCGTGGATGTAGAGGCTGAGGGATATTCCAGCATTCAGGGATTGTTCAGGACTCAAACGTTTTCTTTCTGCCTGTTCTGTAATTGTATCAATGTGAGGGGGAAAAAAAATGTAAATAGGAATTTTAATAAAAGTATAGCAGTAAGCAGATCTAATCTCTAACCTTTTGAAATATGAAGAAGCTGCTTTATCTGCGAGGAAGCACAATCTCTCCCCAGCAGAGATGGGAATTTGTGGGAGTTAAATTAACTAAGGCAGTGCTCCCCTCTTGCTCGTTGAATGTAAACGAAGCATATTGAGGATTATTGCAAAGGGAGAATTAATAAAAACGGAATGGGGAAGTTTCAGACCCAGCCGTGTTTGTTAAATCGTTTTATCCCAGGCACGGGGAGAGCAGCCTGTGGTCCCAGCACCTCCTTCCCTGCTCCCACAGAAAAAAACAGGAGCTGCAGATCCTGTGGAAGGCTTTGCAGTGGGAACGAGGCAGCTGCTGGAGTGAGGAGTGGTTGGAATTCCATGATTCCATCTCCACACAGCTCTGCAGAGAAAAGCCTTGTCTGCGGTTGCAATGCAAGAGGTACCCAGTGGTTTGTGTTCCATCACCAGCTGTCGAGTTCTCCTCCCCACTGGTCTCCCCTGGGGTGTCACACACAGCTCTGCCTCTCCCCGTGGTCTTTTGGCAGCACCCAGGCACTGCCAAAGGGGGATTTTGGTGCTGTTTGTCCATTCCCCGTCCCCTCAGAAGAGAGGAGTGTTTTAAACCACATGAAAATCGTGAAATGTCCTGAGCTGGATGGATCCCACCAGCATCCAGGGAGGTGGGGCTGGATTTTGTCTTGGTGAACATGAGGGTGAGCTACAGCTCCACAGCCTCCACCCTGTAATTCCCCTTTCACCTCCACAGCAGCTTTCTGTGGGAAAGATCCCACAGAGGGACCAGTGCAGGTCATCAATGCATCATCAAATATGCTCTGGTGATGTCTTCAGTTTTATCTTTCCTGTATTTCAGGTTCTGTGCTGCCCAGGGGTACATTCTGAGCTCACAGTCAGTGTCACTCAGCTCTGCACAGAGCAGGGACACAAAACAAATCCTTTTCCTGCTGCACACCAAGGACAACTGGGACAAGTTTTCAGGCCCAAAAGCACAAACAAGGGTGACTGAAGGGAGGAAACAAGAAGGATGGGACTTCATAACCTGAAGCTGGAATTGGACAATTAAACCCCAATATGCAAATGGACCAAAACTTATCAAAGTGTGAGACCTCATGACCCTTTGTCCATTTTGTGACCATTTTGGGTCCACCTTGGGTGTAGCCCTGGTCAGGCTCTTGTCCTGCCCAAGGTGTGTCCTTAAAGGCCTTTTAATAAATATCTACTTTATTCTCTTAGCTCTGTCCAGTCTCTGTTCCAGCTCAGCCTTCCCAAGGCATCACTGGGAAGGACAGAAACATCTGAGGACTCTCCTTGGGACACCGAGGACAGGAGAAAAGAACAACACCTTTAATCGACTCTGGGGACAGGTTGAGGTCTGCAGATCTGTAATTGCCTGTGCTGGAGGCTGGCCAGGACTTCAGCTTTAACAGCCCTGCTTGGATGGATCTTGTGGAACTTGAGCAGGAAATCACAAAAGGAGCCCCAGCTCTCCTTTGTGGGGTTTCAGAGATAATTTGGCTTCCCAGAAAAGGGGTCAGGATGTCTTCCCAGTGCTCCTGGTTTGTTTCAACAACAAAGCAGCTCTTTGCTGTCTGTGAGGGGAAGATCTGAGCTCTTGGGAGCAGCACAAGCCTCCCAAGGCATTTTGATGTTTCCTAAACAGAGTGGGAGGAGGTGGATCTGTGGGAACGTTGCCTGTGTCACCCCACCTGGAGTCACACATTTCTCCCATAGAAATTCCTCTGGGAGTGGAGAGGGGAGAAAATGAGGTCGAAACTGCAGCTCTGTGGAAGTTCCTGTAAAGCAGGAATGCTGGGTGGAACTCAGAGGAGCTTTGTGGAGACTTCAGGGCTGCAAACCAGAGGGTCATGACAGCCAAAAATCACGGGAAATATTCAGATCAGGAATGGAGAAGGTTTGGAGTGGATGGTGGGAAGGAATTGTTCCCTGTGAAGGTGGGGAGGCCCTGGCACAGAGAAGCTGTGGCTGCCCCATCCATGGAAGTGTCCAAGGCCAGGCTGGAGCAACCTGGGATGGTGGAAGGTGTCCCTGCCCATGGTTAGGGGTGGAATGAGATTGAGATGAGATGAGATGAGATGAGATGAGAAGAGATGAGATGAGATGATGAGATGAGACTCCAGCTGATGTTCTGCAAGGGTCCCACTGTCAGAGAGGAGTGAGTTACCCCTCCAGACTGTCCAACAGCAGCTCAGCTTTCTCCCCTCCACCCCTTCACCCCCAGGACCAAGGGAATCCAGCAGGAGGGAAGTGAGTGCTTGGCACAGAAAATTCCCGAGGTTCCCTGAGGTTTGCTCTGTCAGGCAAAGCCGGCAGGAAAACAAAACCACCTCAGCATGGCAGGCTCCAAATAGGAGCATTCATTGAAGGCTGCGTTGGTGGGGAACTCGTTGTCACAAGAAATATAGACAGGTTTAAAAGGCTGTCAGACAAATCCACCCCGAATAACACCCCCAGGGCTCTCAGGCACTGATGCAGCTCCTGTCTGAGGAGATCTCTGAAGCTCAGCCTGCCTGGAGCCTGCACAGGAGGAGCTGCAGGTCCCTGCTCTCCTCCTCCTCTTTCCCCGAGAACTGCAGCTGGATTACGTAGAAAACTCTCAGGATTTTCTTGGCCTCCCCAGCGCCAGAGGATTTTGTGTTCCAGAGGCAGGAGAGGCACATCCAGGGGTTTGCTGAAGGGCGTCCTTTCCTCCTGTGACACAAAGGGACATCGAGGGTTTGAAAGGGGCAGGAACCACCTGAGATCTGTGTTGGAAGCTCTTTTTCCAGAGAGCTGGAGGTCTCATCCCTGCAGATCTTCACCCTGGGGTCCCTTTTTGCCCCTCTGGGCTCAGTCCCCGTGTCCTGCTGGCCCTGCTGGCCCTGCCCTCCCTCTCTGAGCAGTGTTAGCCCACAGCCAGACTCACAGGTAGCAAACACCACCCTCACTGAGCTCCTTGCAGGAGGATTTCCCTGGGCTGGGAGCGCTCCTTAGTGACAGCAGACAGGAGCCGGGGCCAAGAGCCCTCAGACAAAGCCTGGCCCAGCTGAGCTCAGCTTTGCACCGTCAGTGCCAGATAATTCCAGACCTGACAAACCCCACGCTCAGGACAGAGCAGCTAAAAGGTTTCTTCACCCCCAGGCCTGACCATTCCCACTCTGTCACCTGCAGGAATAAAATCTCTGCTGGCAAATCCTTTTTGAGGGAGAGCAGCAGAACCGGGGGGATGAGCTGTGCCGAGGGGCACTGCCCACCCCGGGCGTTTCCAGCAAGCAGAGCGAGACTGTTGGTAAATGTTACAAAACACAAAAGCTATCGGAGTAAATCTCTGCTGTGATGGAGTGATCAACTGTGGGATGAGTTCCAGGGACAAAATGCCATCAGCACTGTGCAACGTGTCCCTGCTCTTCTCGCAAGAGCAAGCACCAAGTTCCCTTCCCACTCCCAAAAATAACC
The DNA here is from genome assembly GCA_008694505.1 of Cyanoderma ruficeps. Taxonomy (NCBI): domain Eukaryota; kingdom Metazoa; phylum Chordata; class Aves; order Passeriformes; family Timaliidae; genus Cyanoderma; species Cyanoderma ruficeps. Next base: position 765,396 of record VZDJ01000223.1, read on the forward strand.
AGCTGGATTTTTCAGGATGCACAAGCGACAGGCCTTTTCTAGCTTTACTAACCCCAGGATAATGATGGTCTCCAGATCTCCATTTTTTCTCCAGCAAAACAGCCAAAATCACAATGTTCAAAGCCCTCCCTTAAACTGCCAGGACTCTCTTTCTCCTCCAGCCCTTCCCCACCAGCCCCAGCCTCATGCCCTGCCCTCCCACGTTTATTTCCTGTTTTATTTACGTTTTAAGGAGATGCCTTGAATATTCAGGGATTCTCAGGGGCTCGGCAGAGGTTGTAACTCGACTCCCGAAGTTTGTCTGCCGGCAGTTTCGTGCCAGCAGCTCGTCCCCGGTGCTGTGTCACAGCTGCTGCCCCTCGGGGCCTGTGGGGACAGGTGGAGAGGGGCAGGTGTGTGCCAGGACATCCAGTGCTGCTGCTGCTGCTGCTGCTGCCCAGTTGTGCTGGTTCTGCTTTTCTCCTAATCCCATCTCACAACAGAAAAATAATAATAATAATTCTAGCAGGCACTCAAAGCACTGCACCAGTTCCCGTTGTGTTCCCGGCAAAGATCCTGCTGCTGCATCCCAGACAGGTTTGGGTGGGGGGAAAAGAGCACAGGGGAGACATTGCTGAGGGGTGGGAAATGGATTTGTGGAGAATTCTCAAAGGCTGACAGAGGGGTCACATGGTGTGGATCTGTCTGCAAACTTTTAGATAAAAATGCTGACTAAGAAATGCCATGGGATAGGACAGGTATTGTTGAGAGAGAAATGGGACTGGAAACAAGTTTCAAATGATGGCCTTGCAAATAAGACCGGATACTTTGGAGAAATAGAACTGTGAAAGGTGTATTGTAGCAAGACCCAGGTGGGGTATTTTTAGATGATTGGCTTTAAGGCATTTACAGCATTGTGTGGCAAAAGCTGATAGGCCAAGAAATCCACGTATAATGGATTGTAATTAGGAAATAGTTTGGCTTCTGATTGTGGCAGTGTGAATTATAACATCTGTATTGTCTCACCCTTCTCATGAGACTGAAAATGGAATAAAAGTCCTTAAAACGCCTCTCAGGAGCCCCATCTCTGGGTCAGGAAAAGGCAAAATCAGACACTGAGGGACAGAGCCCTCTTTTTTCACTGGGAGATGTCTCTGCTTTGCTTTCAGCTCAGAATTACTCAGGAAAAGATCAATTTGATTGATTACTCAGGCAAAGATCAATCAGCAGTGATAGATGTTTCTCCTCATCATCCTGTATGTAAGAACCAAACCTTGTGGTGTAATGGCACTTCTGTAATTCCATCTACACTTAGCTCTGTTCCTCTCCAATTAGCACAAGGGAGATTTTTGGTTTGTGGAGGCAGAGCATGGTCTCTGCTATTCCATCAAACATTAAAGGTGCTCTGTGCAGTTCAGGGGAGTTTATATCGTTAACCCCTAGAATGGAAATGATTGTCAGTATGAGACACAGAGGAGAAAGAGGGAAAGAGCACAGGAGAGACAGTGCTGAGGGACAGAGCTCTTCTTCCACTGGGAGATGTTTCTGCTGTGGATCTGATGTCTTTCAGCTCAGGATCCTGCTGGGGAAGCCGCCCCAGGCAGGTTGTCCACACGTGGCAGGACAAGCTGAGATCACAGTGAGCCACCTCTGCTGGAGTCCCAACAGAGCAAAACTCAGCGGAGGAAAAAGCAGATGTGGCACTGAGGGCCCTCCAGGCTGTGCCCAGAGGCAGCCCTGGGTCCCTCACAAGGATCTCCTGGACGTGGCTCCAAATCCTGCCAGCAGCAGAAGAAAGGAACGTCCTGGGACAGGCTGAACAGCAGCAACACTCTCAGGTAACACCAGAATGTTGCTGGAACAAGCTGAGCGCTGTAGCCCTGGTTCATGCCTGAGGTGTTTTGGTTTTCTGAAATTCTTTTCCCAGGGAATTTTCTGTAAACAGGAGAAATGTTTTTTTAATTGTAACTCTGTTATTCATTCCTTTCCCTAGGAGGGACTTCTTGATGTCCCTCTGGTCTGACCAATGTGATTGAAGAGGTTTGTCTTTGTGTCACCAATCAAATTGGTCTGTGTGGAATAGTATAAAAGGGAGACACATCCCAAAAATAAAGGAGTAGTTTTTAGCCTTCTGAATCTTGGAGTCTGTGTCGTTGTGGTGTAAAACAGCATCAGAGCACAGAAAGCTGAGAGCTGGGAAACACCTGGAGCCTGGAGCAGGGATGTGGAAACACAGCCTGGTAAATCCAGCTCCGGTTGAGCACAGCACAAAACACCTTCACCTTGCAAGAACTGCATCCAGCCCGTGCATCCTGAGAGGCTGGGAGAGCTGGGATTGTCCAGCCTGGAGAGGGAGAGGTTGTGTGGAGACCTCAGAGCCCCTGCCAGGGGCTGTAGGGTCTGCAGGGAAATGGGAGAGGGACCCTTCAGGAAGAACTGCAGCGATAGGACAAGGGCAGTGGGTTCAGTGGGGATATTTAGGTTGGATATTGGGAAGGAATTGTTCCCTGGGAGGGTCCCAGGCCCTGGGACAGCTGTGGCTGCCCCTGGTTCCCTGGAATGTCCAAGGCCAGGTTGGACACTGGGGCTTGGGAGCAGCCTGGGACAGTGGAAAGTGTCCCTGCCACGGCAGGGGATGGAACTGAATGAGTTTTCAAGGTCCCTTCTGGCCCAAACCATCCTGGAATCCTGTGCTCCCCACCCAGCCAGGGGAGGGTCTGCCTGTGAGCAGGAGCCCCTGCACAGCTCTGAGGGAGAGCCGGGCTGAGAGGGGACGGGTGACTCGTGTCCCCCTCTTCTGCTCTGTCCAGAGGCGGAGCCAAAGCCCGGGTGGTCACTCAGGAGTCTCTGCCCGATGGGATCCAAAGCCCGGGTGGTCACTCAGGAGTCTCTCCCCGATGGGATTTGCCCCTCCCTGAGCTCCCTGGGTCAGAGATGCCCCGCAGAGCTCCCGGCCAGCTCGGTTTGACCCACCAGGCAGTCACGGCTCCTCCCTCTCGGGGCCGGGATGTCCCAGTGAGTGCCACCCATCACCCAGCGCTTTGCAGGACGGTCACTGGGGCTCCGTTCAAGCACAGCAGATTGTCACAGGGAAGGTCCCCTCGTGCCCAGGGACCAGGCAGGATCCCCAGCAGCTCCTCGCGTCCCCTGCCCCCATTGTCAGCCTCGCTATTCAGCCATTAATTAGTCCTTGCCTATTATTTACTTATCAGCCCTTTATTAGTCACACACAGCCTGGTCCCCTCGACTCCGGCTTTGTTCCTGTGTGAGATTAGATCAGGCTGTTTGTTCCCTTGTTTACAGACGGGTTGTAATCCCAGCCGCCTCCCTTCAGTGTTTAATGAAGGTATTTACTCGGAATTGTTTGCCGGGATTTTCTTCTTCAGCCGAGGGATAAGAAGGGTTTGGAGCACGGTTATTGCATTCCAATCGTTCGCATTAATTGATCTTTTCGATCAAATGGAGGAGACTTAACTGCCCTAAGTGGTTGTTACCTCTGAGTCAGTGGCTTCTCTTGGAGGAATGAAACCGATGAATTTTGTTACAGACACTGACAGGGACGTTCTGAGCTCGAATAACAAATCCTCAGTGCAGCCACAACCACGAGCACCAGGGAGCTGGGAATGAGCCTTTACACCCCTGCCATGGCCTGGAGATGGGAATGAGCCTTTACACCCTGCCATGGCCTGGAGATGGGAATGAGCCATTCCACCTCGGAATAACCCCCCAGGCTGTCACCCCTAGCACTGGGAAATATTAAGAAGAGTTGCTGCCACCGTGAAGCTCAGCTGCCAACAGCCAGTGCTTTGACCTGGGGACAACAGGGGACACTCATGGGGACACACCAGCCCCTGGCAGGAGGGGTGGTGGCTGCCCCTGCTCAGGGAAAGGTGTCCCAGCTCCCTGTCCCCTCCCAGCCCTGGCCCTGGGGGACACCCAGTCCTGTGGGGGACACCAGCTGTCCCCTGGCTCTCAAGGTGGCTGTCCCCATGTGACGATGTTGTGTCACAGTCCGGGAGCCCTCAGCAGCTCCTGGGAGATGGAACAGAAGCTGAAACACACACAGTGGAAAAAAAAAGGGATCAGCCCCTGGTTCTGTGGGCTCCAAAGCAAAGCCAAACCATTCCCCCAGGGCACAGCATCCCAGTGGGATTGTCCCCTTCCCTGAGCCAGGAGAGCTGCACTGCCCATCCCTGCACCTGCAGCTCATGGCTTCCCCAGCTCTGCACAGGTGACACCAGAGGCTCCAGACAGATGTCACCAGAGGCTCTGGACACCTCTGGACAGGTGCCACCACAGGCTTGGAATAACAACTGGATCCAGCCAAGTGACAAAGCCATTCCCAGGCCAGCCCAAGCCCAGAGCAGGATTCCATGTGCTGCTGAGTAAATGCCTGCACTAAGAATAGCTCCTTCCAGCCTTGCTGCTCACCCACCTTATCCTGCTCCAATTACCTGCCTTAATTTACTCCAGCTGTTCCTCCAGAGCTCCATGATCTATTTTCTACCCCCTCCTGGTTCCTGCTTGATTTCCCTGTGTATTTTAACATTCCCCGTTGGTTTCTGTCTGGAAGTGCCTCTCCTAACAGGAAGGCTGCTTCCAGCCTCGCTGCATTCCCGCTCCTTCCCTTTCCCACCCGCTCTCAGCGGGCTCTGCAGCTCATCCAGCTGCTGGCAGCAGGCTGGAGCCCTGCGGAATGCATTCATCCCAGGAAGCACTTGTTCTTGAATGAAACTTATTGTCCTGACCCATCTCTCTCAGCAGACAGGTTTGAGGAGGAAAATCGCAGTCTGAATTCCTGATGCTCGGCTGGGAACCTGGCTCAGCTGTCTTTTCCCGAATAAGGGCAATTTCTCCTCTCCCAGTCCTGTCTGGGTGGGAATCCTTGTTCCCAGAGCAGGGCCATGGCACTGTGGCTGTCCCTTGGAGGGGCAGGGCCAGCCCATGGTGCTGTTGCCAAGTTTCCTCTTTGGAGAGGGGAAAAAATGGTGACGGTGAAAGATTCTGGTAGAGCCAGAGCTGCAAAGCTGCTCTGCTCCATGGATGAATCCCAGCATGGATTCCATCCCCTTCCAGAGGCCTCTCACTGCCAGGCCCAGGAGCAGGAGAAAGTAAAATAATGTAGATTCCAGA
>VZDJ01000223.1:770578-832024 GCA_008694505.1 Cyanoderma ruficeps
AATCGGAATGGGATGAGATTTGGTGGGAGCAGAGTGGAACATGTGAGAGTGGGATGAGATCAGGAGAAATTGTGTGGGAGTGGGAGGGATCAGGATGGTGCAAGTGGCAGCAGAATGGGAGTTGGCGTGATTGGGTAAGATGGGAATGGGATTGACTGGGATCAGAGTGGGATGGGATCGGGTGGGGTTAGTTGGGATCAGGGATGGGGCAGGGTTGAGGTCGGGTGGGATCAGGGTGAGATGGGCTGGGATCAGGGATAGGATTGGATGGAATTGGGGTGATGGGCTGGGATCAGGGATGGGATCAGATGGGATCGGGGTGATGGGCTGGGATCAGGGATGGGATCAGATGGGATCAGGGGTGATGGGCTGGGATCAGCGGTCCCGGAGCAGCGCCCGGAGGCGGCGGCCCGCGGCCAGCACCGCTAGGGGGCAGTAACGCATCGCCCGCGGAACCGAACGGGACCGAACGGGACCGAACGGGACCGGCCGAGATCGAACAGAACTCAGTGGGACCGAACGGGACCGAACGGAACTGAACGGGACCGAACGGGACCGGCCGGGATCGAACAGAACTCAATGGGACCGAACGGGACCGAACGGAACCGATCGGGACCGAACAGAACTGAACGGGACCATCCGGCACTGACCAACAGCACCGGCCGGGACCCAATGGAATGGACCGAGCGGGACCGAGCAGCCCGGACCGGTACCGAGCGGCACTGACCAACCGGGACCGGGGGGACCCACCGGCTCAGCCCGACCTGAACCGTCCTGCAGTGCCCGCAACCGTCTGGCACCGGCCCGTTTGGAGCATCCCGCCCCCGCTGCGCTCCGCAGGGACCGGCTCGGGGACCGGCTCGGGGACCCTCGGGCTCAGCGTCCCGGGGCGAGCACGAGAGCGGCGGGAGGCGACCCCGAGCAGCGGCCACTCCTCGCTCCCGGGGCTCCTGGGACAGGGACACGCTCAGCTCTGCCCTGGACACTCCCGAATGCGGGACCGAGGCTCCTCCTGGGGACTGGGATGCTCCTGGGGGCCGGGGAATTGCCATAGGCAGCCCCTGCTGCCCTTTTCCTACTGTGGTGTCACTCCTTTATGTCCAACCCCCTGGTGCACCCGAGCAGGAAATGCTGTCCCTGATGCCAGCAGATGTGTCAAGGACTTTATTTCCCTCCTCTGGTGGTGGTTTTGCTAACAAGTTCCACCAGTATCCGAAGCTGGTAGAGACAGCAGGTCCTGCTCCTCTAAATGGGATTTATTTTTAGCCAGTTTGAGGGTGTTCAACCCCAATTCCCCCATTTTCCTGCACCCTACAACATGTTCCATCCCAGGGGAGCTGGGTAAGGCTCCGCAACCTCCGCTGCAGATCCGGAAATATTCATTCCTTTAAAGGCATCTGCTCCACCCCACAGCTCAACTCTCTGGGCGATGCAACAGCTCTTGTGGTTGTCTGGGCTGGTGTTCTTCCAAAGGGCAGAGAAATGGGGATTTTCTGACAGAAACCTGGTTATTTGGGACAATCCTATCCAGCTCTGCAGGCTGCAGACGTCGCTTGCTGCAGAATTGGCAGCTCCCTGTCAAGCAGCCAAGGGATTACTGCTTCCCTTCCTGCTAAAGCTCCCCGGTGTTCGTTCCCTCTCCATCCCTCCTATCTGGAGCTTCACACACTCCGTGCCTTTCATCTCCTGGTGCCGGGGTGATCCAGGTGCCCTGGAGCCTCTCCAGGCCCAGCAGGATGGGCTTGGGCACAGGTCCCACCTCGGCAGGGGTTTCCCTGTCAGCTTTGGCCATCCCCAGCCTGGTGGGTGACTCTCATCCCCGGGTGTCAGAGCCTGAACGAGGGACGTGGGACAACAGGCAGCTCTTCAAAATGCTGTTTATTGTATGGCAGATGTTACAGCAGTCCTGGGTCGTGGGTGACAGAGCCATGCCTAAAGCTGCCACCTACAGCTGAGGCATGCCTGAGGCCACTTTAATTTTGGTTACAATTATATAGTTTTCTTTGCTGAGCATCTTAATACATAAAAACCAATCAGCATCATACACAATAGTTTTACCATTACCTCTAGCCTGTCATAACTATCACCATCACCATATTATGGTTAGTACTACCCAATCACCTCGAGTTAGTATGTTACAGTTTAAGCTTAAAGTTATTTTTCTGTTTTCTTGCAGAGGAAAATTCTGAGACCTTTTTTCTACTTGGTAAAAACATGGTTCTGTTTGCTTATGGTATCTTCTGCTTTTCTTGAGGTTTATTTCTGCTTGGTAAAAACATCTTTGTTTGTGGTGAACATATCCTTTGCTCCAGCCATAAAACCTCCTTCCAGCTTGACTTAACCTTTGCTTTCTTTGTTGTCCAGTGACAACTGGCTTCAGCAATTCTGACTTTCTTCTATACCAAAACGAGCTTTCGTTTCATTTCACTTACAGGTTTTACGTTCAGAGAGCTTTCTGCTACGCATTCATACCTGTAAAATTTTCCTGTTAAACTTTCATCTTCCCCAACACCTAGGAATTTTCCTTTTCCCTCAGAGAGCAGTGGATAATGTGTGTTTCCACCCTGTTCTTTGGCTGGGGCTGTGGGATTTGCCCAAGAAGGCACAGCCACAGCAGCAGGAGGAGGGAGCTTTGTGTTCCAAGCCGTAGGAAAGTCCTTCCAAACCCTCTCAAGACCTCTGCAAACAGAGCAAAACCATTCTGGGGTGGATGAGGACACTGAGCCAAAGGGGTCCAAAGTCCTACTGGAGGCCCCTCGTGGTCAGGGACACCCTTGCTGAGCCATCTGGCCAGGAGACCAAAGCTCTTCAGAAGTCCTGAGGCAGGAGTTCAGTCCTGGAGCATGGCAGTGGTTTCCAGGACAGCCAGCCCTGCTCTGACCTTCTCCCGTCACTCTCCTCCCTCCCATCTGCTCCCAGCACCTGGAAAGGCAGAAGGTGATGGTTGGTCACAACTCTTCCACAGCTGGGAGGAGGTGACCAGGGCCTGGTGATGACCCCCTCAGCACCTGGATCAGGGCACAGAACCAGAGGCAGAGATTTCAACAAGCAGGAATTTCAATCTGAGGGAAAGGCGTGGGCAGCAGGGAGGGGAGGGGGATCCTGCCCCTGTGCTCAGGTCAGACCCCACCTGCAGAGCTGCCCCAGAGCAGCACAGGCAGCACCTGGAGCTGCTGCAGAGAGCCCAGAGGAGGCTCCAGGATGAGCAGAGGGATGGAGCAGCTCTGCTGGGAGGAAAGGCTGGCACAGCTGGGATTGTTCACCTGGAGAGGAGAAGCTTTGGGGTGACCTCAGTGTGATCTTCCAGGACCTGAAAGGAGCTGCAGGAAAGATGGGGAGGGACAATTGACAAGGGATGGGAGGACAGGACACAGGGAATGGCTTCAGACTGACACAGGGTAGGGCTGGATGGGCTATTGGGCAGGAATTCTTCTCTGGGAGGGTGGGGAGGAGCTGGAATGGAATTCCTAGAGAAGCTGTGGCTGCCCCTGGATCCCTGGAAGTATCCAAGGCCAGGCTGGATGGGGCTTGGAGCAGCCTGGGACAGTGGGAGGTGTCCCTGCCCATGGATTTAAGGACAATCTTTACCCTCCCAACTGATTCTGGGATTTATGTTCCCTGAAAAGCCCCAGAGCAGCAGCTCAGGGTGGCCTCGTGCCCTGCAGGGGAGAACCAGGGCTCCCTCCTGGTACCCCTTGCCCGAGATGTGCCCTGGCTGTGCATTACAGGAGCTGCAGCCTGCACAGCCTCGCCAAAGGAATCCCTGCCGAGCTCATCCAGCCTCCGGTCAATATTGGAGTTCTGCTCACCAGGTATTTTAAAACCACACACTCCAAATATTCGCTTCCCAAACCTTAAAGTCTTTAAAATGACATGAAAATACACTTACCTGGGAAAAAGAACCACGTAAAAGGTCACTTGTGTTTAAAAGGCAGCAGTCACTGCTTTGTTTAACTCTTAAAGGATCGTTTAAGAACACACAGGAGGAACCTGGATTTTCCAGAGCTTGTTTGCTAACACAAAGGATTTACTCTGAATTCCACCAGCTGCACAGACTTTAACCTGTTCCTGGCTGGGTTGTGGTTGTCTAGGCTTCACCAAAGGCTCCTCACAGAGATTCACCCATTTTATTCCTGGCTTTTCCAGGCACTGAGCAGGATGGTGGGTAGGAATTCTCAGTGCTGGAGGGCACAGAACAGATGTTGTTCCTGAAAGGACACCAGAACCATGGCTTGTGTCACACTGGGATTAAAAAGTGTCAATTTAACAATAATCCATTAAGAGAATACTCTTTTTTAACTTCTAGCTTTCCTGGATTCTTCCTTCTTTGCTCCTTTGGGTGGGGTGCCACTTTCCCAAAGCTCCTGTCATTTCCCGAAGCTCAGAGGATGGCTCCTGTCACTCCAAGCCCTGAGGGTGTCCAGTGAGGGCAGGGCTCCTGCAGCCCCCACTCAAAGGTGCTGGTGACATCTGCCAGCCCCGTGCCCATGTGCCAGCCTGCCCTGGGCACTGTCATTCGTGGGTGACTGAATCCCTCCCCGGGCAGCCAGGCACAGCATGTCCACATCACCAGCTGCACTCCCAGCACTTCGAGAGCCATTTCATGCCTTGCCTCAGCTGTGTGAGGGACATTTCCTTCTCCTCACGTGAGGGACATTTCCTTCTCTCTGTGAGGGACATTTCCTGTTCTTCATGTGAGGGACATTTCCTTCTTTGTGTGAGGGACATTTCCTTCTCTCTGTGAGGGACCTTTCCTGCTCCTCATGTGAGGGACATTTCCTGCTCTTCATGTGAGGGACATTTCTCATGTGGCTTTCTGCCCTCTGCCACCAGACTCTGGCCTGGCTCCCCCCCCAAAAACGGGGGCTTTGTCCCCATGGGGTCAGCACAAGGCAAGGGGACAGTGTTGGTGGCAAAGCTGCTCGGTGGATCCAGGGCTCAGAGCCTGGAAAATCTCCCGTGGAGCTGGGATTTGTCCATCCATGGCAAAGCGTCACCCAGCCTTGGCCCCCACCCAGCAGAGCCCTCCAGCCTGCACTGAACTGGGAATGTCAGTGTTCCAAGGGACACCAGGAGGACTGGAAACTTCAGAGCTGCCCTCAGCTCCCTCCTCCTCCTCTGCCAGACTTGGATCTTTGGGCTGAAATTTTCCACGTCGGGGTTCTGGCAGAGGCTGGAGCGTTCCGCTGTGTTTCATCCACACAACTCTGCTATTTCTGAGCCCGAGCTGGAGACAAAAGGCCTCATTTTGATAAGACAAGGAACACTGGAGACTCATTCTTTGAATAATTCCAGCTCTTCTGTGCTTTGGAGCACGGGCTAGAAATTTCACAGAAAGCTGAAATCTCTTTCTTTCATTTTTTTTTTCTTTCTGTGAGAGAAAAGTGTTGAGTTGAGTGCTCTCCAAGGAGCTGCTGTTTTGTAGCTGGACTTTCTCTGCCTGCAGGCAAACAGACACACCTCTGGTAGTGCCCAGAATATTCCCTTCCCACTCCTCTCTACATTCCTGCCATGGATGCAGGGCCTGGAGTTGGATTTGATGATCCCTGTGGGATTTTTCCAGGCCCAACAGGAGATTGTGTGTTCCTTTTCCATTCCCTGAACTGGATCCCTGCTGCTCAGGGGTGCAGGAGCCCGAAAGGAAGGAGTAAATCCTAACCCTGGTGGGGAGCAGAGCAGATTTTTTGTAATTCAAACATAATCCAGGGAGACACGGAAGTTCTGACTCCAGCTCTTTTGCTGAGGAACATGAGGCACAGGATCAGGAGGATCCCATGGTTTGCACTGGCAGCTTGGGAAAGATTTGAGACCAGACTGAGCCAGGGGGATGGAGCAGGAGGGAGGTGGGAAATCCAATGGATTTTGGCTCCAAGCTCCAGCTTTGTCCCTTCCCCAGGAGCTGGGGGGCTGCTCTGGGCTCAGGGGGACAGGCCAGGGACTCCAGGGACACTGGAGCTTTTCAGGACATCTCTGAAGGGGGACAGAATTCAGGCAGCAAACTTCCCCAATTGTGGGAAACACGGCTGGACCTGCAGGGACTGCTGGTGTGCAACGCCTGGTGAATGCACAGGAGCAAAGCCAGATTTCCTCAGGGATATCTGGTAGGAAATGCTCCCACATCCCTGGATTGCACACCCCTGATCCTTGCCCTGGGGCTGATGAGCAGAGGAGATCCTGAGGGAATTCCAGGCACAGAGAATTCTCAAAGCCCTTCGCACAGAGGCCCAAATACACGGCTTGATTAGAGAAAAGGCTTCCAGATCTGGAGACCAGAAGTAAGAATGTGGGTTTGTAATTTAGATAAGAAACACATTAAGCTAGGTAGTGGAAAGTTTTAAGGCTTTAAAGTGCGAATTTAGAAGTAGTTATAGAAATAGCAAAATAGTTTTAAGGTGCAGCAAGGAGTTTTGTGTGTCGCTGTATGATTGGTTAAGAAAATCCTCGTTGTGGCAAGACATGTGATCCAATTAATTAGAGATGGGTGTGATAGTAAAAACATTCTTTGTGGCGGTAGTTTATTGGCTAATTAACCTTTAAGAGACCTTGGAACCCGTGGTTTTGTGACCACTGAGCACAAACTCCTGATGTATGCAGTGAAGACGCTCTCACCCTTCATGAGACTGCAGGAGAAGAAGAATAAATAATGTTTTTTAATGCTTTAACCACATTTAATTGGTTGTCCAATACAACCCCAGGAAAGACATTTTCCACCTGTTTCGTTAGGTGGGTTCCTCACCTTCCCAAGGCATCTTCTGAACCTGAAGAATTAGACATCTTTGCCTCCATAAGCATCACCTTTTGTGCCAAATTTAGCTATACAGAGAAAAAAATCAATCTTTAGTCAAGGATGTTTCTCCCTCCCACTCTCGGGAGTGGTAAGTCCAGAAAAGCCATTCTCAACCTGCTTGGTGGGCTGGGCCTTGCACCATCGTGGAGAGAAGTTTTGAAAGCAGGCAGGTGTGTGCTGATTGCCATCATGTTTGTCATGGTATTTGTGCCTTGACCATGTCAGTGTATCCAACAGAGGTTTGACAGAGCTGCCCAAGCGCTCTTCACAGACATCTCCCAGCAGTCCTGTCTCTGTTAATATCCCCACAGATCCCACCACATCCCACACCTCAGACTCTCTCATTTCCTTGAAAAATTCCCTGATTTTGGTTGCTCCAAACAGCATTTCCCTGTGCCCACACTGAGCCGAGCAGTGTCACCCTCCCTGTCCTGTCACTGTCCCTCAGCAGGTGATGGAGCAGCATTTTCCCTCCCCGTTCTGGGATGAAGCTTTCTCTCCCTGCAGGACAGGGCTTTAAGCTGAAGGTTGCTGGAAATGCCAGTTTATTTTCATTAGCGGTGCCAGCCCCACTGCCCTTAATCCCCGGAGAGTGGCTCTTATTGCTTCATGATAAGGCCTGTCAAAATTTTGCCAACAAGAAAAGGAAAATTGGATTTTCAGCTGCATTTTTTTTAGTAGATACTGTCNTATCATTCACCTGCTGGCAGGGCTGGGAGCTCTGTTTATTGAAAATAAAAACACACTCGCTGCTTAAAATGCTGTGCAAAGGTGAGGCTGGGGACGGGCAGAGCGCCTCGCCTCTCCTTGATAAATTACCTTTCAGCAGCACCTCTCTCCTGCAAGGAGCACTTAATAGCAGAGGTGCTCTCGTGGCTGGGGAGGAAGAGGAGAGGCTTTTCAGAGCACCACAAGGCATCCAGCTCTCAGGGTTTCACTCCCTGGACTCCTCTGGCACAAATTATTGAAAGCATTTTTCACCCAAGCCGTGGCTTGGGCGACCTTCAGAGCCCTGTCTGCAAACAAAACCCGAGACACACTTGGCAAAAGAAGCAAAAAGGAAAGGGGTGAGGGGGGGGGAGTGGAAGGGAAATTAGAAACGTGGAAATGTAATAACTTTCCATTATGCAAATTTGATTTAATCAGAGATGAAGTTGAAGTGCAATAAAAACATACTTTCATTAAGTTTATGACTTTCAGACTCCATAATCCCCCAGAAATGTCAATTATAATGTTACCATAGTGATCCATGGCTCCAACATCCAAAGAACCAGCTTTCCCACCAGGAAAAGATGGGCCAGGACCTGGTTTCTCAGCTCCTTCAACTGGTGAGAGCCAAATGTGGTTTTTCTCAGCTTGGATGAGTTTTAAAAGTTAAGCCCAGCTCAAATCATCTGAGGGAGTGATGGGATCACCCTTCTGGCCATGGTGGATGCACCAGGCATGGATTGCAATTCCTGCTGCTCCAGGTCTGTTGTGGCTGTGCGATCCCTGAAAGGAGCAACCCAGGAGGGGCCAGTCCCAGGTGTGGGCAGAGCAGGGGGAGTTCCAGCTGCATCCTTGGCCACCAGGACCTGAAAGGGGCTACAAGGGACCTGGGGAGGGACCTTTCATCAGGAACAGGAGTGACAGGACAGCGGGAATGGCTTTGGACTGAAAGAAGGAAAATTCAGGTTGAATATTAGGGAGAAATCTTTCCCTGTGAGGCCCTGGCACAGGGTGCTCAGAGCAGCTGTGGCTGCCCCTGGATCCCTGGAATGTCCAAGGCCAGGCTGGACAGGGCTTGGAGCAGCCTGGGATAGTGGAAGGGGTCCTTGCCATGGCAGGGGTGGAATGGGATGGGATTTAAGGTTCCTTCCCACCAAACCTGCTATTCTGGGATTCAGGATTCTGGGATTCTGGGATTCACGATTCTGGGATTCTGGGATTCACAGTTCTGGGATTCTGGGATTCTCCAAACACTGCCCCTGTGACAGGAGCTTTCTGGTCCATCCCTGCAGGGTCCCTGGGGCTCAGTGAACGCTGCATTTCCCCAGCCCCTGCACAGGCTGTGATTTTGTACAGACACAGGGAGCAGGGCATTGTCTGCTGGATTAGGGCCTTGATATTCCTCATCATACTCTGCCTCATCCTCTTGGAGTGCTCAGAGCCCTATTCAGTGGCATTCAGTGCCTTCTCTGGGTGCTATTTCAGATGCAGAATAATTAGCAGCACGCAGGAAAAGCAACAAAGCCATGAATGGTATTTAGAGACAATTATCCTACCGAACCATTCCTTACTATTATAAATGGAGCTTATTAGCACGAAATTGTTTCCATAGGAAGCAGCATCAGCAATAAAAAGAATGGCTGCAGGCTGGCTCTGCAGCACGGCAGGAGCTGCCCATCTCCTCCTGCCTGCAGGGCACAAACCCACGGGCCTGGCACGGTTTGGGGAGCATCAGCTGGGCACTGCCACCCCCAGCCTCAGCCCTGGCACGGCAGGGTGATGCTGCTCCCTGTGCTGGAGAGGGCTGGCAGCGCTGGAGTGAACGGGTCTGCAGTGGGAATGGAGAGCTGGGGGTGTTCACCCGGGGAAGGGAAGGCTCAGGGTCAATTTAGAGCCTTTTTCAGGGCTTAAAGGGGCTCCAAGAGATCTGGAGAGGGACTTTAGTCAAGGTTCTGGAGTGGCAGGATGAAGGGGAAGGGGTCCAGACAGAAAGAGGAGAAATTTAGGTTGGATATTGGGAATGGACTGTTCCCTGTGAGGGTGGGCAGGCCCTGGCACAGGGTGCCCAGAGCAGCTGTGGCTGCCCCTGGATCCCTGGCAGTGCCCAAGGCCATGTTGGACAGGGTTTGGAGCACTGGGACAGTGGAAGGTGTCCCTGCCCCTGGCAGGGGGTGGAAAGGGATGATCTCTAAGATCCCTTCCAACCCAAACCATTCCATGATTCTGTTATTCCATATTCAAGCTCATAAAATCATGTGCCTCACTACATTTAATTCCCAGGGAACCCCAAACATCAAGCAGAGCATTTGGGCATTTCTCTGCTTTGATGGGATATTCAGGCCTGGATGATTAAATCCTTCCTATACAATAAATACTCATTTGTTTAATGGATTTATCCTAAAACCTGAAAGATGAGATGATCAAAAGCCCCTCCAGGGCTCCTCCAGCCCCTGATCCTGTTCCATGAGTGCTCCTTCCACGTCAGAAGGAGTCTGATATCTGCGAGGTGAATCAGGAGTAAGGTATGAGCAGGTCAGCACACCCAGCTACACGTAACCCTAATGCTCCACCTAAACCTAACACTGACGTTAACCCTAACACAAACCCAAACCACCTAAACCTAACCCTCCCCTGTCATTCTAAACCTAAAACTCCACTAACCCCAAATCCAACTATAACCCCAGCTCTAAGATTAACTCTAATCCTAACCCCAATCCCAACACGAACCCTAACTCTCACCCTAACCAACTCTAACTCTCACCCTAAACCCAACCATAACGCCAGCTCTAAGATTAACTCAGATCCCAATCGTAACGCCAACACTAACCCTAATACTAACACTAACACTCGACCTAACCAACCCTAACACTCACCCTATACCTAACCCTCACCTTAATCTTAACCCTAACCTTAATCCTGACCCTAACCCTGCTCAGCAGCAGAGAAGCCACCGAGGCTCCTCCAGCAGAGCCTTTGTCTGAGGTCCTGGCTGCTCCCTGGCTGGCCCCGCTCTGCAGGCGCCTGGAGCTGGAATTGAGGGAGATTTAAAGGCAGTTTTAAGGGAGATTTAAAGGGAGTTTTGAGGGAGATTTAAAGCCCCAGCCCCCGAAAACCTCAGGCACAGCCCCACAGATTTGTGACAGCGTTTGCTCCAGCCTCCTCCTCCTTCTCCTTCCCCCTGCTGATTTACCCGGGGGTGTGGGTGGGTGCTTCTGCTCATCCACGCCTCAAAATTCGTGGGGAATTCCCTCCCCATCCCCATAAACCAGCCCTGATGGCATTTATGAAGTGTAAAGCACACACTTGTGCGAGGCCACAGGCGCAGCAGTAAAACCAGCGCGGCTGGCGCTGCCGGGGGAGCTCAGGTGTCTGTACAGAACAGTCATTTCCCTTCGTTGGAAATTTGATTTCCCTGCTCTTTAGCAGGACGTGATACCGGCACCAAGCCCCGCGGAGAGCTTGAAAGGCTCTGGATGAATCTTCGCCCTTCGGGTTCCCAAGGTTTGGGATTCCCTGCAGGGCCTGCCCTGTGCCAGGAGGGATTTCCCTGCCAGCCCCTCCCGTTTTCCCACTGGGATGTGCAGAGTGCTCCGGGCTGCTCTGCTGTGATGTGTTCAGCAATTAGGGGCACTCAGGAGTGACAATTTGTGGCGGTTGCCGTGGCAGATCAGGGGGTGTGACTCAGTGTCCCTCTGCCTGACCGAGCTCACGGATCAGCGACTCCCTGCAGGAAATTCTTTGCTCCATCAATTGCACATTAACATTTGCCGTCCCTCCGAGCTCTGCAGATGAAGAAACATCTTCGGGAAGGGGCAGAGGGAGTCAGGCCAATTACTGGTGTCGCGGTGAGTGGAAGGAGAAGGAGCTCCACGGGCGGCCAAGGCTCCCCCAGCCACGGAGCAGAGCCCTGGTGAGCAACACGGAATTAATTAGCGCTAAAGAGCAGCAGCCAGAGAAACTCCAGGAGGAAATGTCATCTCCAAAGTAGGGCAGGAAGGTAACTGTGGACTAATTACCACATCTCCACTGCAGGAAAAGGACACGGCTGCCAGTGCAGCCTCCTGTGGGCGCCCCAGGCGGGGCCACCAAAGGTTAACGGGGACTGAGGGGAGCAGGAATCGCTGCTGCTCCCTCGCAGGAACGACTCATCATCATTCCAGAGGAGCTCTGCCGGTGACAAAGCACAGCAGAGAGCCCTGCACATCTGTCACACGTGCTGTCTCCTCGTGGCTGTGCAGGGCCGCTGTAAATAACACTCGTAAACACCGTGACCGAGCGAGCGCTTCCCTCAGCCTCCCGCTATCGGTTATCGGGCACAGGTGAAGCTGCATTTTAGGAGCCAGAGGGGTCTGCAGAGCGCCCTGGCACAGAGCAGGCAGCCCCAGAGCTGTGCCAGGCTGTGGGGGTGCTGTGGGAGTGCAGCCTGGCGGGGGCTCCGTGGCCTTTGGGATCGCTGCCGTTCCCGTTGGTCCCCAGGACACTCCTGGTTCAGCACCGGGGAGGTTTTCCCACGGGAAATCCGTGCAGAGGATTGCTTCCAGGCAGGAGCTGGCAGGAACAGCCCAGCAAAGAGCCCATGTGCAGGGAACCCCTGCTGGGATGGCCACCAGGGCTCCTTCAGGCAGGAATGGCCCTGCCCAGTGTCCCTTCTGGACTCAGTGACAATGTGGGAAAAGCTGTGGAAAAGCAGCATCATCCCCTCGTCCAGTTCTGCCAGAGCTCCTCTTCCTCCTGCCGCCACCTCTGAGCGCTGTGGGCTCACAGGGACATGAAGGCAGCTCCTCAGGGCAGGGGATGAGGGGACAGCCAGGCAGGCAGGGCCGTGTCACAGCCCAGAGGGGGCAGGGGAAAGGGACAAGAGCCAGCAAAGAGCCCAGTGATGGCCAGAAAGGTCCACAGGGGTAAAGCAGGTAAAGGGTGAGGCCAGGTGAGCAGGTTGGGCATCAGTGGATGGCCACAAACAACGAGGCCTTCTCACCTGGGGCCCCAGTGCTGTGGGAGCACCCCTGGGGCTGCTCTAGGGGAGCTTCCAGGGCTGTTCTCCCAAAGCCTGGACCCACTTTGTGCCCCAAAGTGCTGCTTCTGCTGTGCCTGTTGGGGGTCAGGGCACTGAAATGTGGGAGCACAGTGACAAAGTGGTGTTTTCTACTTCTCTCCCTCCTTTCTGGACAATTCCTCAGATTCACGGGGATTTTTGGCCCTGACCTGCCTGTCCTTGGGGTGGGAGGTAATTCAAAGGAGCCTGGGAAGTGAATCGTGCTTTTCTTCCAGCATCCCTTTGAATTCCAAGTGCTACTTCCCTGCACAGTCATTCCCTACAATTAGATCACTGCCCAGTAAATTTTCTTTGCTATTTCCATGAATAATAAAGTGTCTGCAGACCACAGCCCTTCATGGCCCAGTCCCTCCTCCAGATCCCTCATGAATATTCTGAACAGTCCAAGTCCCTGGGACCTCCTTTCATTTATTCCAGCCCATTGCTTCCTCTTCTAATGAGTTTTTAGTCCACACAAGGGATTTCCCTCTTATCCCACTGCTTCACTGGAGCTGCTTGTTAAAAGTTCCCTCAAAATTCCAGTCCTGGTTCGATTATTCATCGATTCCTGCAGAATCCCCCAGTGGATTTCTCTGCACTGCTGGATCGCATTTATCAATTCTCTGCTAATTCTGCTCCTCGTTATCACCTCCCTGCCTGCCTGCAGTGCAGCCCACGTGCCCTCAGCAGCAGTCTCTCACTCCTGGGCCATATAATTTTTAAAGGAATTATGGAGTGCTTATTTCTGACTTTTTTTTTTTTTCCTCAGCTTTTTTCTGCCATCAGGATGGGTGAGCACAGCCCTGAGTGCTTCTGATGCTGAGCCTTCCCTCCCCAGCTGCCTCAGTGCTGCATTTTCTGGGAGATGTTCTGTTCTGTATGAATTAAAAGGGATTTATCAGCAGTTCAGGGTGCCTTGAGCAAGTTACTCTTCCAAGTGGGTTTTTTGGCTCTTCCTGGTCTTTGAACACCTCTTTCCAAAGGGAGCTGGAGAGGGATTTTGTGGGGACACATCAGATCTGGGCTTGGCTGAAGGGCACAATGCTCCATCTGCAGCATGGACAGCCAGAGATGGACCACAGATCAACCACAGATGAAGGAGCATAAAACCATAGATTAACCTTAGATAACCAGAGATAAACCACAGAGAGCCATAGATAAACCATAGCTGGACCATAAATAAACCATAGATAAACCACAGATAATCCATAAATAAAGCATAGATAAAGCATCGATAAAGCAGTATAAAACAGTAATAAAACCATAGATCAACCACAGATGAACCAGCATAAAACCATAATAAAAGCATAGATTAACCTTAGATTACCAGAGATAAACCATAGAAAGCCAGAGATAAACTATATCTAGACCATAAATAAACCATAGATAAACCACAGATAATCCATAAATAAAGCATAGATAAAGCATAGATAAAGCAGTATAAAACAGTAATAAAACCATAGATGAACCACAGATGAACCAGCATGAAACCATAATAAAACCGTAGAGAAACCATAGATAACCAGAGATAAACCATAGAGAGACACAGATGAACCTCAGATAAATGATAGATAAACCATAATAAAACCGTAAATAAACCATAGAAAGCCATAGATAAACCATAAAAAATCATAAACCATAGATAAACCACAGATAATCTGTAAATAAAGCATAGAAAAAGCATAAATAAACCACAGAAAGCCCATAAATAAAGCATAGCTAAACCACAGATAAATCATAGACAAACCATAATAAAACCACAAAAAAATCATGGAGAGCCATAAAGTGTAGGTAAACCATAGATGAACCATAGATAAACCATAGGTAAGCCACAGATAAATCATAGAGAAATCATAGAGAAATCACAGATAACCCATAAATAAGGCATAGATAAAGCATAGATGAACCATAAATAACCCATAGATAAACCAGAGATAAACCCTAGAAAAGCCATAAATAAACCACAGAACAGCCATAGACAGTCCATAATTTTCTGCTGAGGAATTTCCTGTCAGACACTTTTCCAGGGGGTGATGTGATTCCAGAGCTTGTTTTCACTTTTCTGAACAGACACTCCGTTTTCCCTTGGGCTGGTGGGGGAATATTTGACCTATATCAGATGATTTCATCTCTTTATTCAGACTGAAGTGCTTTGGATCAAATTAATTCAGAATCCTGTCAAACAGAATTTCTCTGCTGCTCAATGTCTGACAGGAGCTGCTCTGTGCTGAGTCCCCAGCTCCTCCTCTGAGGATACTGAGGGGGTTTTCAGGAGAAAGGGAAAAGCTTTGCAGCCCCCATGAAATAGGAATTTACTTGAAGCCAATGGGGTGATGTTTTCCCTGGGCAAGGGTGGCATTTTCCCGCTTTAGGAGTGGCATAATTGTCATTGGCAAAGGATGCTCTGGCAGCATCAGGGGCTGGATAGGTGATAATTAACAGGCACAGAAAAATAGCAGGAGGTTATCCTGAGCATGGATATCACTGAGAACCAACGCAGGGAATTTCAGGCTGACTTAGGAAGGGAATTTGAGCAGTAATCTTTCTCAGTGTGGAGTCTCAAATCTTTTCTCCTGGCAGGTTTGTGAAGCGTTTTGGTGAAATCTCCCAGAAATCAGTGAAAATGCAGCTTTTACTTCTGTTTGAGAGGCTGAAAAGCAGCTGGGACCCAGGAACACAAAGCTTGGGCTGCTGTGGTGTTGGAAAAACCCAGCTCTACAGAGACGGGGCAGCTGGGAGGAGTTTTTAAAAGATTTTATTCCATTATCAATCTCGTAGAAGTGTGAGACACAAGAGATGTAAAACTCAATGCCATTCTAGCAGAAGCCAAACTATTTCTTTGTTACAATACCTTATAAACGTTTTTCAGCCCATCAGCTTTTGCCACACAACGCTGCTGATATTTCTATCACCAATCACCGATTATTTTACCCCACATGGTCTGGCTACAATGCATCTTTCACAGTTCTAATTCTCCAAAATATCTGGTCTGTTTGCAAGGCCATTGTTTGAAACTTGTTTCCAGTTCAGTTTCTCTCTCAACAATGTCTGTCCTATCCCATGGCCTTTCTCAGTCAGCACAGCTTATCCCAGAGTTTGCACACAGACGGACAAGACTCTGTGAGCTTTCAGTCAGGCTTTGGGAACCCTCTACAAATCCATTTCTCACAGCTGTGGGAAGTGGTTTGTGCTGTACCCTGAGCTGATCTGGGCCTGGATCTTTAACTCTGGTCCTTCCCTGTGGGTGACACGGAGGCCTCAGAGCGCTCAGAGGCATCAGGGGGAAGCTCAGCCTCCTGCAGGCGCCTTCTGGGATCGTTCTCCCTTTATTTGAGACGGCAAAATGGGACTCAGCTCTCCTTCCACGAACAAAACCGTTTCTGTGGCCACATCCCACACACCTGGACACGACCCAGCAGCTCATCAGGTGTTGGGGTTTTGTTTTAGAGTCAGGTTTAACCCCTGGATTTTCTCTGCTAAATCAGACTTCGGTGCTGTGCCCATCTTGGTGCCTTTAGTTTTATCTTTCCTGTATTTCAGGTTCTGTGCTGCCCAGGGGGGCAGTTCTGAGCTCACAGTCAGTGTCACTCAGCTCTGCACACAGCAGGGACACAAAACAAATCCTTTTCCTGCTGCACACCAAGGACAACTGGGACAAGTTTTCAGGCCCAAAGGCACAAACAAGGATGGACTGAAGAGAGAAACAAGAAGGATGGGACTTCATAACCTGAAGCTGGAATTGGGCAATTAAACCCCAATGTGCAAATGGACCAAAACTTATAAAAATGTGACTGTTTGTCCATTTTGTGACCATTTTGGGTCCACCTTGGGTGTAGCCCTGGCCAAAGTCTTGTCCTGCCCAAGGTGTGTCCTTAAAGGCCTTTTAATAAATATCTACTTTATTCTCTTATCTCTGTCCAGTCTCTGTTCCAGCTCAGCCTTCCCAAGGCATCAACATCAGGCATTCCACACAGCTGGAACTTACTGGAATAAAAGACCTAAAACTCTTGGGGTCCTCCATCCCTCTTTGCAAACTGGTCCTTGAGACTCCAAATGAAATTTCAGGATGTCAGAGCCCCCCATGAGGATTCCCAGTGTTATAAATACGGTGAGCCAAATCGTAATAATAAAAAATAAAATTTATTTTCGCGTCACAGCGAGCAAAGATACAGATAAAAAAAACCAAAACCACAATAAAGAACAAATTCGATCGAATTGGGGGTGGAAACGTGGGACTGGTCCGCACCGTGTCTCCCCTTCGTTCGCCCCAAAGTTCCAATACCAGGGTCCAGTTTTTATACTTTTTATTTTCCCCAGGGCAGGGTCCTCCTTTGTTCAGTGTTCGGGTGTTGGTATTCATGGGCCCCTTTTGGGATTCNTTACTGGAATAAAAGACCTAAAACTCTTGGGGTCCTGCATCCCTCTTTGCAAACTGGTCCTTGGGACTCCAAATGAAATTTCAGGATGTCAGAGCCCCCCATGAGGATTCCCACTGTTATAAATACGGTGAGCCAAATCGTAAGAATAAAAAATAAAATTTATTTTCATGTCACAGCGAGCAAAGATACAGATAAAAAAAACCAAAACCACAATAAAGAACAAATTCGATTGAATTGGGGGTGGAAACGTGGGACCGGTCTGCACCGTGTCTCCCCTTCGTTCACCCCAAAGTTCCAGTCCCAGGGTCCAGTTTTTATACTTCTTATTTTCCCCGGGGCAGGGTCCTCCTTTGTTCAGTGTTCGGGTGTTGGTATCCATGGGCCCCTTTTGGGATTCATATTTTCTTCCCGAGTGGACTTTAAGAAGGAACATAATGGTGTCTGAGTGTTGGCTGTGGATCATACTCAGGTTCTGAGTGGGGTTTTTCAGGCAAACAGAAGGGATGTTCATTGGAGAGTCAAATCTGTCTCTGGGCAGATGATCCAACCATCAAACATGTTGGTTCAGTCGAGTCTCTCTCATTCAAGTGCTGATAACTTCAAATCTCTCCCCCTCAGCTCTGCCTCTCCCTCCTGTGACTTTCCACAATGTCTCTCTTCCTGCCTGTAATTCCTTTATTTCTTTAGCACAAATTAATACGCATAGTTCATTTACAACACCAGGACTGATTTCCTGGCTTTGATTTACGGAGACGGAGGGAGCAGCATCCAGGTGGGGTTTTTTTTTCTGTTTGATTTAATGTCACTGTGTCAGGAACCGATCCCAGCTGAATTATAATCAAACAGAAATGAGGGTGTCTAGACAGGGGTTTGCAGAGTCCAACAGCACAAGTTCACCTCACCGGATGCTGGTCTGAGCACAGACCCACGGGGAAGGACAGGCACAAACAGCCCCTTCCTGCAGAGAGCAAAACTCCTGGAGAGGAAGCAGGACCTCGGGAAAGGGGACTGGAGGGACAGCAGGGAGCTGGAAAAGTGACACCAGCTGTGTCCCTTCAGAGTGTCACATTAAACATGGGGACGTGGCCCCCCTGCCCATCCCTGCTCCAGGAGGACACAGCTCCTTGCTTTCCTTCTCCCTCACACATGGAGGGACCTGGACAAGCAAAGAAATAAACCCCACACACATTTAACAGTGTAAAACCAATCTGGGCTGCCAGAGGAGCCTGCTAATTAGCTTAACGAGATTTCTTGGAATGAGAAAAATATTACTTATTTCATTAGCTGCATGATAATTGTGCTTGGGAATGAATCGAGAGATGAATCTGAGAATTAAGAGGTAAAAAAATAAAAAAAAAAATCACCACTGCCAGAAAAATGTTTTAAACCAGCAGCCAGGTTAGGTTTAATATCCAGGAATATTGCGGGGAAGGGATGACATGGAGCACCTGGAACGGGATTTTTTGCTTCCATGGCAAATGTGGAGAGCTTGTCCCCCATGTCTCTGGGGGTCCCAACACCAAGGATTTCTGCTGTCAGAGCTGGACCCCAAGCTCAGCCTGGGTAACCCAAAATGTGGGGCCCTGGGAGCACCTGGAGCAGAATTCCTGGGATTTTCAGCAGCACTGGTGAGCACAGAGCTGAGCACACACCTTGGGCAGGGCTGTCCCTGCGACCTGAGATTCCAGAGAGGTGTCCTGAGGGTCAGACCCCTTCACGGGTGGATTTGTAGAGATGGGATCATTTTTTGAACACTGCAGAGCAGCAGGAGCTGCCAGGTTTGGGATGCAGCTGGTGGGCCAGCAGAATGTGGTGAATAATGGGGAAATTGCTCCATGAATAATGGGCCTATTGGATGAAAAATCCCTTGGCAAATAATCTGGGATGTGCTGGAGCCGTCAGCAAGGGCCGGGTGCTGCCTGCGTGTGCTGGGGAAGGGCTGAGGAGTCTGCAGCTCCAGATCCAGGCTCAACAAAGCCTAACAAAGCCCAGATGGTTCGTGAATAGAAAAGGTTTTCATCCTGTGGGGAAAACGCAAACGTGGAATCGATGGTTCTGCCGAGCTGGGGGTGGGAAACAGAGTGAAAATCAACCCAACGATGTGAGAAATGCAAACAGGCAAGGTCAGGAGCAGCTCTGGGATCAGGCAGAAGGTGCAGAACATCGGCAGAGCTCCGAGCCTCCCTGCAACTCCAAAAGGAGGGGACCAGTGATGATGTGTCCCTCTGTGACACTCCTGTCCCACTGTGCCACACCTGTCCCTGTGTGACACATTTATCCCTCTGTGCCACACCTGTCCCTGTGTGACACTTCTGTCCCTCTGTGCCACTCCTGTCCCTGTGTTGGGTTTTTAAACCTTCCCCAGACTGCTCTGAGCTGCCCCTCAGGCTGAGGAAATGCTTATTCTGCCTGGGACCGAAGGAGGCAGGATCTGTGCTGGAGCCCAGGCGTCTCCACCATGGTGATGAGCTCCTGAAGTGGCTCTGTGTTTAGGGGGTGGTCAAACTGGTTTCCAGGCCAAAATTAAAGCCAAATTCTTTTTGGGTTTTTTTTCCCCAGGCAGAGTTTAGAGAATGGAGAGAGCCCTGCCAGTGTCACAGCACAGCTCAGTCTGGGGGTGACAGCAGGGGCCATGAGCTGATTTCTGTCCTCATCTCCCCCCTCAACCAAAACCTTCTGCCAAGTTGATTTCCACTCTGAATTTTCCGTTCTGAATGTGTCTCCAGCACAACGCTGAGCTCCTCAGCCAGGGGATCCCACAGGATCCCACAGCTGGAACACAGGAGCCAGGGGACAATTCCAGATGTCCTGGACTCCAGTACCCCCAGTTCTGCTGAGCCTGTGTGCTCTGATGGTTCCATTCCTGTGCTCCTGAGCAGACAGGGACGAGTCCCCCCTCTGCACCTCCAGTGAGCTGCTCTGGGCAATGTACACTTGGAAATTGAGAGCCAGCAGCTGCAGGGTTTCTTTGGTCCCCCGAGCTCCCAGCTTGGTTAATAAACTTGTATTTTTGTGAGCAGCACAGCCAATTGTGAAGGTGAGCTTAAAGGGAAAACTGCCTGTGAGCAGAAGTGATTAAATATCAGGAAATACAAAGCACCCTGAGACCCAAACGGCAGAGCCACCCGATGAAAAATCCACAAAGAGATTTTAATTAGAATTTATTACAACAGGCAAAAATAAACATCTAAAAAGTCAAGATTAAATCCTTCAATCAATACAGAACTTCACAGAGAGAGAGGACTCTTCCTCCTTTTAGCATCAGCACAATCCTTTCTCTGAAGGATCCTGGAAACAGAAAGACAAAGAAAAAAGGGTCGATGCAGCAGATTTAACATCCAAATATCCTCCCCCCACCAGGGTGTCCTGGTGTCCACCAGCTCCCAGTTCCACCACAGCAAAGCATTTTCAGTGTGACTGGCCCAGTTCACAGCACATCCATGTCCTGGATCATATATCCATGTCCTGCATCCCATCCGTGTCCTGCATCCTATTTTCTGATGTCCACCACCAATGGCCACTTTGCCACAGGAAATATTTGCTCCCCCTGCACCAAAGCCTTCACTGAGGGCTCCCCTTCTGTACAATGAATTCTCTCCTTTCCATGTAAGAAGCGTTTCCTTTGCCCCCAGCGCCGCTCTGGGTGCAGCAGTGTGATCCCAAACCCTCCTGCAGACGGGAGGAATCCTTCCAGGAGGCCCTTTGATGTCAGCTCCACTCCAGAGCAGCTTGGTCCTGCCCTGGGAATGCTCCCGGTGTGCTGCTTGCCAGGGGAAGTGAACAAGGTGTTAACAAGGGCAACCAGCCCCGAGATGAAAGGCAGCAAGTGCAAGGCAGTTTCCAGAGACAGGAGCTGGTTTAGGGCAGAGTTTTCCGTGTTCCCAGCCCAGGGCAGGGCAGGGAGGGCAGGCAGCTCTCCTGGCCTCTGAGGATCAGCTCAGTTTGCATACAGATGTACAAGACCATGTGAGCCTTCTGTCAGGCTTTGAAAATCCTCTACAAATCCACTTGCCACACTCCAGGTCCCTGCCAGCCTTCCCCTTGCTGCAGTGTCACCTCTCCCCTCCCCGGGCCAGGGCAGGAGGGACTCTGCTGCTGGTGGCACCTGGTGGCTCCCAGAAGAATTGGGTCGTGTTTGAGTCAGCTCACAAAGGTCGGGAGCAGGCAGGGTTTTCTCCTGGTGAGAAACTCTCCGTGCCATTGGAGAGGCTGATTCCAGGGCACCACAGAAGAGTTGTCTGCAACATTTCCCAAGTCCTTTATTTTGCAGGGAAGCAGTGAAATGGATTTTCAAGCAATCCCTCCTCTCACCCGCTGATTCTTTGCTGGTAACATGTATTTAATTCCAGAGCAGCATGTTCCCAGAGTGTCTGGAAGGTAAATGAGAAACTTTTGCTATTCAGAAGGAAAAAATAAAATGTCTTTCACAGCTGCTGCCTATTCTTACGATTGTTGCTGCTCCAAACAAGTTTGCCTGCAATGTGAAATAAATGTCCTCATTTATAATCCTTGGAAATCACAAAAGAAGCAGGTGAAGGCTTCCTAGGAAAGAGAGTGCAGGAATGAGAGGAACAGCAATTACAGAGAGCAGGGACTGAGATGCTTTGGGATGATTTCGTACTGGGAAAGTGAAAATGGCCATGACAGGAACATCTCAGGAAGGGCAAGACCCTGGAGGTTCCCTCCTGACCCCATCCAAAGGGTGCCAGCAGGGATGGAGGAAGGGCAGGGCTCTGAAAGATCGTTTTTGGACCTATTGTTTCAAAGGGGGAGCATCAGCATTAAAAGCTGGGATGAAAAATCACACTTTAACTTTCAGGTCCTTCCCAACCCAGCCCATTCCATGACTGTGACACCAAGGGCAGCACTGCTGAGCACAGGAGAGGTTTGGGGTGATCCCAGTGGGGTGTCAGCACGTCCCTGCCTTTCCCAGGAATGCTCCAAAGGGCTGGCAGTGCCCACAGGGACACCCCCGAGTCTCTGCGGCCGGTGCTGTAATTGCAGCAAGATCTGTGGCAATTCCTGCCCAAACCTTCCCCCCCATCCTCCTGTGAACGGAGCGTTTTTAATTAACACACCATTTCAAAGGCTGCAAGGCTTCCTAAATCAATGCAAATTCTGTGTTTGTACAGGAGGAGGAGGAGGGGGATTTCAGAGCCCACTCTGTGAGGAATGAATGTCATCTCGCAGCTGGCTCAGTGCACAGCTGTCTGCTCAGGGATGGATTTCTGGCCATCAAACATTGTCTTTGATGCTGTCAGACAGCTTTGCCGTGTTTGATCCTGATTACCCTGAGCATCCCACCGTGGGCTGGGGTGGAATTAGATGGGAAAGGATCCCAGCAATTTATTCCACACAGCAATTGTCCCGTGAAGTGTTTCTGTGGAGGAAGTCACAGCTCAGCCGGATCTCAGTCCACAAACCTTGGTGTTTCTGCTGGGTCCTGGGGCTTCTCCCGTGAATCCCTAATCCTGGGCCTGCTCCATGTGTCCCTGCCTGTCAGGGTGGGGCAACTTTATCTCCAGAAGTCCCTAAAATGAGCAGAGGAAGAGCAGATTCTCTGCTAAAACACGAGAGATCCAGCACAGAACCAGGTGAGAATTCATTGCACTGTCCACAGACAGAGGGCAAATCATTTGGATTGCTCTTCTTCCTTTTCTTTCTCCTTCTCCTCCTCCTCTAAAGGAAGTCAAGAAAGAACAGCTCAGACCTGAACCACCAAAGCCTGAGCTCCATGAAGGGATGGCACTGGAATCCTCCTGATGCTCCAAGCTGATTCCAAAGGAACATCCTGCAGCCAGCTCTGGGCTCGGGGCACGGCAGGTCCCTCCACCCTTTTCAGGAGCAGAATCCAAGCCTCAGCTCTGCAGGCCCTCCCCTGAGCCAGCTGGGCCTGGGACATGGAACACACCTTGCTGACGTCACAGAATTGTGGAATTGTTGAGGTTGGGATGGAACTTCAGGGTTGTCAAGCCCAACCCTCCACCCACCACCACATCCACCTCTAACCCAGGTCCTCAAGTTGTTTCTTGAACACTTCCAGGGATGGTGAGTCCAGCACTGCCCTGGGCAGCCCGTTCCAGTGCCTGACATCCTTCACCATGCAGGAATTTCCCCTCAAATCCAATCTGAACCTTCCCTGACTCAACCTGAGGCCATTTCCTCTCACTGGGAGAAGAGACTGGCCCCCCCGACTGCAACTCCTGTCTGGGACCTGTGGAGCCACACCCAAGGCAGGAGGTCGGGGAGGGACGAGGTGGGCTGCAGTCACCTCAGGTGTGCCCCACAGCCAGAGGCACCTCGGGGATGAGGCTGGACAGGTGGGAGGCTCCAGGCAATGAATTATGGACTAAAATAATGAATTATTTTAGCTCCTGCTCCAGGAAAGTCCAGAGGGCTTTGGGAAGGTGATGTCTGAGGGGTTTCTTGGCTTGTTCTGAGAGGAAGCTCATGGAAAAGGCACAAGGTGGGATTGTTGGGGTGTCCTGACCAGGACCTGGACTCAAAGACCTCTGTGGGTCCCTTCTGACTAGAGATTTTCCTCTGGGGATTTTCCACTGGGGATATTCCACAATTCCATGAAAAGGATCTCTGGGTGTCTCCAGCCCATTCTCAGAAGAGGACAATCTTCAACAGCAAATCAGATCCTCCGTGGACCCCCAAAACTTCCAAAGGCTGGCACACACCTTCCCTGGCTGTCCTGCTTCAGGGAAAATTTTCCTTATCAAAAAGAGGGAAGGCAGAGAAACATTGGTGTGAAGAGGCTTCCCAAACACTGGTTAAAGTAGTGGATGAAACCCACTCCAGCCAGATCCAGCTGTTCCTCACAGCTGTCCATAAAATCTCACTGGATGATTTTTCAGTGTGTGCCAGTCAGACCTTCCCTAAAATTTAGGAATATTCAGTCCCCTAAGCAGCTCTGGGTGTTTGGAACGGCACAAAAGCAGCATTGAAGATATTTCATTTTTCTCATCCCCAATTCTCCATGAGAGGGAAAATACAGAAAGCAAAATTCTCCTCATCAGTCTCAGATGAAGGAATGTATTATCCATTGAAAGTCTCAGATTTAATGATTCTGCTTTGTCTGCACCTCTTTGGCTCATCACAATATTGTCATTTATATTTATGAGATTAGAGAGAGATTTAACATGTTATGAACTTCCCAAATCCTCAGATTAAAAGAAAGAAAAAAAGAAAGAAAGAAAAAAAGAAAAAAAGGCAGAGTCTTTTATTTTGAGTTTATGAACAAAAACAAACCAAGCCAAATATCAAGGTGGGGGCAAGAAAAGTGAGTCCTGGTGGGAAGAGAAGAGTGGCAAAGCACAAGAATTCCATTCTGGCTTCAGTTTGGGAATGTCTTTCAGGAGGCCAGGTTATCAGTGCCAGGCAGACTGCTGGGGTGGAGTGGAGTGATCTCCCTGGGACAAAGCACCTGGACAAGCCCAGCTGGTGCCCTCCTGAGCTGAACAGGGCATGGATGAGCATTCCTCCTAATTGGATGATTTCCCCCCTGCCTGACTTGTCACCAGGAATTCCTGGCCTGTTCCTTTACCAAGGAAACTCCCCAGGCCTGTCACACTCTGCTTTGCTTCTTCCCACTAATCCTTTGGCCTTTTTCCAGGTTTTTTGGTCAAAAATATCAGGGAAGTCTAACAGCTGATGGCACGGATAACTCAGAGCCAGGCTTGCACAAAGGACAGCAGCACTGAAGGTCCCAGCCTTGATTCCCTCACTCATTCATCCATTACACTCTACCAAACCAACCTCTGAGTCTTTGACCAAAGGCATCTCCTGAAATCCCAGATCTTGGAGATCCAAAGTGCAATCCCCAAGGTCTGCCCAGCTTCTCCTGGTTGTGCCAGGCCCAGCAGCCGTTCCTGGGGAGCTGGAGGCAGGTGAAGGTCCCCATGCCTGTGACAGGCCTTCCACATCAGGACCTGGGACATTTGAAAGGTTCTGAAGGGCTGGAGGCCACAGGATTGAGGGAGAAGACAAATTCTGGATTCTGGAGCTGGTTGAAATCTCACCACTCACAGAAGTGTCCTGCCAGGCCTGGAGATCATTCATCCTTCACCTTCTGTGGGTGCAGCAGCCACAATTCCCCTCCAGACCTGCAGCTCCTTCTCCTGAGCCCAGCCAGGCCCTTCCTGACCATGGCAGTGTCAAGGACATCTCCACCATCCTCCTCCCAGGCTCCCCACATCCTGCAATCCCTGCTCACGGCACTTTGGATCAGTGACCACTTTGGATCAGTGCTGGAAAAGCACTGGCTCCGTTTCTGAGTCAGAACCTGTGGAAATCAGCATCTTTCACAATCATGGCTTGAAAACTTGGATCCTGCCAGGCCTGGATTTCGTTCTTATTTTTGTCTTCTGTGGGTGCAGCAGCCACAATTCCCCTCCAGACCTGCAGCTCCTTCTCCTGGCCCAGCCAGGCCCTTCCCAAACATGGCAGTGCCAAGGGCATCTCCACCATCCTCCTCCCAGGCTCCCCACATCCTGCAATCCCTGCTCACGGCACTTTGGATCAGCCTGGAAAAGCACTGGCTCCGTTTCTGGGTCAGAACCTGTGGAAATCAGCATCTTGCACAGCCATGGCTTTGAAAGCTCAGCTCCAGCTGGGAGGGGAGCGACCTTTGCAGAGCAGAAGGATCATTCCTGAGGCTGCCAGGAGAGCATTTTGTTCTTGCACTGCTGAGCCCTCTCACAGAGGGCTCTGGGCTGATTTTTCCCCTTCCCCTTCCCCTACTTTAATTATTTTCCTTGCCTTGAAATGACAGCCAGACTTGGAAGAGAAAAGCAAAAAAAAAAAAAAAAAAGAACCTTTTTTAGGGAAAGTATGAAAGAAAGTGCAGTGAAGTGGTGCAGAGCAGGCCTTGCCCGTGTGACCAGACCCTCCTGAGGTTCTCCAGCCCTTCCTGGAGGGGCATGGAAGGGAACAAGGAGCCTCTGTGTGACTGGAAATGTTCCTTCTCTCCATCTCCATGGGCACATGGACGATGCTGTCCTCACCTGCAGCGGCTCCACAGGACACTGTGTCACCCTGCCACACTGACAGCTCTGTTTTGCTCCCACTCCGAGATGATTTACAGCCAAAAAATAATAATAATAATAATAAAAAAAAAGAAGCTAAGACGCAGAAACAAGAAAATTGTGTCAATGGTGTTTGGCTGTGGCCCAAGCCCAGGAACACAGCAGGCGTGGGAGCTCCCTTGGATGTTTTTGCTTGATGAACGCCCACTTGAAACGGCTGAGGAATTTCAATATTTGGACAGATGGCTGGATTCCCAACGCCGAGTTTAAAATACATATGGAAGCTCTTCAGAAATCTCAGTCTCTTCCTTTGCTGGGAGTTATTTCTTGGAAGAAAATATTCTTCCTTTTTTTGTTGTTTGAATGACCACAGTTGGGAACCTCTTCCCATCATTGGCTGCACTGGACCTGGGATCATTTCCTTCCTTGTGTCCCCCTCCAGGACGTTGGGAAGAGCTGTCCCTGGGATCATTGCCTTTAAAACAGACTGGGTTTTGTCTGCAATCAAGGAGAGCTCTGATATCACCAGGTAACAAACTCTGATAGGCCCATTCCCACAGAAATCATATCCAAATTCTCCATTTTCCCACAAATCCTATCCAAACTTTCCACCTGGCTGCACGTGCCAAGCAAGGAAGAAAATGGTACGATCACACCTCTCCAGGTGAACAATCCCAGCCGTGCCAGCCTTTCCTCCCAGCAGAGCTGCTCCATCCCTCTGCTCATCCTGGAGCCTCCTCTGGGCTCTCTGCAGCAGCTCCAGGTGCTGCCTGTGCTGCTCTGGGGCAGCTCTGCAGGTGGGGTCTGACCTGAGCACAGGGGCAGGATCCCCCTCCCCTCCCTGCCGCCCACCCTGGGGCTCAGCCCAGGGCAGGGGGGATTTTTGGGTCCCAGCTCTCACCCACAGCACCCACAAGGTGCTGCTCCATCTGCTCCTGCCAGCCTGGAGGGAGCCTGGGGGTTGTTCCCTACCCAGGTACGGCCCTTCAAGGTGGCTGTTGGCAGGATCAAACCTCAGGCAGATCCTCCAGATCCTCCAGATCCTCTAGATCCCATAGATTCCACGGATCCTATGGAGCCCTGGAGCCAGCCCTCCCTCCCTCCCTCCCAAGCAGAGTGGGACACTCACAGATCACCCGTTGCAGACAGAATCTCACTGAAGATGAAGATGTTTGCTCTGTTAGCATGGAAAACATGCACTCCGAGTCTTGTTGGAGTGTAAACTGCCTGCAAGCTCTTTCTTTCCCAAGGAATGTATTTATTCAATCCCTCTTTGATCATCCAGGGATGGAAGGCTCAGCTATGTCTGTACACATAAAAACAACTATTTTTGTTGTTGTTGTTGCAGAGTCCCAAGCAGGTTGGTTTAGTGACAGTGATTTATGGAGAGCTCCCTTTTTGGAGGCTATAATGTTAATTAATTGTTTCTGGAGGACTTGGATAAAAAGCATATTTACTCCTGCCACAGTCAAGCACTCAATATTTTGTGCATTCCCCAAATCCTTCCCATGGATGTCCATAGAACAATGGCCCAGCAAACGAGGCAGCTGCAGGAGGAGATCAGACACAATTCTGAAAATAGTCAATTATTCAGATTAATTAATGAGTAATGCCTCTGCATGAATTTTGCATGTCATTTGAATATTCCAAAGCCAGAGCTTTCAGCTGTTACTGTGCCACATTCCTTGCAGCAATCACAGGGAAAGCTGCTCTACAGAAACTTCGGGATTTCTGCGTGCCAGGAGTCCTTGGGAAACCCAGCAGCATCTCTGAGGAGCAGCAGAGACTGGTGTTTAAACTGGTTCCAGGGCAGAAAAAGCTCTGTAGGTATCTCAGGAGTAGGGAGGCATCCCTTGGGATTGGTTCTGTAAATGCCTCGAACCTGCATTCAGATCTTTATCTGTATTCAGGCACCTCCCTGCCACAAAATTACCGGGGATTATGTGCTTTTAAAAATCCTACCGGGCGCTTATTTGCATTTTTATGTGCCTGACTGCATTAAAAAAAAAAAAAAAGCATTCCTGGCAGCCAAGTCTAAGGGAATCCAAGGGGAATCCCCTGGTCTCTGCTGCTCCAGGACTGGGGACAGATCCACGTGTTCAGTGACACTCTGCTGCTCATTCCTGCCCTTATCCAGAGATCCAGAGTCCCAGCATGGGACAGAACTGAAGGATCACCCAGTGCCACCCTTGCCATGGGCGGGGACACCTCCACTGTCTCAAGCTGCTCCAAGCCCCATCCATGTCTATAATTTATAATTTATAATTTATAATTTANAAAGAAAGAAGAAGAAGGTGAAGAAAGAACTATTAGCCTCCACCCTAAAGTCTCCATCTTGCCCCATGTATATTACTATACACTAAAACCCTAAAATCCAAGTTTCCAGAATTCCAACGTGGCCTGGCCTTGGACACTGCAGGGATCCAGAGCCTCCCCAGCCCCACAGGCTGCCACTGTCCCCTGCTCATCCCAGCTCCCTGCAGAAATTCCAGGGATTCCCTTCACTCTCTCTGTGCCCTCGGGCTGATTTTCAAACCATTCCTCCCCCTGCAGACAGAAAACCTGCGGAGGTGGAGCAGAAATTCCAGGGATGCTCCTGTGAGGAGCAGCAGGTGCAGAGCTGTGCCTGGAGGGGAAATTCCCAGCAAATGGGCTCCAAGGCTGATTCCCCAGGAATTCCATGCAGGGCTGGGTGACAAACCTGGGGGCCACTTTTGGCTTTTCCATGAGAGCTGCCACGCCTTCAGCTGCTCCAAAGAGTCACCGTGTCCCTTTCCACAGGAAAAAGCTCCTCTGGAATAGTCTGTGGTGTGTGCTGAGCCCTGAGCTCGGTGCAGGAGACTCGAGGGCAGCACAGCTCAAACCACTGCATGGAGCGTGTGAGCAGCGTAAGGATGATCCATTCCCAGACAATTCCCTGCTTTTACTGAGCTCCTTGCTCTGGATTCAGGCTGAAATTCCCCAAACCAGGCTGTTGTTTTTGGGTCTTTCCCCATCCAAGCCTGCAGAGCAGCCCAGAGAGCCAGGAAGGGAGAGAGGCTCCTCCAGGCTCCCTGCTCAGAGTCACGGAATTGTCAGGGTTGGAAAACACTTCTCATCCTTCACCAAGGCCAACTGTCACCCCAGCACTCCCAACCAAGCAATTCCTTCCCTCTGCCTCACCGAGACAGAGGAGGGAGACATGCCAGGAGATGTGGGAAGACTCCTTATGCCAAGGCAGCCCTCAGCTCTCAGAATTCTCCTTCGCAAGGGGACCAAAAGAAAGAAAAAAAAATTAAAATACTTCTGCTTAGAAATGACTAAGAAATAAAATGGAACCTGTGGAACCAGCCCAGAAAGCTCTGCAAAGGCTGAGGGAGCAGAGAGAGCAGGCCGAGGCTGTTTCTGGAAACACAAACGCTCTGCCCTGACGTGGGAATGTCCCTCGGGAGCAAAACACAAATCTGAAGGTCGAGGTGTCCCAGCCTCTCCCACAGGAGCTGAGAGAGGGAGGGAGGCACAACCTCCCAGCCCCGCAGGGACACCCGCGAGAGCGTGGACAGGCTCCGGCAGGCACTGCTAGAGGAAATCTGGGAGGATTGAGGTCGATTTGGAATGTTTGGGGTAGATTTGGGATGTTTGAGGTAAATTTGGGATATCTGCAGTAGATTTGGGGTATTTGCAGTAGATTTGGGATATTTTCAGTAGATTTTGGGTATTTGCAGTAGGTTTGGGATATTTGCAGTAGGTGTGGGATATTTGCAGTACATTTGGGATATTTGCAGTAGGTTTGGGATATTTGCAGCAGGTTTGGGATATTTGCAGTGGATTTGGGATATTTGCAGTAGATTTGGGATATTTGCAGTAGATTTGGGGTATTTGCAGTAGATTTGGGATATTTTCAGTAGATTTTGGGTACTTGCAGTAGGTTTGGGATATTTGCAGTAGATTTGGGATATTTGCAGTAGGTTTGGCTTATTCGTAGAAGATTTGGGATATTTGCAACAGGTTTGGGATATCTGCAGTAGATTTGGGATATTTGCAGTAGGTTTGGGATCACCCAAGGCCCATCCAAGCACTGGGTTGGTCACTGCATCAACTGGGCCAGGGAGATCTTCTAAACTCAGGTGTTCTCAGAAGAGCCTGTCCATGGAAAAAGCCAAAACTGATGGAGAAAAAAATGAATTAATAGTTTAATAGTCTTGCCCAGATTAGTTTGGGGTTTTATCTCCTTGGAGATCACCTGATGCAAACAGAGGCTTAAAACTCCATCCAAACCCAGTGTGTAAATTAAAGAAACTCTCCATAAAGTGCAATTAATTGGAACAAAGAGAAAGAACCCACCAGGTCTCCCTTGATGACCTGAGACATAAATTGCTATAAATGAGAGCTGATAGAAGTGAAAAAGGGTGATGAGTTGGAAGAACACTCCTGCACTGAGGCAGCCACGTCCGTGTGGAAATGCCACCTCAAGGAGACACTTTTCAAGCTACAAAAAGGTTAAGTTTTGAAGTCCAACCCCCCGATAAATAAAATATTCCTGATCTCTGCATGACTGCAGGAAGAGCTGGGGATTAGCACAGCCTGAAATGGAAAGGCAGCCCACGTGTGGGTGTGGAGAGGGGGCTGTGCTTGGCACATCCTGGGGATCCTGGAAAGGCTCAGAGAGGAAAGGAAAGGCTGAAAGCCTGAGGAAATCTTGATCTGGACAAGCCTGGGATGCTGGATTCAGCATCTGTCGGATATATGGGTGTGGGAAATGGGTTTGTAGAAAATTCTCAAAGCTTGACAGAGGCTCACATAGTGTGGCTCTGTGTGCAAACTCTGAGATAGAAAATGCTGACTGAGAAAGGCCATGGGA
Source organism: Cyanoderma ruficeps (assembly GCA_008694505.1). NCBI lineage: Eukaryota > Metazoa > Chordata > Aves > Passeriformes > Timaliidae > Cyanoderma > Cyanoderma ruficeps. The sequence goes on from VZDJ01000223.1 coordinate 801,360, forward strand.
TAGGACAGACACTGTTGAGAGAGAAATGGAACTGGAAGTTTCGGGTGATGGCCTTAGAAAATAGTTTGGCTTCTGATTGTGCTGGTGTGAATTGTAACATCTGCACTGTCTCACCCTTCTCATGCATTGCGGCAGGACGTGTGACACAGTTTAATCACCATTGGTGTGGAAGTTAAAGCAATATGTGTGGCAGTAGATTATTGGCGAATTAACCTTTGAGAGACCCTGTAACCTGTGGTGTTGGGACCACTGGCCACAAACTCCTGGTGAATGCAGTGAAGATGTTCTCACTCCTTGAGACTGAGGCAATAAATCAGGTTTTAAGGTGTCTTCCAGTGGTCATATCTCTGTTAAAATCCTGATCTCTGCCTGCAGCAAAGCCAAGACTGTGGAAGCAGGAGAAGTCTGAAAGGAGATAAGGAATTGTATCAATCCCACATGAAGAGAGGGATTAAATCCCAGCTTGACCAGCACTTTTTGGGAATGTTCCATGCAACAGAGACAGTCGGGGGCCAGGACAAACAGGACAAGAGGGAATGGCTTCAAACCGACAGAGAACAGGTTTAGGTGTGGATCTTGGGAAGGAATTGTTCCCTGGGAGGGTGGGCAGGCCCTGGCACAGGGTGCCCAGAGCAGTGGGTGCCCCTGGATCCCTGGAATGTCCAAGGCCAGGTTGGACACTGGGGCTTGGAGCAGCCTGGGACAGTGGGAGGTGTCCCTGTCATGGCAGGAGTGGCACTGGATGGGATTTAAGGTCCCTTCCAACCCAAACCATTCTGGGATGCAATACCAGCCTCAAAGATGCCTCAGGAAGGAAAGAATGAGCATTTCTTTCCTTGGGTTTTCATTTTGTTTTGCTCATAAACTTCACATTCCCGGAATTTCATTCTCATTATACACACCTGCTTCTACACCTGCTGATCCCTTCTGCTAACAGAGGCATCTCTCAGTTTATAAAAACGCCAGTTCAATACATTTCTGCAAAATATGATGGGACTGGAATTGAATCCCCTGTTTGTTTGGGTTCCCATTTCATTACCGAGCCACTCAGCAAAACTGAGCACATTTATTTTATATATTTAGTGTCACCACACCTGCATTTACCTTCCTCATTCCAAATGGCATGTGGGAGAGAAATTTAGTTATTTCCCAAGTGGATTCAGCTCGTTCTGATGGGTCCTGGGGCAGGAATTCAATGTCTTCACCTGCTCTGTGAGGGAAGAGGGGGATGCAGTGCTGGGGTGGGCTGTCACTGCTCCAGGACAGGAGGTGTCACTGCCCTGGCAGGCCAGGGATGTGCTCTGTTTCCAGCACAGTTATCTCTGGTGTCACCTTGGACACAACAAACGCAGCAGGACAGAGAGGAGGAGGAGGAGGGAATAGGAGGATGGTGAAGATGTAGATGATGCCAGGAGCAGGACAGGCCATTCCTGGATATTTGGGCAGATTGGCACAGTTCCTTCCTCACACCTCCCACCTGTTCCCTCCTGCAGGAACATGGGAGTGTCCAGTGGACACATCCAGAGGTGGAGCTTCCACAGACCTGCCCAAACATCCAGAACTGGGTTGTATTTCCTCAGGCTGACACAATCCCTCCTCGCCATGACTCCAGGGCTGTTCCAACCCTCTGGTTCAGCAGAGTTCCCAGGGAGCTGCTCCAGGACTTGGAGTCTGGCCCTTGATTAGGAACGGCCGCAGAAACCACACCCAGACTCCTGATCTCCAGACGAGAGAGAGGAGAGATCTTTATTTTTCACCAGCACTTTATGTAGACAGTCTCCAGAACGGAACACGACTGGACACTCAGAACGACACCCCTTGACCGTTTTTTCCAAGTAAACAACAGGTTAGACAAACATCAGCTGCTAACAGTTTTCACCTTAATGTTTTTACCTTAATGTTTTTCACCTTCCAAGGATTGTTTTGATTCCTCCTCAATTTCTCAGGCCAGTGTGAGAAAACTGTGTGACTTGATTTCCCACAGACTCAGACTCTGCTGTTGCTGCCTGATCTTTCAGTGTCCACACTTGGAGAGAGAAACTCACCTTCTCTCTCTCGCTGCCTGGTTGTGGGTAAGGCTGTGATGAGTCACAGAGATGCAGGGAGCTCCTGGGGGCTGGGAATCCATGGGAACAGCTCATTTCCAAGGCACCAAGCTCAGGTGCTGTGCACAAAAAGCAATTCCTTCTCCTCTGCTGACTCATTTCCCCGGGCGGGCGGGCACAAGGGCCAGAAAAGCATTGTTAGGTCAGTCCCAAATTAATGATTTCTTTTCCCAGCTGACAATTGCTGTGAACACCTGGAGCTGCCAGAGGGGCCTGTCAGGCTGCCAGAGGCTGCAGGGGAACTCAGCCACTCCCCGGTGCTCCTGTCAGACCCTGCCCGAAAGGAGCAGCTCAGGAATAATCAGAGAGAGCTTCCTGCAAGGAACCAGCACAGACAGCTCCGGTTCCCCTGGATCTGCTCAGCGCTGCAGGAGCCCTGGAGACTCTGGATGCTGCTGCTGATTAGCCTTTCATTTGTGCTGCTGTAATTAAGGACAAACGTGGGGAATTCCTAACGATCCTCAAGACTAAGAGGTGTGAGAATCTGGGTAGCATGGAGGGCAAAAACCCTGCCAGTGCCAGGGGAGTTGTAGCCCAGTTAAGGGACAGTCCAGGCTGGTTCCTTCTGGGCAGAAAGGGGAGCTGCAGGTGCTGGAGGATGAATTAAGCTTTGGGTGTTGTGGGCTCTGAGCCAGGACTGCTCTCCTGCCTGGAATGAAACCACGGAATCCTGGAGTCCCACACAGGTTTGGTGTTCTCCTGGTAAAGAAGGTGACTGATGGAGCACAGCTCTGAAATAGGGTGGGCAGAACCCCTCTCCCTCTGGAGCTTCCCTCAGAGATTCAAATTTAGGGGAGCTGGTTCCTCTCCTCTGCCCACACCACCTTGGCCAGGAGGAATCCATCCAACAGCTCATCCACAGCCTTGGAGCAGGGATGTGTTTGCCCCAGTGAGTTTTACAGTTTTGTTTTTTTGGGTTTTTTTTAAAGCATTCAGCTCCCTGTAAGTAGTGTCTGTTGATTTCTCATGAATAATGATTAGTCTGTAACTCCAATCAGTCCTTAAGATCCTGCACCTCATCAGGAAGTTAATTACACTTAGTTAGCAATTGCAACAAAAGACGTGCTTCTTGTTGACTCTGCTCCAAAGCCTCACTTCTCCTCCTGACAGACCTCTCTCATCTCCCAGGGAAACATCTTGGCCTCCATTTATTTACAAGGCTGTCTTTATTTCAAAGAAATTCTAAAGTGACCTGACAGGGAGAAATCTGAGGAAATTACGAGGGAGGCCTTGCTGATGGCAAGGAAACAAGTTGAGATTTCCAGTAATAAGCATCAGCTGGAGCAAGGAGATGTCAGATCAGCTCGTTAGAGTGCAGGAAAGGCCTTCTCCCCTCCCAGCCTGGCTGCAGCCCCCAGTTCCTCCAGGACTGGTGATGGAATTGCTTTTGATTCCCTGATTTGCAGGGGGCAGGTTCCTGAGCCAGCTCCCTGCTCCCTCCTGGATCCCTCCTGGCTCCAGGAGTATCAGCAACCTCTGCATCAGCTGCTCCAGGCCCTTTCCCAGCTCCTTTTCCTGTCCTGAACGTGCCTGGAGGTCTCCAAGCACCGGGAACAAACCTTGGCCACCACCTCCATCCCTGCCTTGTGTCACATTCATTTATTGTGTAGAAATGTGTCACATTCATTCCTGAGGAGCTGCTGCCACTGTGCTCTCTGTCCAAGCCGACAGCTTAGAAAGAAAGGTTCCTTTCAATGCCTTTTCTTCCTGTTTATTCCTGTTTATTCTGTGCCCTTTACAGGTTTGAGTCACTGATGCCCTGTAGAGGCGATTCCTTCCCTTGCCCTTTAGAGGTTTCTCACCAACGTGACTCACGTTTCTCCCAGCTAATCTGCATTTTTTGGCATTCCCAAGGGGCTGCTGATGTGCTACAGGTCTCTGTTTTCCTGTCTGCAATTCTGCTAAAGAGCTCTGAGGGTGATTTATAGCTACCAACACTCCGCGGTGGTTTTCCTCTTGATTATTCTGCACAGAATCTCCACCTTTGAGTAGTCCTGTGGCTCCTGTAGTTGTGGCTTTCAGCTCTTTGTGTTGCTAATGCTGATCTTTGTTTTATTTGCATCTCCTGTGCTACCGAGAAATGGTTTGCCTTCACCTACCTGGTGACAAAGAAGAGCCAGAGAAAAATCAGATAAAGCCTCCCTTGGTGCTCCTGAGCATTGGAGCTGTCAGAGGGCTTAAAGATGTCCTGGCACCGGGGAAGGGTGTGCTCTGAAATGCATGAAATGCTCTTTTCCTTCCAGATTTTGATTTTCTATTTTATTTAGATATCAAATATTTATTTATTTGGCTATCAAAACATCTACATTTTGATATTTTGAGACCTGTTATACTCACTACGGATCTCAAATTATTATTTGCTTTAAAGCCATCCAACCTTCCCTGGGGTTGTCCCTAAATAAAACCTGGATTCAATGGCCTGACTGTGCTTCTGATTTCTAGTGGAAAAGGAGAGGTCTCATTTGGCAGAAGGCTTTACAGCCCATCCTCTCCAGGATGGAGATTTGTGGCAAATTTCCATGACATCCATGGATAAAGTGGTCAGGAAAGCTGGGATGGAAGCAGCAGATTCGTGGCAGGGAAATCTGCATTGCAGGCCAGGAGCTGAGGATCCTCTGAGGATTTGGGATTTTGCTGACACAGGAGTGGTGCTGAATGTGCCTTCAGGTGAAAAACTGCAGGGAGGAGCAATCCCTGTCCTGCTGGGGGGCTGGAATGCTGCAGGAGGGACCTGGATGGAGAGGAACCCGGGGGTGGGGGCCAGCAGAGCTGAGGTGGCTTTGGGAACACCTCTCTGTCCTCTGAGGTGGCTTTGGGGACACTTCTCTGTCCTGTGAGGTGGGTTTGGGGACACTTGCAGTGGCTTTGGTGCCTGTGTCCCTGCTCAGCCTGTCCCTGGCTGTGCTGGGCACAGGGCAGAGCTGTCTGAGCCCAGACTGCAGCTGTTCCTGGACTTTTTTTGTGTTTCCTGACCCTTGCAGTCCTGGGTGTGCTCTGGGAGTGTGAGCTGGCTCATGGCCCTGCACTCTGCTGTGCCTCTCCTCCCTCAGCCTTCCCCTCCCAGGGCAGGCACGGCACTGATCCCACCATCCCGGCAGGATTTTTGGGAAGTGCCACCACCAAAGCTCAGCCTGGTCCCAACCCCTGAATTCTCCTGGTCCCAACCCCTGAATTCTCCTGCTCCTCCCAAAAACCCCTTTGGGATTTTTTTACCTGGGCCTGGCTCTGGAGCCCAACCCAGCTGTTCCTCCCTCCCAGCCTCCTCCTTCTGTTTGTTTATAAAAATCCTCCATGGCTTCCACATTCATTAGCAGTTTGCCATCTGCTGTCTTAATAAAGTAATAAATGAGTGTCGTGGTGAGTTTCTTGACGGGCTTGAAAGCTTCATTTGCATAAGTATTTCCATCCATCCCTCGGAATTCTGCTCCCTTTCATCCGCAATGTGGCCTGGCTCTTTCTGTTCCTGGAGGCCTCTTCCAAAACGCTGCTCAAAAAATTAAATTAAAAAAAGCCATTTCAGGGTCCCGGGTCGGTGTGTCCTCGATGACTTTGAGAGCAGAGCTGCAGCTTCCAGAGCATTGTTCTTGTTAAAGCAACAAGAGGCTTCTTCCCACCACATCTGCACCTCCCCAGGCCCTGGGGCTCAACCACAGCAGGGTTTGCTTGGTTTCAAAGAAAGCTTAGAGGTCAGGTATGTGGGAAAAAAGCCCATTTTAGCTGCTGTCATTCCTCCCCCGGGTGGATTTGTGGAGCAGGGAGGGACGATGCAGTCTCACAGCACTTCTGGAGGAGTTCAAGGCATCGGCAGAGGGTGCAGGACTGTTCCCTGTTGGTTTTCTCAATGTTTATGGATTGTTCCTCACTCGTGGCAGGAGTGGCCGTGGCCGTGGATGGGCTGCAGGGTTTAAACATTCAGCACCAGGCTCCTCCCTGCAGGGGCCCTCCCTGCACTCCCGTTTTTAAGGTTGTTTTCATGGAATTTCCTGAGCTGGAAGGGACCCCCACAGGGATCACCCAGTCCAGCTCCTGGCCCTGCACAGACCCCGCAAAATCCCACCCTGGGCATCCCTGGAGTGGTGTCCAAAGGCCAAGTTAAAGGAGAGTGGGGAATGAATAATTAATTATTTTAAAAGGCAATGTTATTAATTAATATTAACAGAATTAATAATTATAATTATATCTATATGTAATTAATTAAAATGCTTTTAAAATTAATTAATTAATAGTGGTTCTGTTTAGTTTCTGACACGTTCCTGTTCTGGACAGGCCTTCAGGCTTCTCTCAGGGAAGCACCCTGAGAGTTTTCCCTTTTCCTTCTGGACGTCCAACACCTGACAAGGAAATTTGGGAACTGCCATTTCCCTGACAGCAGCAGAGTGCTCGGACCCTCAGCTCATTCCCAGAGGCTCCAAAGCCAACATTTCCCTCCCTGGAACATCCAGGGCACTGGATTAGAAATGCCAGCTCTGCTTTCCCATCCATTAAGTACTGGGCTCTGGGAGAGCTGACAAATCACAGGGGCTGGCGGTGCACACAGATTTCTGCTGCTTCTGCAAACTCCAGGAGGATAAACAAGGGCATTTCTCATCCACTTTAGGAGCACTGAAAGCAACTTTTTGATTTTAATTTGAGCTGGGATTTTCCCTGTAACACAACCTTTGACTCCTACAGCTCTGGTTCTGCCTGGAAAGCTCCATTCAGAACATTCATCCCAGCATATTTTGAATTCCCAAATGTGCCAGGTTGAAAGGTGATGTGGTCAGGAGATAAATGTGCTTTGAAGCCTCCCCTTTTTCAGGGTTTCAGGCAGTTGCACCTTCGGACCCTCTCAGTTCCAAACCACCAGTCAGAGACATCTCTGCATTAGTGCCCGGATTGGAACTGGCAGGATTTAATAGAATTGACAGGATTTAATAGAATTCCCCATCACCTCGGGCAAGAACAACTCAGACATCTCAGATATTTGGAAACAATTAATACCCCTGACTGAGGACAGGCTGGTAAAAAGAACAGCTCCCAGCAGGGCTGCCATGTCTCACTGCAAGGAGCAGCCTCTTCCCACTCCAGAGGCACTGCCACAAGGATCCAGGTCCCAAATCAACCTGCAATCAACATTTCTTCTCTCTTTTGCTTGATGAAAGCGCCACAGGTTTTATCTGGCCGGCATAGCTGGCGCTTTGCAGCAGTGAGGAAAAATCTTGGAAGGCGGAAAGAGGCGGTAAAAGAGGTAAAATGATGGAGACACACCGAAAAATAGAATTCAGAGTTGTCTTTAGGGGGAGGAGGGGGGTGTCCCTCTATTCCCAGAGTCATGGGATCTCCTGATGCAAAGGACCACAGGACACAAAATGGTCACAAAATGGACAAACGGTCATGAGTTTTATAAGTTTTGGTCCATTTGCGTATTGGGGTTTAATTGTCCAATTCCAGTCCACCCTTGTTTGTGATTTTGGGCCCGAAAACTTGTACCCGTTGCCCTTGGTGTGCAGCAGGAAAAGCATTTGTTTTGTCTCCCTGCTCTGAAGAGAGAAAACAGGAAGGATGGGACTTCATAAGATGAAGCTGGAATTGGACAATTAAACCCCAATATGCAAATGGACCAAAACTTAGAAAAGTGTGAGACCTCGTGACCAGTCAGCCATTTTGTCACCATTTTGGGTCCACCTTGGGTGTAGCCCTGTCCAGGCTCTTGTCCTGCTCAAGGTGAATCCTAAAGACCTTTTAATAAATATCTACTTTATTCTCTTAGCTCTGCCCAGTCTCTGTTCCAGCTCGGCCTTCCCAAGGCACCAGGATGACCTTGGCCACAGGCACAGAGGTCCAGGAAAAAAAAAAATCATTTTGCATTTCAAGGCACGGATTTCCATCTCCTGAAGAAAAGCAGACTCACATCCTGCTGCAAATGGCTGACACACAGCTTCCAAGGGCTAATGAATTTCCCAAGAACTCATTTGTAAATCCAATAATTAGTTTATGAATAACAATTAATTAAAACTTGGATCCCCCCAGAAATGGAGCATGTCATCCTGTCCTGGGTTCTGATTGATCTTCCCACAGGAATATTGCCAAGGCCTGAGACACATCTATGGGAAAAAAATTAACTGGAATCTGGCACAAAAGCCGTATTTTAGTAAAAATTGATTGAAAGGAAATGCAATTATTAATTATTGCCATGTGTAATTGCTGTGATTATGGGCTGCATTCTGGGGGAAGGACACATCATTCAGACAACTGGCACATCACAGAGCTCCATTTGTCACCAGCTCCCTCCAGGGGGGTCCTGCCAGGACACCCTGTCCCAGCCCGTCCCAGAGGGTCAGGATGGACCTTTGGGAAAGGAACTGAACTTCCCAGCCTGGAGCTGCTGCTGGGAATGTCTGCTGCTGTCCTGGGCTGGGGTGGGCACAGAGATGGTGTCACTTGAGGACTGGGATCACCCCGACCCAAATCGTCCTAAAAGGTGGTCAGACTTTATTGGTGTTGTTCTAACAAGAAGTACAATAAACATGAAATTCTCAGGAGCAAAATCCTTTTGAAAGTGGCAAGGAATGCTCCAAAATCTTCCCTCCCTCCCTCCCACTGAAGGAAAAACACCGAGCAGGAGGGCCAAGTTCTGAAAAGGAGACAACATTTCACTTCATGTCAATGGCAAATTTTAGTTGACTAAAAATAGTGTTTTTAAAGGGAGTCTTCATCCCACTTACAAAGAAGCAGCACCAGCCTTGTTTCAATGTGACATGTGCCATTTTGCTTCTGAATTTTTTTGGTGCAGCAGCTGAAGCAGAATATTCATTATTTCCCCAATCACTATGCAACCAAGCGTTAGTTTAAAAAAATTAAATCTGAGCTAGACCAATACCTTTTGTCTGCTTTTCAGTAGCTGAGATAAACCTAGACCAGCTCGCAGCTGTACTTGCTCTGCTTTTTAGTCTGCCACTGAATCTGCCTTTATTATTTTCGAGATGATTTCAGGCTGATTCTGCATTTCTTCCCGTGCTTAAAAAGGAGATAATTTGGGTTCTTGATTAGTTTTTGTGTACAAAATTTTAAATTATTTCGAGTAAGTGAGGCAATTCCCAAAGAAACAAACAGTAGCAAGTGAGAAGTGGCTGTAGCAGCAGTCAGGCTTTTCTATCCCTGCTGTCTCCTGCAGTGCCCTGGCTCCTGGACAGGCCAAACAAGGCCCTGTGAGGGATGGCTGAGGTTGATCCCATTCCTTTGGGGTCCCTCCCTCTCAGGATATTCCATAATTCTATGATTCTCCAGACACTCAGGATACGGCCTCTGTTACCAGGGCTATTCACAAGTTCCCTTTTTCCTCTACAAACTCTTTTGTGCTCACTGTCCTCAGCCTTCTAAAACCTGAGAATTTTAAAACCTCACAAAAAGCGGAGAATTCCCATTAAGCTCCAGTTTAGAGGAATTTCATGTTCAGGGCAGGGCCCAGCACAGGGAGAATGAGGGCTGTGCTCACCCAGGCTGGGCTGGGGATTGCTCCCAGCAGGAATTGTAGATAAACTACCCCTGGGGGAGCTTTTCCTTGCCTTCCAAACTATCATAAACCCAGAAATTCCCAGTTTCCTGCTCTGAGTAGGAGAAATGCTGGCGTGCTGCAGTCCAGAAAATCACTTTAAAGCACTTAAAGCAGTTTTAATTCTGCCTTTCAATGATGATGAGGAATAACATGTTATTGTCAGAAGGCTTCTGAGATCACACACAGCCAGGTTTGAAAGTTTATTTGATCTTCTCCTTATTTTTCTCCCAATCCTTATAAACTTGGTGCTCCTTCCTTCGTGTGAAGAATTCTTTGAACTGCTTGAATAGGACAGGCCATGCCCTCCTTCTGTGATGCCAGTGACAAACATCACCCCAAGATTCAGCCCCTCTCTGATTGGCCTCCTAACGACCTGGAAAACTGTTGCTCCAGGCTTCTTCCATTTCTCCCCACTCAGCCTGGAAAAATAAGAAAACAAACACTTGTCCATCAAAGGAAGAGAGAGGAGGATGAACACAAATTATCCACGGGGGTTCCTGGGAGAGCCACCTGCAACCAGACAGGAGGTGAGACCCAGACACGAGAATTCTCTTACCTGGCTGCCTTTTCCTTCAGCTCCACAGCCACAGAGGAAGTTGATCAGAAAACTTCTGAGCTGTTTGGGCACAAATCCTGGGGGAAAATGGCACAGCCCAGAAATCCAACCATGGCCTGGGTTGTACCCAAAGGAGTGTGGGCAGCAGGGCCAGGGAGGGGATTCTGTCCCTGGGGAGAGCCCACCTGGAACAGTGCCCAGTTCTGGTGTCCCCAACACAGGAAGGACAAGAGTGAGTCCAGAGGAGAGATGGAAGTTGACAAAGGGACTGGAGCACCTCCCCTGTGGAGCCAGGCTGGGAGAGCTGGGATTGTCCAGCCTGGAGAGGAGAAGGTTGTGTGGAGACCTCAGAGCCCCTGCCAGGGGCTGCAGGGGACACAGAGAGGGACCTGGTCAGGGATTGAAGTGACAGGACAAAGGGTTCAGACTAAAAAAGGGAAATTTAGATCAGGTATATGGAAGAAGAGCTGAATTTTTCACCTGAAGGGATGTTTACCCTGTTCCTTGTGAATTTTGCGCTTAAATGAATCAACTTCTTATTTCTCTCTGAGAAATCTGGCTTTTCTTTTCCTTTCCCTAAATACCACACATCTTCTCCGAGTGCCAAATTAATTGTATGGGCGTTTAGTATTAAATATGTTAATTGGTTTATGATTTTAAATTAATTAAAGAATGGTCTTCTGGGAAATTTAGCATCTCCTGTCAAACAACTTTGTTGTTTGCAATGAGTCCAGAATCAAAATATCCCATCCTTCTCCAACTTTCTGTGGAGTTAAAACTCATTAAATTGTATTAATTTCTTTATTTTTAATTTAGCCATAGATTGACTTTTTTGTCCCTTCAGCTGCAGCTGTTTGGTGTCTTTCCCACCAGAACCAAGGATATATTTGTGTTATTAGTGAGGAATTCTTTGTCCTGCTACGTCTGTCACCTCTTCTTTGTCTGGATGGAGTTTGAGCTGGGGGTTCCCACTTAAATCCGTGTCTTTGACCCCTTCCAAAATTCTTTTGGGAGAGAGAAGTGCCCTTCATCCCATCCCGTGGCAGATTTCTGAGGGAAGTTGAGGTAAAGCTGAAATGAGTTTTCTCAGCTGACTAAAATAAGGGATTCGGTGGCCAGAGGGGTGAAATATCAAGAGAGCTGATGGAGAAGAGCCCATTCCTGAGCCAAAGGAGCAGCATTCCCATTAAATCGGGGGCTTGGGATGGATCTGTCCGCACATTTTCCTCAACAACTCACAAACAAAACAAAAATGCTCCTTGAGCTCTGAACTCTGTCTCATCTGAATATAAATTAGAAAACAAAAACAAACATCAAAATGAACTTGAATCCCAGGAGTTCTGCTCGGTGGAGAGGAACAGCTCCCTGGAAATGGCCCAACCAACACCCTCCGTTGTGGGGAGGTGGAGAGGGGCCCATTCCCAGCCTGGCTCTCAGTTCAGAACCCTGCACAGCCCAGGTCACCCTTTTTCCTACCCAGGGTGGGGTCACCATGCCTGGAAGGGTTCAAAAAATGTGTGGATGTGGCACTTGAGGAGAGGGTTTAGTGGTGAACATGGCGGGGTTGGACTTGACGATCCCAAAAGCCTTTTCCGTCCTCCAGGAGTCTGGGATTCCATTCCTGTGTGCTGCTCCCCGCTCCTCTCAGCTCCTGCTGGTGCTGCTGGTGCTGCCTCATTCCCTCTCCTCCTGCCTGTCCTGATGTTTTCAGTTTTATCTTTCCTGTATTTCAGGTTCTGTGGTGCCCAGGGGGGCAGCTCTGAGCTCACAGTCAGTGTCACTCAGCTCTGCACACAGCAGGGACACAAAACAAATCCTTTTCCTCCTGCACACCAAGAACAACTTTCAGGCCCAAAAAAGCACAAACAAGGGTGGCTGGAGGGAGGAACGAGAAGGATGGGACCTCACAACCTGAAGGTGGAATTGGACAATTAATCCCAATATGGAAATGGACAAAAACTTATCAAAGTGTGAGACCTGGTGACCGTTTGTCCATTTTGTGCCCATTTTGGGTCCACCTTGGGTGTAGCCCTGGCCAGGCTCTTGTCCTGCCCAAGGTGTGTCCTTAAAGGCCTTTTAATAAATATCTACTTTATTCTCCAGCTCTGCCCAGTGTCTGTTCCAGCTCAGCCTTCCCAAAGCATCAGTCCTACCCCAGGTCCTGGGCAGGGCCAGCCCAGGGATCCTCTGGGTGCAGCATGGAGCAGCCAAACTCCTCTGCGCACACCAAAAAAGTGGGAAAATGAGCTGCTCTTCACTGAGAAAACAATCTTTTCCTTTCTCTAACCAGCCGGTGAATACCTCAGAGCTCCACCATCTCCCCACCCAGGAGATCGGCTCTTCTGGCACAGAACAATTCTCCCTCACGGATGAGATAATGGAAAAATAACAAAAAAAGAAGAGTTCCCAGGTGGCAGCTTCCTTTATTGCCTGGTTTATTCTCTTCCCCCAGATCTGAGAGTGTGAGCAGCTCACAGAGCTGGAGTTAAATCAAAGAGACTGTGGCCCACAGACAACATCAATTCCCCATCCTTTGTTCAGGGTCTGCTCCTCCTCCTGTGTTTCAGAACCCGGCTCAGAGGGGCTCTAAAGCGGAGGCTGGGAGGGGATGAAACAGCACAGGGTGGGAGGAGAAAGGATTTAGGATTTCCCTTCCTGCTGTGGGGCTGAGCCCCAGTTTGGACATCGGGCTGGCAGTGTAGGGTGAGCCCAGGCCTGGCTCATCACTACCCTGAGCTGAGCCTTCCCAGGAGCTGCTGTGTCCCTGCAGGTCCCAGCCAGTGGCCACCCTACCACAAGCTGAGCTCCAAAGGAGCTCTCAGTGCCTCCCACGTGGGCACAGCTCCTCTCTGCCCTGTGAAAACCTGGCCAGCACCCCAGGACACAGGGATGGCTTTCATCTCCTTCCCAGTGAATTCCAAGGCAGAGCGCACAGCTCATTCCCAGGGAAATTGTCTTTTCCCGCGGTTGCTTTTGTCTCCTGGCAGTGCACAGAGGCAGCTCCTTTATCTGTTTGTGCCAGCGCTGGCGGTGCTGAGATGTCTCTAATTAAAGCCAGGCCGAGCTGGAGATCCAGGAGATGTTAATTACGTGTGTGTGAATAAAGCACTGAAGGAGATGTGAGGGTCCTTCCCTTCCCCTCGGAGCCAACAGATCAAAGAGCAAACCCACAGAACTGTGCGTTTCCTCCAGGGCTCCTTTGTCACCAGCCTTCGCTTGTGTCGGTGCCAAAATTGGGATAAATCACATAAAGAGGGGTGGGGCTGGTGCTGCAGCAGGGAGAGCAGCTCAGGGGGTGCCCAGGGATGCCCCCAGTGAAACCTCAGCAGGGCAGGGAGATGCCTTTGGATTTTGGCTTTTGTATTTTTCATCGATTTGTAATCCTGCAGTTCTTTAGTGTAGAACTCCAAACTCCACACACAGTGTGAGCTGCTGCTTCCCCATTTTGGTCAGACACAACAATTCCTCTCCAGGCCTGGGAATCAAGGACACCTCACTGCCTCAGGCCCTGAGAGATGTAAAAAAAGTGAATTGGGGTGAGCAAACTTGGGCTAAATGACTTGGTTACCTGAAGCTGTGATTGGAAGATTAAGCCCCAATATGCAAATAGACCAAACTTATAAAATCCATGAGCCGTTTTCCATTTTTGGGTGTAGGCCCTGAATTTCATTTCTAGCCAGACACAAGGGTTTGGGAGTATCCCTGGGCTGAGTCTAACCCTGGTGTCCAGGGCAGTTGATGGCTTGAAGGTAGTTTCAGTGAAAGCAGCACCAAGAATCTGCCTCTCTGTTGATGCAAATATTCCAAAAATAAGGTGAACCACATTTCTAAGGCATTTAAGAGGCTTTTCAGCTTTTTGGAATGTGCTTGCACAGGGATAGGTGCTCAGGCCACACTGGTTGTAAAACCTCTCTGGAGTTGGAAGGAATACATGAGGAATGTGTAATTCAAGCACTTTGGGAAGCCTCAGCTCAGCTCCCTCCATCTCCAGAGAGGGAGAAGATGCTCCAGTGCCAGCCCTGCCCTCCATGGGAGAGGCAGTTCAGCAGCCAAGGTCACTCGTTCCTCAGCTTTGCTGCATCCCTGGCCAGGTGCCACCCCAGTGTCCCCAAATGGAGCTGCTGGACCAGTGTCCTTGGCCAGGGGGGAAGCACACTTGGCTTCCAGTGCCTTGGTGTTGCCAGAGGGAATCCACTGGGAATGAGTTACAGGGAAGCTCTGGGGGCAGGGGAAGGAATAAGGACAAGCTTCACGTGGAGGTTTAACTGCTCTGATGGCAGCTCCTTGGATTTTTATGTAGTGGACACACAAAAAGAAGGAAACCACAACACAATCCAGTAGAGCTCTGCCCAGAGGTGAGTGGGGAAAATCCCAGAATCCCAGGATGGGTCAGGGATCACAGCAGGTCCTACCTGGTGCCACCTCCCTGCTCCAGCAGGGCCATCCCAGAGCTCAGGGTGTAGGATTTTCACAGGGATCTCTTGTTCCCTCGTGGTTTGGGAAGGGTGGGGAAGCTGTTGCTTATCCAGGGGTGCTGCTGGGCATGGTGGGATCTCTCTCCCACCCAGGAGCGACTCAGACCTCACAAGGTTTTCCATTCAAACACAAAAGCTGGATGAGGCCGTTGGAATTTTGGGAAATTAGATTTGGGAGTTTTAGTGTATAGTAATGCATGCGAGTCAAGATGGAGGATTTGAGGTGTTGTCTGAGTCCTTCTCCTTCACCTTCTTCTTCCTTCTTCTTCCTGGCTTTGGGTGGTTTTCTGTAACTGGGTGAAAAAGGTCCCATTGCAGGCCTTGGGTGGTCATTATTGGGTCAGAAATATAAATAATATGGGTGTCACCTCATTATTGGGTAATTAGCACTTAAATAACCTTGGAAAGAGTTTTACTTCATTTCTCTGACTTGCTAGTTAGAGCTCACGGCTTGTGAGTCTGTAAATAGATAAGAAATAATAAACACCCAGGTCCGAACTCGAAGTCTTCGTTTCCCGTGTTATTCATCCTGACCTTGGCCAGGGACAAAGAACCCAGACCCATCACATGATGCCTCCTCAGGAAAAGGAAGGGGAGGGCACAAACCCACCTGGGATTTCCATCTCCAAATACTGAGGGTGAGGCATAGACACCTCCACTCCCTTCTGGCAGCAGCCCCACCAGGATAACCCCAGGGATGGGCAGGGAATGGGAATCTCCACGGCCATGGAAGTCCGATGGTTCCCAAAATCAAGGCACGGCATTTCCAGTGTCCAGCTCAGCCTGGTCAAGCTCCCAGAACTCCTCCAGACCCTCTCCATGCCCTGCACCACATTTTCCATCTCCTGCAGAGCTCCCAGGCCTGGATTTGGGGCTGCAGCACCTTCCTGGGACGCACAGAGTGAGCGGAGCTGCTCAGCCTCTCCCTGCAGGGCTCTCATCTTTCACCAGTGTCACAAAGAACAGCCACCCCGATTTCCCCAGAGTTTGGATAAGCTTTCCCTCTTTGTGGCATTACTGTTTCCTCATGGAGCAATTTCTCCTTTGTCTTGGCTCCTTTTTTTTCCAGCGGCTGAAGCTGTTTTGATTAAATGAAAGTGCTGGATATTACCAGGGAGGCTCAGGGCTCCTGGATCATCCAAAACCCCCTGCAAGGAGCTGGGGAGGGCACTGAGAGCTGCTGAGAGGTGCAGGGAGCAGCCTTACACTGAACACTCATCCCTGCACTTCATTAGCTCACAGCCATAAATTCTGAGCCTCAGCTCTCCGTTTTATTGCCATCAAACATTATGGACTCTTTCCAAGCCCAAGCCGTGATGTTGGGAATAATCTGTCCAGCAAGCAATAAAGCAAGGTGCTTTTAAAAAATTTACTCCGTTGCTTCAAACCCAAGAGAAGCAACCTTTCCTGGAATAATTCTGGGGAAAGGAGGGGCTGGGAAGTGATGAATCAGCTGGAGGTTTCAGGGCACGTTCAGGCTCTGTGTTTGTCCCCTCTTGTGAGGTGCGAAAAAGCAGAATATCCGCTGCCATAGTTACCTGAACACTTCAGAATCATCCGTGGGTTTGTCCCCCTGACACAGCACTGTAGTCAGGGATTGATGCCACCCCTGTTCCATGGAGAGAAGCCTCAGGCAGAGAATCCAAGGGCACTCAGGAGCCAGGAGGCAAAGGCAGGAGCTGAAATAAGATCTTTGCTGGGCTCTGAACACAGCTCCTGGCTCTGGAGCCGTCTCATTCATTTTCCTGCTCCCAGTGCCTCCAGTGACTCCCCAGCCCTGCAAGTGTCCAAGGCCAGGCTGGACAGGGCCGTGTGTAGGAATGTTCCTCACCATGGTGAGGTGTCACCCTGATCTTTTCCAGCCTTCTGATGTTTGCATTTTTGTAGTGGAGTTTCTCACGAACTTTCAGGTAAACAAAGTGGTTGTTTATCATTCCTTTCTTGATGGACTTCTAGTTTGACCAGTGTGGTTGGAGAGGTGGGAATCTCATCCTCCAATCCCTGGTCATTGTCCAGGATCTCTATAAATGAAGGTCAAGAAATAAACTCCCTCTTTTTGCTCTGATAACTGACTGCCTGCGTGTCCTTCATTTTGTGTCCGTCTAGCAACAGTGGGCTGTGCACCCCACAGCAGCAGCAGGGGTTTCCATTTTAGGGAAGGGTTTGGGTTTCACTCTTTGTCTCACCTATAAGGTAAAAACCCAGAGATTTCGATGCTTTTCTTACCTTATTTGGCACAGAGACACCCATTTGGATCTTTGGAGCTGCACCTCCAAACCTGTTGCTATTTCTTTTGGGCAGGAGGCCAAGAATCCCACCTGAGTCCAGAGCACAAAGGTGTTGCCCTGAGCTTTCTGTCTTTTTGTCTTTCTGTAGAACTTTCTCACGCACCTTCATGAAAACAATATCTATTCTTAGAATGTTTACACACTTCTCCTGTGAGAGAAGAAATGGTTGATGGTGATGTCCACCATCCAGGTTGAAGGGGTGGTGACCTGTGTAGCCAATCCCTTGACCTCTGTACATATGTATAAAAAACTGGAGTCAGATTGAATAAAAAGAAGAGTTTTCTAAAACAGTCATAGTGTGAGTTTCATTCCAGTGTTCCTGAAATTGGAACACGCCCAGCCTCGGCCTGCAACACAAAGGCCTTGGTGGAATTTTGGGGTGTTTTAGCAGGTACAAACATCCTCCTTGAATCTGGCACGGCTTTCTTCCTTCGTTCTGTACAGCTCCTTATTTTCATCTTAATTAAAACGTTTTTGCTTTTCAAACATCTCCACTGATCCATCTCAGGAATATTTTTAAGCCTTTCTGGGGCTGCTGGCCAACCCCAGAGGTGACACAGCTGCAAGGGGCTCATCACACTCCGTCCCTGGCCCTGGATGGGCTTTAGGGTCTCTCCCAACCCAAACCCCTCTGGGATTCTGTGCAGATCAAGCAACCCCCACTCATCACACCACTCCAGGGTTTGGGTCTGTGGCAGGACGTGGGAACTCAAACAATTCCATGGTTTTGTGATCCTCTGGCACTTCACTTGGTCCTTCCTTGATGCTGAAAATGGGTTCCTGTTTAAAACTCACTGAGAATTTCAGACTTTCTGTGCTGACAGGCACTGAACCCCAAGAAAACATTGCATTTGACCTGAAGCTGTAAAGAAAACTTCCAAAATTAAATAATAGAACTGAGATTATAGGTGGGTAGTTTGGATAAAAGTGTGTAATATCACATAGTAGAAAACTTAAAGTTTTAGAATGTAGTAATATATATAAAGTAAAATAAAGGGTTTAGAGCATAAGCTGGTTCTTCTTTTTCACCTTCTTCTTCTTAAGTTTAAGAAGTATTTTATAATTAGATGAAAAAGTCTGCATTACAAGCCACAAGTAGTTAATTATTAAGTTAAAACTAAAAATAATTTAAGTGTCGTTTCTTAATTAGACAGTTTACCCTTAAAAAGCCTTGTAGAGAGATAAAGACACCTCCATTTTTACTTTGTTAGCTAAAAATATTATAGAACTCACAGTTTGCAAGACTGTAATATAAATAAGAATTCATAAACATCCAAGTCCAAACAAAAAAATACTATCTCGCTCATTTTGTCCCAACTCTGGCAAAAAGAAAACAAACCACAACAGGTTCCCATTCTCCCACCCCACTTGGGAAATGCTCTGTCCTCCACCTTTACTGCCTGTTCCAGCAGAAAGAGAGTCCCTGCCCTGCTCAGGACAGGGCACAGGCAGCTGGAGGCCTCCAGGGAGGAATTTTTCTCCCCAAAATCCATCTCTGAGCTCCATCAGGCAGAGTCGCACAGAGCACATCATAAATCACATGTTAAATATTCCTGGCTATGCCATCTACAGGGGTCAAGGGAAAGGCTACCAAAGCATTAGCTCTGTCAAGAGCAAATATCACCACCACTAAATCATATTTGTCTCGAGGTTTCTAAAGGGGAAAAAAAAAAAAGATAAAACCAACCAGATTTTTGTTGTTGTCTCACCTGGACTTTTTACAGCAAAACAAGCTAAATTTTGCCATCCAGAAGATAAATTGAGCTCAAAGCCTCTTGCAAAGTTCAGCCTGGGAAGGTCTATTTGCCATAAAATTCTGTTCCTTAGTGGAAGGGGTGAATATTTCTTCTTGCCTCAGATTAATGCATCAAGGTGAAAATCCTCTTTAGCACAAACACACACATAATTTTCTTACAGATGATATTTATTCAGGCTTTCAAATTGCCCCCCACCACTGCAAACTGACACTCAGGGCACTGAGAGGCCATTTCTGAGCATCTCTGGCATTGACAGAGAGTGAAACACTTTGGAAATCCTCCTAATTCACAGCTACATTTCGAGACCTCCAGATAACTTTAGAAACCCCATTTCCATGTCTGTGCACAGCCAGGGGCTGCTTGAGCATCTAATTAGCGAAGCAACTCCGTGAGAGCTGTGGAGAAATCATTAACTGGCTTTGGACTTCACTTCCATCCTTTGCTGTGCTCTGGGATGGTGCAAATCCAAAGGAGATCCTGGAATTGGGGATGTGGAAGTGAGGGGCTGAAGGAGCCACACGGGGCTGTAGCAAGGGGAAAGGTGTGTTAGGAATTTTAATCCACAAACCTCAGAGGTTTATGTCCAAAAAAAACGAGACAGAGGAGTCCTTCAATTTTATTTGAATAAAGGGAGAGGCCATGGGGCATTTCCCGTGGGGGTCTCTCAAATTTTGGAGGACACAGCCTCCTATTTATCCCAGTTTCCCAGGCACATTTCCCTCTCTATTTCCCCATTGGCTGAGGTACCCCCAGCCCTGATACATGAACTGGACGCTGGATGTTGTTGCTCCATAGAATTGGCAGCTGGAAAACACGAAATAAATGGAAAGAAACCTCATCCAGCCTGTCCCTGCTCGGGATTTACTGTCCCTGGGGAAGGGCAGCCTGAGCTGGAGCTCAGTGCCAGCCTGGGCTGAGAGCAGCCAGGACCTTTTCCCTTCCCCTCTTCACACGAGGATTTCCAGGGAACAAACCCTGGGAACAGCTGAAGGAGTCAGTGGTGGTGTCACCAGCAAGGAGGGGACAGAGGCTGAATGTGCAGCAGCATCTTTATGCACCTGCCAGGGCCTGGCCAGGAGCAGAGGGGGCTGCAAGGAACGTGGGGCTCGTTCTGGTGATGCCTCAGGATTTAGGTTTTATATTTTTCCTGCTTTAGTGTAGAGCTCTAAACTCCACAGCCTGTCAGCTCTGTTCTCCCATTTTATTCAGACAAAACAATTCCTCTCTAAGCCTGAGAATCGAGGGACACCTTATTGTCTCAGGCACCGAAAAATGTTAAAAACAGTGAATTGGGGGGGGGGGAAACTCGGGGTAAATGACTTAATCACCTGGAACTATAATTGGAGAATTAACTCCTGATATGCAAATTGTCCAAACTTAAAATTGTCTGAAAAACTCGTGACCATTGTCCAGCTTGGGTGTAGCCTCTGGGAGGCTTTTGACTGCCCTGGTGCATCTATTGAAGGCCTTTAATAAACTCCCACCTTTATTCTCTTAATTTTGCCCAGCCTGTGTTTCAGGTAGCCACCCCAAGGCATCACTGGCCACTGGCACAGCCCCGGGATCGCTCCCGTTCGTTTCCTGGCGAAGGAGCTGATTTAAATAAGAACATCTATCTTCTAAATTGTGTGTATCAAACAATCCATCACGGGGAGGCTGCAAACCTCCCCAAATCTGTAATTATGGTGTCACAGCTGATTGTGATGAAAGTGGAGCTGTCAGGGAGGCATTTGGGAGACAAACACACTGCTCCCAGCAGCTCTCCCAGGAGTGCTCACAAAGCTTTGCTGCCATATGGGGCCGTGATTAATAGCCCAGCCTATATGTAAATATTTAGCTGTTTAGGAAGCAACAGGATCCAATTACCTTTCATCCCATCCCTCTCCTCGTGACAGAGCACAAAGCAGAATTTCTGCTTGGTTTTTCTTTGCCTTTTTTTTTTTTCCCTCCCCCTTGGAAAAAGATTTTTTAAAAAAACCCCAAAAATGCCCCGATGAGTCGATATTGCAGACATCCCGCTCTGCAGCCGAGGCAAGGCAGCCGGAATCTGGGATTTGCTCGTTGCTGGAATGTCCCTCTCGGAGGAAAGGGACGCTGGCACTGGCTGCTGGCAGCCCCTCGTGACTGTCACCGTGCGAGGGACAGCAGAGCCCTGGCTGCTGCATCATCCGAGCTGGAGCAAAGCTTCTCTCCAGAGCCCCAGGGTTTTAGGACGATCCTTCTAGCTCGCAGCTGCCAGGGGGGAAGAGGAGCCTGAGCCCCTCACAGCCCCCAGGGGCACGAACCGCTGTGGTTTTGTGCCCATTAGAGGCTCCCACACCAGCAGGGCCACTTGGGAGCTCAGCTTGAGGAGGCGGAGAGAGGAGAAAAAGGAGCCTCCACAAGGATTTTGTTTTTTGGAAACAACCATATGACTTTCCTGGCAAGGTCAAGGTCACGACGCATAAAGTGATATAGTAAAATCTTCAGAGAACTCTTTCTTATAACCCCCTGCTGTCTTTTGTACCGTTTTTATAAACCTCGAGGGCAACTTCTAATTAGTTAATAGCTTTCTTGTTAATTATTCTCTTGGTTAGTAAAAGACATTCTATTTGTCTATCAAATCTATCCATTCTCAGATTGTTCACATATTTTCTTTATTGATTCTCATGGGACAAATCCCTTGTTATTATTTTTCACCCTCAGAATAGTTTGTTGTGTTAAAGGAACTTCTCATTCTCCAAACAGCTTCATATGGGAATTTACAGATTGTTTGTTAGCTGGACCAGAAAGAAATGACAGGCCAGCTATGGCTCTACCCATAGCTCAACGTTTTTGACCATGTTCTCCTTTCCAGCAGGACCATCCATCCCACACTCCAGCCTTCTCCACCCTCTCCCAGGGTGCGGCACATCCAGGAGATGCTGGAACCTCCCTTGGCAGGCTCCAGGAATTGCTGGAACCTCCCTTGGCAGGCTCCAGGTGCTGTTTGCTGCCTCCCCTGACTCGATGGCTGAGTGCCACCACAGCCTGGACCACCAAGGCTTCTCCAGCCCCCAATGCTGAGGCAATTCCAACTTTCTGTCCCAGGCACATCTGAGCAAGGCCTGAGCCTCCCTGGGATGCAAATGAGGGGAGAGAAGGCCAGGCTGTGTTAATTAGCTCAGTCACAAGGAGCAGCTCAGCCAGATGTTCACCCAGCCTGTGTCTGTTTGCATTTCCAGCTTTTTGCGTGGATCCTCTAAGCCAGCCCCCAGTCCATCAATTTTAACAGGGCAAAACCATCTCTGGTGTGAGTTATTCCTGAAGATAAGTGACTACAAGTTGGACTCTCTGCTCCAAGGCGTTCTCCTGATAAATAAGCAACAACAGCATCAAAGCTTTACTGCAGGCTTCCAAGGAAGTGAAATGCAGAATGTTTTCCCAGATCCTCATAATTCAAAAATACCCTGTCCAATTCCACACTTCCTCATGGAGACAAAGCACTCTGCTCTGGGCTGAGCCCAGACATGAAAAATAAGATGCAGGTTAGAGTTGCCATGGGAAATTTAGAGGAATGATGCATTTAAAATTAACTTACAGAAGGTTCTGCTACCCCTGGCAGTGACTGTGGAGCACTGTGGGGTCACCTGATGAGGGGCACGGCTACAGAGCTGGACATTGCTGGACTGCAGGCAGAGCCAGAAGGAATTCAGCTCTGCTCAGCAGCCACCAGGCTCCTGCTCCCTCACATCAAACTCTGCTCAAGCCACGTGCTCCTTTTGCTCCCAGAACGAGCTCAGAATTGGAGATATTTCAAAATAAGGGAAAGATGTAAGAATTTATCAAGAATAAAAAGGATGAGGAATGTGGGGACAGCAGCAGAGAGCAGTCCAAGCTTTTCCCATCATGCAGGTCTCCATGAGTGAATCCAAGCCCTGTGTGACCCCCAGGCACACATCTGGGATTATTCCCCTGGTGTCATTCCAGCCTTTATTGTCCTTCAACCCTGCCAGGACCTCACTGCTCCTGAGGGGCCTGGAGGTGCTGGAACAGATGAACAAATTGGTGACAAAGCTGGTGACGTGTCCAAAGGAGGGACACGAAGGTGGTGAAGGGTCTGGAGGGGCCACACAAGGAGTGGCTGAGGCACCTCCAGTGCTGGGGACAGCTCTGGGACACTCAGGGCAGGAAGGACATTGAGGGGCTGGAGCGTGTCCAGAGAAGGGAACAAAGCTGGAAAGGGGCTGGAGCAGCTGAGGGAGCTGGGAAAGGGGCTCAGCCTGGAGAAAAGGAGGCTCAGGGGGACCTTGTGGCTCTGCACAACTCCCTGACAGGAGGGGACAGCCGGAGGAAATCTGGGATCTGCTCCCAGGGAACAGGGACAGGAGGACAGGGAACGGCCTCAGGCTGGGCCAGGGGAGGCTCAGGTTGGACACCAGCAGGAATTTCCCCATGGAAAGGGTGGTGAGGCCTTGGAACTGCCCAGGGAGGTTTGGAGTGCCCATCCCTGGAGGTGTCCAAGGAATTCCTGGATGTGGCACTCAGTGCTCTGGGCTGGGGACAAGGTCAGGATCAGCTTGGACTCCATGGTCGGTGAGAGCTTTCCTGGATGGTCCTGGAATTCCTGGGAGCAGGCAGGTGACTCAGTGTGGGACAGCAGCACTGTGCTGACCAGGGAAGGTCAATCACACCTGCTTTGTCCAAGGGGATGCAGGAGTTTTCTCCTAAGATATTCTCTGTGAGGAAAAAAAAAGAAAAAAAAAAGAAAAAAAAAGAAAAAGAAATGAATCAGGCAGGATCACACATAAAGAAACAGTGATGACAAGCAGAAAATTGCAGAGCTTTGGAAAGTTATGGCCGGATAGAAAGCATCCAGCACAGAAGTCTTTAAGTGACCTAACCCAGCTGCTGCTAATGTTCCAGCAGTAATAAACAGGAGCCACTTCCCTGGCTCCTCTCCTGTGGGATTCTCCACTGCAACACTGGTTGGTACTTGAGTTCCATCGTTTCCAGCAAAGCTGTTGTCTGTTATCACAAACACGGGGACGTTATTAGAGAACTTGCCCCGCAGCAGGATATGAATCAGAGTTAACCTTAGCAGACACCAAGTATTTACTTTAGAAAAGGCAAAGATATTATTTCATAAATCAGAAATGGTTCCCTCGGCCCTTGAAGGACGCTCCAAAGCAGACTTGTAATTACGAAACTCATCCTGGGATGCCAAAGCAATTGAATCCACGGCTGCCCCGTGGCTCGTGGGTTCCCAGCTCAGCTGTGCCTGGGGCCCTGCACGGGAATCCCTGATCCCAGTCTGCTGTGACAGAGCAGTGGTGCTCACTGAGATGCTGAATGGCTGTGGGAATGGAGTGAGGTGGCTCAGAGGTGTTGATTAATGAGTTATGAGCAGCCTGTCTCGTGAGCTGGAGCTTCCAAATGTGGGACAGTCCCCAGATTGCTGCTCCAGCCCCTTCCCTGTCCATGGCTCAGCAGCAGAAGGGACAGAGAGTGGCTTTCTGTCATCACACTTGTGTGCCCAGAGTCAGTCCCATGGATGTCAGACCAACAGGCACAGTCAGATCCTTCCTGCCTGGCCTGAGAACTTCCCAAGGGACCTGTCCCTTCCCATGGAAATGGCTCTGACAGCACCCTGCCAGGACCTGTCACCCTTTGGGGGAGACGAACAACAGAGCCAGTTCTGGAAGAAGGACACACCAGACTTTGGGGGAAGCTGAAAATCCCAGCCAGGGACCAGCCTAGAGCAGAGGAATTCTCCAGTCAGCATTCAGCCCTGAATCCCACTAGATCCCACTCTCCCTCTCCCTGCCAGGAGAGTCCTTCCCTCCTGCTCCTGCCTGAGGGGGAAGCAGCAGGTGCTCACCTTGGAATTGCCCCTTGGCACACCAGCAGTGCTGCCTGGGCATCGCTATCCCCGCGGGCTGGAGGAATCTGCATTTACACCCCAACGCACAGAGCAGGCTGCAGGTGATGCAGGTGATGCAGGCGATGCAGGTGATGCAGGTGATGCAGGCTGCAGGTGATGCAGGGTCCCCAGCCCTGGGCAGGTGATGCCCCTGAGATGCCTGGACACTGCTCCCTGCATTGGGCCTGGTCACCTCATGGTCATGGTGAAATCCTCCCCCAGAAGCCGTTCCAAGCCTCTCCTTGTGCTGCTGGGAACATCCCAAGTGATGTTGGCAGGTTGAACTCTGTCCCCCTGCCGCAGGACCCTCCCTGGGGCTCCCCTGGTGACACAGGAGCAGCAAGAGGCCACCAAACAGCCCTGTGTCCCCAAGGGACATCAACCCTGCAGAGAGGGCTCCCATCCTTTCTGGGTCTGCATTTTAAACTCATTTTCTGCAGCTCTCCACATTTCTCCTGATGCTTATTACGGTTGGGAATATTCAATTCCAGGCTCTGCATGTTAATTCCTCCCTGCCACATTCTCCCCTCTCCTGCGCCCCTGGCCAGAAGATCCCAAGGTACAAATCCTTTGTTTCCCAGAGAATACTCGCTCGTAGAAGCTCATCTTTATTTATCAGGAGTTGTGTCAGCAAGGCTTTAAAAACCCAGCTGATCTCTGCCGCCTGCTCAGTGCAAATCAAAAGAGCCTGCGGGAAATCGGGTAGAACAACCATTAGATTAAATAAAAGCTGCCCCTCCGCCTCCTGTGCTTTCCCTAATCCTCTTCCCAGCGAGTGTAATGCCCACTGTGCTAATCCAGGGGACACGGGGGGATCGTGGGCTGGAATTACAGCAACTCCTCTGCGGGATAATGGAGCGTCACATTTTATCGTCCTCATCACTCTCACAGCCCGGAGCGCTCGGGGAGAGGTGGGGCGAGGGGAAAGGTGGATTTTCCACAGAGCTGGAGTTGCGGTTCCTCCCTCCGGCTCCATCCGTGCCCAAGGCGCTCCCGGCAGCGCTGCCGTGTGCCAGGAGCAGCAGGGAGCAGGGGAATCAATCCCCGCCGGGGTAATTCTCACTCTCTCCTCATCTCCAGGGTGCAGAGAGAGGCCAGAACACATCGGAATCGTGCGTGGAGTCAGAAGTTAACAGGAGCCAGGAGAAATGTCCCAACGCCAAGTCACAGGAGGTTCATGTCCGGGGGCTCAGCAGCTCTGCTCTCCTTCCCGCAGGGGCAGAGGGGGGTGCCTGGATTCGGCCCTGGACTCCACCCTCTCACTGAGATCCCTTTTCTCCAGGTGCTGTTGTTTTTTTCCGTAGCTCTGGAGTTAAAATTCTCTCTTCCCTCTGTTGTGTCCTGGGCAGAGCTGCCCTGAGAGCAGAGCAGAGTGTCCCAAAGCCCCGGGGAGTGAGAGAGGTCAGCTCTCAGAGCCTGCCACAGAAGTAGTTGGGATTTTCCCTTTGGACACAGCTCCCCCTCCACCTGTGTCACTTTGTCCACACTTCCCTTCCATCCAAGGCCCCTTGCAGTGGAGAAGCTGAAAGGATTGCCCAGATCTGAGCAGGGCTGTGGGCACAGCCTGTGGCCACATCTCCCTGAGCCAGCCCCTGCTGCCAGGGCAGGGATGAGGTGCCAAAGGCAAGAGCTGAGATTCCAGGGGAGAGGAAGGGGCTGTGCCATGGCTTGGACCCCCTGTGCCTCCTGCAGCTGCTCAGTGCAGATGCCTGTCCTGCCCTGATGTCTTCAGTTTTATCTTTCCTGTATTTCAGGTTCTGTGCTGCCCAGGGGGGCAGTTCTGAGCTCACAGTCAGTGTCACTCAGCTCTGCACAGAGCAGGGACACAAAACAAATCCTTTTCCTGCTGCACACCAAGGACAACTGGGACAAGTTTTCAGGCCCAAAAGCACAAACAAGGGTGACTGAAGGGAGGAACAAGAAGGATGGGACTTCATAACCTGCAGCTGGAATTGGACAGTTAAACCCCACAATGCGAATGGACCAAATCTTATAAAAGTGTGAGCCTGGTGACTGTTTGTCCATTTTGTGACCATTTTGGGTCCACCTTGGGTGTAGCCCTGGCCAGGCTCTTGTCCTGCCCAAGGTGTGTCCTTAAAGGCCTTTTAATAAATATCTACCTTATTTATGCTTTATTAATCTATACTAAATTAATATTTAGAATATTGTAACTATTCTCTTAGCTCTGTCCAGTCTCTGTTCCACCTCAGCCTTCCCAAGGCATCAGCCCCGAGCCCTGGCAGAGCCCCCAGCCCTGTTCACAGGACAGTCTGCTCTGTGACATTTTCCCTGGCGTGGCACCGAGCTGCTCTCAGCTCCCTCCTGCTCCTTTGGCCTTCCCCTGGCCCAGGGCAGGGCGAGGGCAGCATGCCCAGCCGGCTGCAGCAGAGCCCCAGGCACAGCCAGGGCTGTCCTTGAGGATGCTGCTGGTGCTGGCTGTGCCTGCCTCAGCTCGGAGCTCAGCTGCAGATGCAGAGTGAGCTGGCAGCCCATCCCCTGCTCCCTGTGCACAGGGAGAGATTTATCCCTTTGCCACGGCTCGGGGTTTTTATTTCTAAATGCAGAAAGGCAGCCCAATAAACCCGGCAGTCCTGCCTTCATCACCTCCTGTTGGAATGTTAGGAGTTTAGATTTAAGGTTTTAGGATCTAGTAATATGTGTGAGTTGAGATGGAGGATTTTGGGGTGTTGTCTAAGTCCTTTTTCTTCGCCTTCTTCCTTTTTTTATGGGTTTAGGTGCTTTTCTGTAATTCAGTGAAACAGGTCAGCATTGTGGGCTTTGGGTGCTTGTTATTGGGTCAGTAATGCATAATAATACATACATGAGATACAATGAACAGCCAAGTCCGAACTCAACCCCTCATTTCCTGTGTCTTAGCAAAGAAAAAAAGAAGCCAAAACCCCATCACAACCTCCACTGCTGACCCACACACCATCCCCAGCTCCAACTGGGGCTGATTTTCTCTTTTAGCCCTTCAGCCCGGGGTGCCAATCCTCAGGGTGACTGCAAGGAGGGCTCTGTCACACCGAGGGCTGTGCCCCTTCTCCTCTGGGGTCAGGGCTGTGAATCACTCGGCTCCCAGAGGTTTAGTCTCTACTGCCTCGAGGTAAATGCATTTTGTGACAAGTTCATTACTCTGGCTCAGCGCAGTGACAGAGCTGGTGAGGCACAGTGGTGCCAGTCCCAGAGCAGCTCGATAGCGTGGTGTGATCAGATTCCTGATCTGATAGCACTGAGCAAGTTCAGAGCCTTGGAAACGAGCCCGAGCTCACATCCGTGCTCCTCCGAGCTCCCGAAGCAGCTCCCAGCCAGCTGAGGCTCCCCAGCTCCCTGTGCCCTCAGGGAGGGCTCTGGGGAGGAATCTGCTGCCCACTGAGATGATTTCACAGAATCACCAGGTTGGAAGAGACCTCCAAGATCATCGAGTCCAGCCCGGCCCTGACACCTCAACTAAACCAGTCTTTGTTTAAACACATCCAGGGATGGTGACTCCACCACCTCCCCGGGCAGATCATTCCAGTTCTTTATTATTCTTTCCATAAAAAGCTGTATCCTAATATCCAGCCCCTCTTTCCCTTGGTGCAGCTTGAGGCTGTGTCCTCTCCTGTCAGATTTGCTCCCTGTGGGGGTCTGCACTGGGCTGGCCCAGGCTCAGGTGTCTGCCTTCAGTCCTTGCTCAGACGGGGGAATGTGACCCAAAGCTCACCCTTGGACTCCCTCAGGGTTCCCCAGGGTTCCCTGACCTGTCCCGGGGACCCCAGCAGAGGAAATCCCCCTCCCCAAAACCAGGGTGAACCACAGAAATTTCTTCCAGCCCTCAGCAGCTCCCTTTGTGCCAACTAAAGTTCATTCTTCTGTGCCCCTCAGGCAGTGGCTGTGAGCAGTGCTGGCTGTGGGAGACTTTCTGTGCCTGGACAGCAGAGGAGTGATGCTCTGAGCCCCCAGAGAGGTGAGGGCCTTGCTCACACACACCTCTGGCTCCAGCATTCCCAGGTGGGGAGGTTCTCCGGGCTCTGAATGGATCTCTGTCAATTGACAATAGATAGAGAGATGGGAAGACTCATTTGGTGATCAGAATTCGATTTTACTCAGGTTTTCCAAAAGCTGAAATACCTTTTCAGGAAGGTTAATAATTTTCCACTACAATAACCAGATTAAAGATCATACAGACAACTCATACATTTTACAACATCTTTTGCTTGCAGAAATTTGACTGAATCTCTCCTCTTCCCATAAACAGGTTTAATCCCATCTTCTGTAATCTTCAAAGTTCTGTTTGTTCCTGCCATGGCACCTTGGTTATCAAACTCGCTATGCTAATTAAGTCTGTCTTGCTGTCCTGTGTATTCCCACATCTGTCCTTGTTGGGATGGTCACACACACAAAGCGACACCGTATCAAGTTTTTCAGAAGGCTCTCTTCATTATAACCCCATGCTGTCTTTTGTACAGTTTTTACAAACCTCGAGGGCAACTTATAATTCGTTAATAGTTTTCTTGTTAATTATTCTATTGGTCACTAAAAGACATTTTACTTGTCTATCAAATTTATCCATTCTCGGATTGTTTACGTGTTTTCTTTACTGATTCTCATGGGACAAATCCCTTGTTATTACAGATGCACTTATTTTTCACCCTCAGAATAGACTGTGGTGTTAAAGGAACTTCTCATTCTCCAAACAGCTTCATGTGGGAATTTACAGATTGTTTGTAAGCTGCACTTAGAGGAAATGACAGGCCAGCTATGGCTCTATCCACAGATCTGAGCAGCCTCAGGTAAACCTGGCAGAATAAAAAGAAAGCATTATTGGTTATTTCTGAGCACTGCTGGCATTAGACAGAAAGGTTCACTCCCTCTGTCATGGTAAGGAATAAAATGGTTTTTTAATTCTTTTCTGTGGCAGAGCATTAATTCCACAGGGTGGGATTTGTGGAGCCGGCCCTGATTACACTCCAGGGCCAGGTGGGGACAGCAGCCAGGCCAGAAGGTGGCTGTGGGACAATCCCCAGGGGAAAAAAATTACCAGGAGAGGGACCTTCACAAAGAACGGAAACTAAACCCTCCCCCAAAAAACCCCTCATATTTTGTTCCTCTGCTGTGGGCTATGGGAAACACAAAGCAGAATTATTTTCCACAAATCCTGTGTAGCATAATCCCATTTTCTCCTGTCATGCCTGGATTCGCTGCAAATTTACGAGGTTATTTAAAACACGTATTAAAATATATGTGTTTTTTAAATAAGTATTTTATAATTACACACACCTCTGTATAGTTCTATGGATTCGGTCTCTTCGTGAGGGTGAATTTTTGCATCACACCTGTGGAATTTCTCCCTGTGAAGCTCTGAAGGATAGACAAGCTTTTCTTGGGCTCCACTTTGACATCTGACCCAACAAACTCAGCTGGCCCCGGGGGTGAGGAGGAGGAGTCCCATCCCCTCACCAGCAGCAAGTTCTCAGCACTTTATTTGGCTTTGTTTGGTTGGGTTTTGTTTTGTTTGCAGAGGCATCCTCTGCTGGAGCCTCCTCTGGTGCTGCCAGCCCAGCTCCTCGCACAGATGAGCTTTGATTTGTGTGAA
This sequence comes from Cyanoderma ruficeps, assembly GCA_008694505.1. Lineage (NCBI taxonomy): Eukaryota > Metazoa > Chordata > Aves > Passeriformes > Timaliidae > Cyanoderma > Cyanoderma ruficeps. The sequence goes on from VZDJ01000223.1 coordinate 831,534, forward strand.
ATGACTCCTGGGCCTTGGTTGTTGCTGTGGTTGCTCAGGTCTGGGAGATTTGTTACAAAACAATTTCTCCAGAAGCCGTGACCAATGAATATTTCCATTCTATGTATTTCAATGCGAAAACGCTGGTGGGAAGAAGCCAAGCGAAATATTTCTTGGGTTTTCTCTTTTTTCTCCAAATCCTAAACTGGAGAAATCTTTTTTTTTTTTTTTCAACTGGAAAACAGAGGATGTGCCTCAACTTTCTGTGCCCATGCCAATGTGAAGAAATATTTCTTGCAGGGAGAGAGCAACAAGCTCTCCACCACAGTGCAAAAGGGCTGAGGATTTATTGGGAAGCTTCCTTTTTATGAGGGAAAAGGTTGTTATGTTATTTCTTCAGCTGCTCCCCCTGTTTTTCTGTTGCTTCCGTGGCTTTTCTCACAGAGGGAAACACGGAGGAGGCAACGCAAAAACGGAACTTTTCCATTTGGAAACAGAGCTGGCACCAAAAA